>CM066575.1:42797500-43117500 GCA_033816785.1 Picus viridis | reverse complement strand
ATTCTATGTTTCTATAGTTTTACTTCTTTATCAAATACAAGTGTGTATGAGTGAGACACTGGAACAGATTGCTCAGGGAGGTGGTAGAAGCCCAGTCCCTGGAGCTTTGTAAGGCCAGGTTGGATGTGGCTCTGAGCAACCTGCTCTAGTGTGAGGTGTCCCTGCCCATGGCAGGGGGTTAGAACTAGATGATCCTTGTGGTCCCTTCCAGCCCTAACAATTCTTTGAGGGTATCAGTGGTGTGTTTCAAGCCCAACAGAAAAGTATTGGTGCCATTATGCAAGATAATGGTAGAAATTATAAGAAGTGGTGCAGACATGCAGTTCCCAAATGCTTGTGAACTGATAGTCTGTCATTAACACTTCAAATGTCTCCTCTGTTATCAGTATAACCACAGGCACTATTGAGTTCTTCTGTTTCTGTTCAAATGAGGGCTGCTTCATATTGTTCTGTATATCACCTGCCAACCTCAGTATAGAGGCTGAGAAAATGTTGTTATAGTGCTGATCATCTGTTAGCAGAAAAATGATTCAGACTCTCAAGCACAGAGGGCAAAGCTAGTAAGATCATCAGGGAATAAGGAAGCTATCGCATGAAAATTAGTAAGCAACAGAAAGATTAAATCTAATAAATAGATTGGGGCAATAAAACTCCAGGGAGAGACAACTATTTAAACTAAAGAACAACATTAATAGAGATCAAATGGGAATAAATTTGCCACGAGGAATTTAGGCTGATAATTGGAATGTGTTTCATGCCACAAGAGGAATGATTTCCTCCAACAATATTCCATCAGGAAACACAGAAGCAAAAAGCCTCAACCCCACAACCATAAAGCACTTTGAAGTTGTAGTTTCATCAATGTATGGTGTAAATTATATCAGAGGGAAGTATAGGGAGCAGGAGACTGAACTCAAGACACTGTTCATTTTAAGTTGTTTGGAGTTCAGATCTCAAGGCTTAATGCTTCCCCACCTTTACCTAAAGAAGTAATAATAGGATCCAGGTCTCCTGACTTTGCATTTCCAAACTTGCTGATTAGCAGCAGTAGATTTCAATGAAGCTTTTTGTTCAGAGGCTCAAACCCATGCTAACAGGATTGGGAATGGAGTCCACCTAAGGCATTCTGGTACTGTACTACATTGATGCTGCTGGGAGTCAGCAGTTTCCCTCCTGCATTCTTTCTTTTTCAGACAACACAGGAGGCGAGCAGGAGCAGGGAAGTCATTCTGCCCATAGAATAGAATAGAATAGAATAGAATAGAATAGAATAGAATAGAATAGAATAGAATAGAATAGAATAGAATAGAATAGAATAGAATAGAGATGTTGTAGCCAGGAGGGGGTTGGGCTCTTCACCCAGGCAACCAGCACCAGAACAAGAGGACACAGTCTCAAGCTGCACCAGGGGAGGTTTAGGCTGGATGTAAGGAAGAAATTCTTCCCAGAAAGAGAGATTGGCCATTGGAATGTGCTGCCTGGGGAGGAGGTGGAGTCACCATCACTGGAGGTGTTTAAAAAGAGACTGGATGAGGCATTTGATGCCATGGTTTAGTTGTTTAGATCATGTTGGGTGATAGGTTGGACTTGATGATCTCTGAGGTCTTTTCCAACCTGGATAATT
Organism: Picus viridis; assembly: GCA_033816785.1. Classification (NCBI taxonomy): domain Eukaryota; kingdom Metazoa; phylum Chordata; class Aves; order Piciformes; family Picidae; genus Picus; species Picus viridis. Next base: position 43,115,876 of record CM066575.1, on the reverse strand, counting down.
GTGCATTCTATAACACCAAACTCACTGCATCCTTTACTTGTCTATGCTTCACCAGCTGTCAAATAATTATTTAAGCAGGACAAAAGCAACTTTACATTAACTCTTAGCCAGGAATTAAAAGATTATGTCTACCAGTGCTTGTGTAAGGACTAGGGCAATGAACGTGTCCTAATTAGTAAGGGATGTTAGTTACCACTACACAAGTGTAAGCTGCTCCCTGGGCAGCACATTCCAATGGCCAATCACTCTTTCTGGGAAGAATTTCTTCCTAACATCCAGCCTAAACCTCCCCTGGCACAGCTTGAGACTGTGTCCTCTTGTTCTGCTGCTGGTTGCCTGGCAGAAGAGACCAACCCCCGCCTGGCTACAACCCCCCTTGCAGAGAGCACTAAGGTATCCTCTGAGCCTCCTCTTCTCCAGGCTAAGCAACCCCAGCTCCCTCAGCCTCTCCTCACAGGGCTGTGCTCCAAACCCCTCCCCAGCTTTGTTGCCCTTCTCTGGACACCTTCCAGCAACTCAACATCTTTCTTAAACTGAGGAGCCCAGAACTGGCCACAGGACTCAAGGTGTGGCCTAACCAGTGCTGAGCACAGGGGCAGAATGCTGATATAGCCCTGGAAACCCAAACTGCCACAGGGTTGTATAACCAAACTCGATTTCAGGATCATATTCTCCCCTTTGTTTTTAGCTTATTATATTTCAGCACCTAATTAGATCTTTTTTTGATACAATTTGCCTGGTGTTCATACAGCAAAGTGAATTACAGGTTTGTAAGCAATCAGATTTCTCATAGGATTAGGTCACAAGCTGTATCAGTTGAGCACAGATATCTGAAAAGAGATTTTGGCTTTGGTTTTGTTTGGATTCTTTTTTTCTCTCTTTCTTTTCTTTTCACAGAAAAAAAAATGTATATGAATTAAGTTAGACTCCAGAATTAAGTTTCACCATGCTTTTAGTTTTAAACACTTCATAAAGAGAACACATTTATAACATGACCTAATTCATTTAGAAGATGCTTGTTGAGGAAAAAAAAAAATCTATAGCAACAACAGATGGCAAGAGGAAAAAGAACAACAAAATCCTGCTTTGAATTTCATCCAATCTGACAAAGAACCAGCTGCTCGAAGGAGTGGTGGCAACATCCAAAAGGTACTTCAGAGTGAAACTCCTATTATATCCCTTAAATGAAGAATGCTTCGAGCAGAATTCTTTGCTGATGAAAGTTCACGGCATGTTTTTCTTTCTGCCCATGCTCCCTGATAATTTCCCTATTATCTGATGGCTGTCAGAGAATCACAAGGCTGGAAGGGACCTCAAGGATCATCCAGTTCCAAACCCCACTGCCGTGGGCAGGGACACCTCACACTACAGCAGGCTGCTCACAGCCACATCCAGCCTGGCTGCAAACACCTCCAGGGATGAGGCTTCCACCACCTCCCTGGGCAACCTGTACCAGTCTCTCACCACCCTCATGGGGAAAAACTTCTTCCTCACAGCCAATCTCAATCTAGTTTTGTTCCATTCCCCCCAGTCCTCTCATTGCCTGACACCCTAAAAAGTCCCTCCCCAACATTCCTGTAGTCCCCTTCAGATACTGAAAGGCCACAATTAGGTCTTCTTGGAGCCTTCTCTTCTCCAAACTGAACAGCTTCAATGCTCTCACCCTGTCCTCATAGGAGAGGAGCTCCAGCCCTCTGCTCATCCTTGTGTCCCTTCTTTGGACATGTTCCAGCACCTACAGATCCTTCTTGTAGTAGGGGCTCCAGAACTGGATGCAGTACTCCAGGTGGGGTCTCACCAGAGTGGTGTAGAGGGAGAGAATCACCTCCCTTATCCTGCTGGCCACACTTTTCTTGATGCAACCCAGCATACAGTTTGCTTTCTGGGCTGCAAGTGCACACTGCTGGCTCATATTGAGGTTCTCATTCACAAGCACCCCCAACTCCTTTTCTTCAGGGCTGCTCTTCAGCCATTCCCTGCCCAGCCTATACCAATGCTTGGAATTGCCCCGACCCAGATGCAGGACATTGCATTTGGTCTTGTTGAGCCTCATGAGGTTGTCATGGGCTCACCTCTCCAGCCACTTGCCATGTTAGTAAGGACAGAGAGATGGAAGAGTGAGTATACCTGCTTTTTCAAACAAGTAATAAGCTGTTTAAACAGGATGTAATAGAGATAAACCTAACCAAGGCTATAACCAAATTGCATGCCATCTCATCTCGGTAACCAAATCTCATCTTCACCTCCCCATCGCTATGACCTAACTAGAAACTGTCCTTCAGCTGCTTTACTAAAGTGTCAGCATTGGTTTTCCTTACACCAAAGGACCTTTTCAAAGCAGGCATTCAAGAGCTAAATTTAAAATGTTCCTGCTAATGTTTCTAATGTGTTATATTGTCAGGCAGCTCCCAAATGCCATCATAGCCTGGGCTGCATTGAAAGATGGATGGCAAGCAGGTCAAGGGAAGTGATTCTGTTCCTCTACTGCTCTTCTGAAACCCCACCTGGAGTACTGGGTCCAGCTCTGGAGTCCTCAACACAGCAACATGGATCTGTTGGGGGGGGTACAATGTTGATCAGAGGGCTGGAGCACCTCTTCTACATGGACAGGCTGAGTGAGTTGGGTCTGTATAGCCTGAGAAGAGTAGGCTCCAAGGAGGCCTTGTAGCAGCCTTCTTGTACCTGAAGGGCACCAACAGGAAAGCTGGGGAGGGGCTTCTTATAAGAGCTTGTGATAATAAGACAAGGGACAATGGCTTTGAACTAGAGAAGGGTAGATTCAGTTTAAATATTAGGAAGAAGCTCTTTACTCTGAGGGTGGTGAGCCATTGGAAGGGGTTGTCCAGAGAAGCTGTGGATGCCTCATCCTTGGAACAGGCTAAGACCAGTCTGGATGAGGCTTTGAGCAACCTGGTCTACTGGGAGATGTCCCTGCCCATGGCAGGGCGGGGTTGGAACTAGATTATGGTCTCTATATCTTTATTATCTTACCTTCCCACTCAAGCCATTCTGTGAATCTATAACATTGATACAATTCTTATTTTTATTAGGATGAACTGAAGCCCTGTACATTGCCTCTGGCTTTACACTGAAGCCTGCTTTTCTGAGTAAAGCTGTTGGCTCTCTTTTAGGTTTCATTTTGACATTCTTGGACTCTATCAGGATATTGAGAAGTTTGGCTAGTGGGAAATCACACGCGTTTTAAAATCAAGAATTATGTTAAGCCCTTCATAGTGCAGCCCTGTGCCAGGAGCTCTGTCCCAGAGGAAGCTCAGGAACCATGAAAGGCCTCTAATAAAAAAGCTCTGCCTATGCCTGGGAGAAAGATGTCATTGCTCTATAGAGCAGCCTGTCACTGGGCAGAAGTGGAGATTGCTACAAATACACAAAGGGAGCTAAACTCCAAACACAGTAGGTTACACTTTAGAGGACAGACCACAAATTCACACTGCAGGTCAGTGCCAGAGCTGGAAATACAAGACAAGTCTTTTGATTTTTAGCCTTAGGAGCAATGCAACATTGACTTGTTTATCCCTTCTTGCCTGTTTTGCAGGAGGTAGCCATGAGATTGCAGAGGGTAGAAAGGATTCTCCATTTATAGTATCATAGTATCAGTCAGGGTTGGAAGGGACCACAAGGATCATCTAGTTCCAACCCCCTGCCATGGCCAGGGACACCCCACACTAGATCAGCCTGGCCAGAGCTTCATCCAGCCTGGGCTTAAACACCTCCAGGGACGGGGCCTCAACCACCTCCGTGGACAACCCATTCCAAGGCTTCACCACTCTCATGGGGAAGAACTTCCTCCTCACATCCAGCCTGAATCTCCCCACCTCCAGCTTCATTCCATTCCCCCTAGTCCTATCACTACCTGATAGCCTGAGAAGTCCCTCCCCAGCCTTCCTGCAGGCCCCCTTCAGATACTGGAAGGCCACAATGAGGTCACCTTGGAGCCTTCTCTTCTCCAGACTGAACAGCCCCAACTCCTTCAATCTGTCCTCATAGGAGAGGTGCTCCAGCCCTCTGATCATCCTCGTGGCCCTTCTCTGGACACCTTCCAGCACCTCCAGATCCCTCTTGGAATAGGGGCTCCAGAACTGGAGGCAGTACTCCAGGTGGGGTCTCACCAGGGCTGAGTAGAGGGGGAGAATCCCCTCCCTTGACCTGCTGGTCACACTTCTCCTGATGCAGCCCAGGATCTGATTGGCTTTCTGGGCTGCAAGTGCACATTGAGAGCTCCTATTGAGCTTCTCGTTCACCAGCACCCCCAAGTCTCTCTCCTCAGGGCTGCTCTCCAGCCAGTCCCTGCCCAGCCTGGATTTGTGCCTGGGATTGCCTCAACCCAGATGCAGGACCCTGCACACATGTACTGCAAGATGTGGCTTATCCTGAATTATTCTCCAAACTGACACCAGCAATCATGCCAGGGTAAGACAGTTTTCAGATCTCGTTATCAACCCTGGGAGTCAAACACAAAATCTAAAGGTTTCAACCCCAAAATCTGAAAGAAAATTATTTTGGACCTCCATCCAAACCAGAAAGAAACAAATCAGACAGAACAGTAATAAAAACAGTCCTGGTAAACCATGAGCCAGCACTGTGTCCTTGTGGCCAAAAAAGCCAAGGACACCCTAGCATGTATCAAGAAGAGTGGGGCTAACAGGTCTAGGGAGATTGTCCTCCCTCTGTACTCTGTCCTGGTGAGGTCTCATCGGGAGTACTGTGTTCAGTACTGGGCTCCTAGATGAAAGACAGGGTACTGATTGAGAGGGTACAGCAATGAGCTACATAGATGATTAGGGGACTGGAACATGTCTCTTACAAAGAGAGGCTAAGGGACTTGGGGCTTTTTAGCCTGGAAGGGAAGACTGAGAAGGGATCATACCGATGCTTATAAATACTTAAGGTCACTGTTAGGAGAATGGGGCTGGTCTTTTTTCAGTGGTGCCCAGTGACAAGACAAGAACTAAGTGGCACAAACTTGAACAGAGGAAGTTCCATCTAAACATGAGGAGGAACTTCTTTGCTTTGAATGAGGCAGAGCTTTGGAACGGGCTGCTCAGAGGGGTGGTAGATTCTCTGTGGAGTCATCAGGTTGCATGGTTTAGTTGATTAGGTGGTGTTGGATGATAGGTTGGTCACGATGATCTTGAAGGTCTCTTCCATCTATTCTATTCTATTTAGAACCTGCCTGGATGCTGCCCTGTGCAACGTGCTGTAGGTGAATGAGTTCTGGCAGGGGGTTGAAACTGATAATCTCCAGAGAGCCCTTCCAACATCTATCATTCTGTGATTCTGTGATTTCAATAGATATAGTCATTCTGCCCTTGGTACTGGTTAGGCCACACTTTGAGTCCTGTGTCCAGTTCTGGGCCCCTCAGTTTAGGAAAGATGTTGAGTTACTGGAATGTGTCCAGAGAAGAACAACAAAGCTGGGGAGGGGTCTGGAGCACAGCCCCGTGAGGAGAGGCTGAGGGAGCTGGGGTTGCTTAGCCTGGAGAAGAGGAGGCTGAGGGGAGACCTTCTTGCCATCTACAACTACCTGAGGGGAGGTTGTAGCTAGGTGGGGGTTGGTCTCTTCTCCCAGGCAACCAGCACCAGAACAAGAGGACACAGTCTCAAGCCGTGCCAGGGGAGGTTTAGACTGGATGTTAGGAAGAAGTTCTTCCCAGAAAGAGAGATTTGCCATTGGAATGTGTTGCCCAGGGAGGTGGTGGAGTCACCATCACTGGAGGTGTTTAGGAAGAGACTGAATGAGGCACTTGTTGCCAAGGTTTAGTTGATTAGATGGAATTGGTTGATAGGTTGGACTTGATGATCTTGAAGATCTTTTCCACCCTGGTTAATTCTGTATTAATTATTAAAACCCATTCTTTCTGTTTCCAAACTGCCATTTGCCAAGCAGAATGTGAGCATCAGAGTCATTAGCAAAGATCCCATGATAACCATCCCCATATAAATTGCGGGAGGGAATCTACAGGGTAGTGTTTTTTGCTTAGGAAAAGCACTTTCCCTCAAGGTACTTCTCCTGCATGTGCACAGCTGCCTAAGGAACATGAACCCTTTCTTCAGTCCAACTTTATGCATTACCTAGTGCAGTGCTGAGAATGAATTATATCTACCTAAAAACCCATCCATTTTGATTTCAACACTAGGAGAAAACCTAAGTGCAACAACCTTTAACCAGCTGTTTTCACAAAAGCAAATGACTAATTATTATATTCTTTATAATTAATGAAGACCAAATTACTTGCTGTGATGAATGCCAATAAATACCCTCTAATATGCAAAAACTTTTCACATTTACATTTTAATGAGATTTGAAATGTTAATGAATGAAGGGAGTCTACTAATTACCTCAGCGAGTGTCTCAAAGAAAAGTGAACTTTGTTAGATGAGCTAATATTAGTTCCTCATTAGGATGATCTAATAGCTAAAAATAATTAATGTTTTAGCTAAGACGGTGAAAATAAATGTTTGTTTCACAGTGTGACAAATATTTTTAATGATAAACAATGAGCTCATCATAACACAAGTGAGTTGGGGATATCCAGTCTGGAGAAGAGAAGGCTCCAAGGAGACCTAAGTGTGGCCTTCCAGTGTCTGAAGGGGGCTACCAGAAAGCTGGGAAGGGAGTTTTTAGGGTGTCAGGGAGTGATAGGACTAGGGGGAAAGGAACAAAACTAGAAGTGGGTAGATTAAGATTAGATGTTAGGAAGAAATTCTTCCCCATGAGGGTGGTGAGAGACTGGCACAGGTTGCCCAGGGAGGGGGTGGAAGCCTCATCCCTGGAGGTTTTGAAGGCCAGGCTGGATGTGGCTGTGAGCAACCTGCTCTAGTGTGAGGTGTCCCTGCTCATGGCAGGTTGGTTGGAACTAGATGATCCTTGGGGTCTCTTCAAACCCTAACAATTCTATGATTTTATATGACACATTCAAATGTGTCCCACATAGAACCCAAAGAACAAGATTCCTAACACATTTTTGGGGCATGATAAAGATTTTAAAGGTTGTTTTTGCAATAAGTTCTATAATAATTTGCTACCCATTTGATTGCTAGACAGATATTGAAATGAGCTTCAGTTTCAGCTTGATTATTTTTATTAATAAACTGAATATAACACCAAAGGTAAATATTCACCTAATCATTTGTCCTGGTTTAAAGCCAAGAGCTACTTCAGACCAGAGGACAGAAATATATCCTCCTCCTTTTGGGGAGTAGAAATAAAAAGGCTGCATGACTAGATTGGAAGTTTAAGTGGAGTTTCTATTTACAAATATACAAACAGGAGGCATTCAAGGTAGAATGAATACATTCACAGATTAGGCTGAGTCTATCAGGTCAAAACCTTCCAGCAACCCCAGCTGCCTCAGCCTCTCCTCATAGGGCTTGTGCTCAAGGCCTCTCCCCAGCCTTGTTGCCCTTCTCTGGACACATTCAGGTGTCTCGATGTCCTTCCTAAACTGAGTGGCCCAGAACTGGACACAGTACTCAGGGTTTTGATGTTGAAAAAAGTGTTGGCAGCAAATTTAAAACTATGATGGCTTAGAATTTCTCAGACTGCACAAAATAGTGGATTAAACTGTAGGGGAACAGATGCCACAGGCCTCCCTCGTTCACGTCTCAGGAAAGGCTCAGTAAAAACCACCCGGATTCCAGGAGAACTGTTTCCTAAAGAAAGTTTAAAACCTAAAGGTCACATCATGAATACAGAAAAAAATGCTAATTCACACAAACATCCAGGCAAGAATATACCCAGTTTACTGCAATGCCAACACAGAATTAATGGCCCCTGTTTTCACCATTTGTCTTGGCGTAACGACATATTTATAGCCGAGCTGTTGAAGATATAAATTGCCCTCCCTTCTCCCCCAAAATGAATAAATAAGTGAAACATTCAACTTTCTACTGCAGGAAGACTTTCTTCCAACATCCCCTATGCAGGCTTCTCATAACTTCTTACTTAACAAGGCTGCTGATCCTGAAAATACAGCAACATATGTAGCTCCAAGGAATGCATTGATAGGCGTATTTGTCATGTTCAGCTCTGATCCACGGAAGTGAATCCAGTGGGCTGGCAAAGCTTAGCACGCTCTGGAGCACTCAATCCCAGTGGCAGCTAACAAATAGATCCTTCTAAAGCAGTTGTATTGAAAGGTTAAAGCATACCTGGTTTTATTTTTTGCTTGTTACCTTCACTTCACATCCTAGTTTGCTTCTGGGTAAGGGAACAAGGAACATACATCATGGGACCTGGTCATTTTTTTGTCACCCCAGCCTGATCAGCTATGCATACGTCCTGCAGCCAGTTTGATTATCATATCTCATCTGGGGAACATTCAAATTCTACTTCTGTGCTCCTTAAACAGGTCCATAAATCTCAAACCTGACATTAAAACATGCTTCCTCTGATGGGCAATGTCCCCAGCTAGGTTTATAAAATTAGTCATACTATGTTTGTTCTTTAAGAAGGACATGCTTGAATGTGTCCAGAGAAGGGCAACGAGGCTGGGGAGGAGCTTTGTGCACAAGCCCTATGAGGAGAGTTTGAGGGAGTTGGGGTTGTTTTAGCCTGGAGAAGGGGTAGGTCAGGGGAGACCTTATTGCTCTCTACAACTTCCTGAAAGGAGGTTGCAGCCAGGAGGAGGTTGGTCTCTACTGCCAGGTAGCCAGCACCAGAACAAGAGGACACAGTCTCAGGCTGCACCAGGGCAGGTTTAGGCTGGATGTTAGGAAGAAGTTCTACACAGAGAGAGTGATTGCCCACTGGAATGGGCTGCCCGGGGAGGTGGTGGAGTCACCATCATTGGAGGTGTTCAGGAGGAGACTTGCTGGGGTGCTTGGTGCCATGGTTTAGTTGTTTAGGTGGGATGGATTGGTCGATGGGTTGGACGCGATGATCTTGAAGGTCTCTTCACAGTATCACAGTATCACCAAGGTTAGAAGAGACCTCGAAGATTGTCGAGTCCAACCTGTCACCACAGACCCCATGACTAGACCACGGCACCAAGTGCCACGTCCAATCCCCTCCTGAACACCTCCAGGGATGGTGACTCCACCACCTCCCCGGGCAGCACATCCCAATGGCAAATGACTCTCTCTCCATGAAGAACTTCCTGTTCAACTCAAGCTTAAAATTCCCCTGGTGCAGCTTGAGACTGTGACCCCTCTTCCAACCTGGTCTATTCTATTCTATTCTATTCTATTCTATTCTATTCTATTCTATTCTATTCTATTCTATTCTATTCTACTCTACTCTACTCTACTCTACTCTACTCTACTCTACTCTACTCTATTCTATTCTATTCTACTCTAAGGACAACAAGGCTGGGGAGAGGTCTCAAATACGAGCCCTATGAGGAGAGGCTGAGGGAGCTGGGGTTGTTTAGCCTGGAGAAGAGGAGGCTCAGGGAGACCTTCTTGCTCTCCACAACCTGAAAGGAAGTTGTAGCCAGGTGGGAGTTGGTCTCTTCTCCCAGGCAACCAGCACCAGAATAAGAGGACACAGTCTCAAGCTGTGCCAGGTAATGTTTAGGCTGGAAGTGAGGAGAAAGTTCTTCCCAGCAAGAGAGATTGGCCATTGGAGTGTGCTGCCCAGGGAGGTGGTGGAGTCCCTGTCCCTGGAGATGTTCCAAAAAGGCTTGGATCTGGCACTTGAAGCCATGGTTTAGTTGTCAGGAACTGATAGGTTTTAGGTAATAGTTTGGACTTGATGATCTCTCAGGTCTTTTCCAACTTGGTTGATTCTATCATTCTGTGATAATGGCAATTGGTGAGCACTGCATTATTCCTTTATTTCCATTGCTATGGTTAAGTAGTGAATACATCACCTCGCCCAAATGTTGCTGGAATTAGAAGATATTACACGAAACATTGTTCATATGATTGATATTGTGCCTAGTAGTGATGTCTCTTCAAGTGAAACTGAACTATGCAGAAACTAAGCTAAAGGAATTTTAAATCAGTAGAAAGTTAGCAAAACAAAAGTGACATATAGCAACTTTGCTGGAGAAAAACAATGTTTTGCAGGCTTGAAAGTAATGCAGCATGTCTAACGCCAGCTTTTGTATTCCTTATTTGAAAAACAATTATTCAACGGAAAAGATATTAGAATTCTCATCTTTTCAGTGCTTTCAAACAATGGAATCATTTCCTTTTACACCTATCCTATGGATCACATTGCAAATTAATAATTTACAGTATTTGGTTCCAAAATCACAGAATCACAGAGAAGCACTAAGGTTGAAAGAGACCTCAAAGATCATCAAGTCCAACCTGTCACCACAGACCTCATGACTAAACCATGGCACCAAGTGCCACGTCCAATCCCCTCTTGACCACCTCCAGAGATGGTGACTCCACCACCTCCCTGGGCAGCACATTCCAATGGTTAACATCTCTCTCAGTGAAGAGCTTTGTCCTCACCTTGAGCCTAAATTTCCCCTGGTGCATCTTGAGACTGTGTCCTCTTATTCTGATGCTGGTCGCCTGGGAGAAGAGATCAACCCCCTCATGGAACCCTTAATGTCATTGTAGACTGCAATAAGGTCTCCCCTGAGACTCCTCCAGGCTAAGCAACTCCTCCAGCCTCTCCTTGTGGGGCATATGCTCAAGGCCTCTCCCCAGCCTCGTTGCCCTTCTCTGGACACGTTCTAGTGTCTCAATGTCCTTCTTAAACTGAGGGGCCCAGAACTGGACACAGGACTCAAGGTGTGGCCTAACCAGTGCTGAGTACAGGGGCACAATGGCACAATGGTCTATGAAGCAAGCAAATACCATTTTATGCCTTCAGAAAAGCCAGCAGTAAGTTCTTTTGGCTTCTGTCTTGCTTAGAGAACTCACTCAAACTTTTATTCATAAGACATCTTTCCTGCCCTCCACTTCTGCTAAATCAAAAAGAAAGAAGTGGAGGACAACATTTGCTGCATTTATGAGAAAGATTTTTTTCCCCCACTGATTTGCAGTGACTGATGCCAGTGGGAGTGTAATTCCATTTCTGGTTAGCATAGAAGTTTCTCTGTCAAATATATTTTACCAGAGTGAGTGGAAAGATTGGTAGAGAATAAATTCTGTCTTGATCACTTTGGCTTTTCAGTTGCTTTCAAACCTAAAGCAGTTACTTCCTTTCAGCAGGAGCTGCTATTTTAGGAACTAGGAAATTTAATGTTTCTTCTCTTAGTCACCTATTTGTGTTTTAAAACATCACCTCTTGTCATTTTGCAACAGAACCTGATAGAAAATCTGTCCCCATCTTTCTCATATGCCTCCTTCAGATATTGAAAGGTTTCTATAAGGTCTCCCTGGAGCCTTCACTTCTGCAGTCTGAACTCTCCAAACTCTCTCAGCCTTTCTTCACAGGAGAGGTGTTCCAGCCCTCTGACAATTGTTGTGGTCCTAAGGATACAGAATACAGAACCAACCCATTTGGAAAAGACCTTTGAGATCATGAAGGTCCTCTGGACCTGCTCCAACAGGTCCGTGTCTTTCTCATGCTGAGGACTCCACAAAGTATTCCTGGTGGGATATCCACAGCAGGGCCTTCAGGAAAAAAAAAATGCTCAAAATGCCAAGATTGAGTGAGTTGTGGACAGCAGCCTGTAACCCCAGTTCTGGGTTTATTTGTAACTCATCATGGCTGCAGAGCAGCCATTCAGAAAGGGACCTAGGGGTACTGGCTGATAGCAGGCTAAACACGAGCCAGCAGTGTGCCCAGGTGGCCAAGAAGGCCAATGGCATCCTGCACTGTATCAGGAGCAGTGTGGCCAGCAGGAGCAAGGAAGTAATTTGCTCCCTGTACTCAGCACTGGTTAGGCCACACCTTGAGTCCTGTGTCCAATTCTCGGCCCCTCAGTTTAGGAAAGATGTTGGAAGGTGTCCAGAGAAGGGCAACAAAGCTGGGGAGGGGTTTCGAGCACAAGCCCTATGAGGAAAGGCTGAGGGAGCTGGGGTTGCTTAGCCTGGAGAAGAGGAGACTGAGGGGGGACCTTATTGCTCTCTACAACTACCTGAAGGGAGGTTGTAGCCAGGAGGGGGTTGGTCTCTTCTCCCAGGCCACAGGGCCAGGACACAGTGTCAAGCTGCACCAGGGGAGGTTTAGGCTGGATGTTAGGAAGAAGTTCTTCCCAGAAAGAGAGATTGGCCATTGGAATGTGCTGCCCAGGGAGGTGGTGGAGTCACCATCACTGGAGGTGTTTGAGACTGGATGGGGTGCTCGGTGCCATGGTTCAGTTGCTTAGATGGTGTTGAAGGATAGGTTGGACTCGATGATCTCAAAGGTCTCTTCCAGCCTGGTTAATTCCATTCCATTCCATTCCATTCCATTCCATTCCATTCCATTCCATTCCATTCCATTCCATTCCATTCCATTCCATTCCATTCCATTCCATTCCACTCCATTCCATTCAGCCACCACCAAGCAATGGGCTGACAACTTTCCAGGCTAGCAGCATAAGCAGGTCTCATAAATTGCCAACTTCTATGTGCCCTGACATTTCACTAACTGCAATTATCTTTCAGGTGTTAAAATGAAGAAGGATGGCTTAGGATTTTGACTAGGAGGAGAAGAAATGAATGAATTTGTTTTCCTTAACCCAGTAACACATTCATTCTAAACAGGAATACTATAGCTGATACAATCTCTGATGATTCACACTTTTGCAGCTAAAGGCTGTTAAAGCTTTTCCATCATCTGTTTACCTGTGGCAGTGAGAACCCAGAAGCTAATGGATTCTAATGTAAATGGAATAATCCTTTTTATTCAAATGGCCTCAGCCAGTTGCCAGCTTCCACTTCTAAATTTCAATTAATTGCTCCTAAGGCACTGACAACTCTCCAATGCACAGCCACGATTGCTAAGTGTGAAAGAGAAGTCATGTTTCAGTTTCATTTTGAAGAATTAGAGCGCTTGCAGGATTATTCTTTCCGGCTGAAATCTGCCTAAAGTGTACCAAACCCTGCTTTAAATTCTTCCCTTTAAAAATGGGGCACAAATAGTATTTGTTTAAAATTATTTATAAGGAGTTGTTCAGCTTTAGAGAGGAAAAAAAAAACCACAATAATGTTGAGGGCTTCATTTATAACAAAAATTCAGCTCTGTACTGGAAATGAATATTAATGGCAGTGAAAAAATTAAATCAAACACCAATGCTTGGAGTATCCTAGCTGGCATAATTCATTTCCAACTTTATCTGGTATTATAGAAGCCCATAAACAGTAGAATTTGTTTACACTTCTCATGATATACAAATGAGAGGCTTAATGAAGCATTCTGCTGAAAGTCAGCAGTACTGTTAATACATCAAGCCCAGCAGTGCTTATTCAGTTAAGGACTCGTCCTAGACTTTATGGACCTTTGTGGATTCCACCTCTCAGCTGTTTCACACTACTTTTCCTGGGACAGATTATGAAACCACACCAATAAATTTGTATGGGTGGAATTGATGGCTTAAGCTAGAGCCAAAAGATGTGCAGAGTCCTGCTGTACAAATTGAGTGGCTGGAGTTTGTCCAGAGAAGGGCAGCAAAGCTGGAGAAAGGTCTAGAGAACAAGTCATGTGAGGAGCAGATGAGGGAAGTGGAGTTGATTACTCTGAAGAGGAGGACGAGGAGAGACCTCATTGCTCTCTACAACTACCTGAAAGGAGGTTGGAGTGAGGTGGAGATCAGTCTCTTCTCCCTAGTATCAGGTAACAGAACAAAGGGAAATCATAGAATCATAGAATCAATAAGGTTAGAAAAGACCTCAGAGATCAAGTCCAAACTATCACCCAGCACCTAATGACTAACTAAACCATGGCTTCAAGTAGCACATCCAATCCTTTTTTGAACACCTCCAGGGATGGTAAGTCCATCACCTCCCAGGGCAGCACATTCCAATAGACAATCTCTCTTTCTGGGAAGAACTTTCTCCTCAACTCAAGCCTAAACTTCCCTGGCGAGCTTGAGACTGTGTTCTCTTGTTCTGGAAATGGCCTGGGGAGGTATAGGTTGGAGATCAGGACCAATTTCTTCACTGAAAGAGTGGTCAGGCATTGGAACAGGCTGCCCAGGGAGGTGGCACCTGACATCTTCATATTTATCTCCTGTAAATACCACTGTGTCTAGCACGGGATTAGGACCACAGAGATAAAAAGTCCTCCAAAGGCTAAATGGCCCAGGGGGTGGACACAGGATAACGTGAATTTTGTTATCCCATCATGCTGCAATCTCTATATAAACAGACATCACAGCCTCTTCTTTCTCTTTCCTCCCTTCTCTCTGCCCCTGCCATGGCTCCTGTTAGCTCTGTGGTACCATGGGGTAGTTTTTGGCTTTCTGCAGCCTTGGGCATGCTGTGCAATTTTAACCTAGCATGGAAGAGCAGTAAGGCCTGAGTGGGGGGTCAGTTTGGCCTGCTCCTGTGCCTGCTGAGCCCGAGTTGAGGGGGTTGAGGTTTTGGAAGGTTTTGGAAAGTTTTGTCCTAGTGCAGCCTAGTTTGGCTTGATTTGGAACCAAAGGCTGAACTGATTGTGTTTGTGCCTATATTCCTTTTCCCCTGAATATCTGTATCTATTTGTGAATAGCATTCATATTTAACCTCCAATTCCATGAGAGTTTGTCTTTTATTTCCTTGGGGGTAAAATACCTTTCTGTACTTTTGCCCTGGGCACCTCGTGGCTCAACACAAGGACAATGTCAAACAGAGCAGAAAAATTATATCCAATGATAAATCTCAGTCAGTTAGAAAAAATCATGAAAGAAATGCCAAACAACATTTAGAAATACAGGGGGGAGGAAAATATTTTCAGTTTATAAGGTATATAGAATCATAGAATCATAGAATCAGTCAGGGTTGGAAGGGACCACAAGGATCATCTAGTTCCAACCCCCCTGCCATGGGCAGGGACACCCCACACTAGATCAGCCTGGCCAGAGAGCCTTATCCAGCCTATACCCCATCTTCCAGGGATGGGGCCTCAACCACCTCCCTGGACAACCCATTCCAGGGCTTCACCACTCTCAGGGTGAAGAACTTCTTCCTCACATCCAGCCTGAATCTCCCCACCTCCAGCTTCATTGCATTCCCCACAGACCTATCACTACCTGATATCCTCAGAAGTTCCTCCCCAGCCTTCTTGTAGCCCCCTTCAGATATTGGAAGGCCACAATTAGGTCCCCTTGGAGCCTTCTCTTCTCCAGACTGAACAGCCCCAACTCCTTGAGTCTGTCCTCATAGGAGAGGTGCTCCTGGGATATATTGACAATTTATAAAGTTCAGTCCATGGTCAGAACTCTATTTCATTCTTTGGTTTTAAAATAAATCACTTTAAAATAGCCACAACATTTAAAGTTTCATCAGACCTTTACTGAAAGATCAGCTCAACTAAACAACCAATATTTGCTGTTATTATCGAATCCCTGCAACTGTGAGCAACATTTAACAAGTTTGCATAATCAATACCTCTCCTCTGAGCAGACAGACTTAGAAAAGCTTTGCCCTGTAGCAAAAGGTCTGAAACATTAAGATAAATCCCTCTAAAGCTGGACACACAAGTGAAAATATTTACCACTCAATAAATGGGATCATACTGCTTTCTGTTGGTGAAGCAGGTTACATGCTGGGTGCAGCCCAAGTCAAGCTGCTCTTCATTTTAAAGCCTTTTTTCCAGTAAAGTCATATGAAAACTCTATTCTATGCCTTTGTCCATATCTGAGGCCCAGAAAAATGGCATTTCTCATGTGAAATAAGATGCTTTTCAATCTCCCTTTCCCATCATCTATTCATAGAATCATGGAATCAACCAGGATGGAAAAGACCTCAGAGATCATCAAGTCCAACCTATTACCTAATACCTAACACCTTCTGACAAATAAACCATGGCTCCAAGTGCCACATCCAATCCTTTTTGACCACCTCCAGGCACAATGACTCCACCACCTCCCTGGGCAGCACATTCCAATGGACAATCACTCTTTCTGGGAAGAACTTTCTCCTCCCCTTGAGCCTAAATCTCCCCTGGCACAGCTTGAGACTGTGTCCTCTTGTTCTGGTGCTGGTTGCCTGGGAGAAGAGACCAACCCCCACCTGGCTACAGCCTCCCTTCAGGGAGTTGTGGAGAGCAATAAGGTCTCCTCTGAGCCTCCTCTTCTCCAGGCTAAATACCCCTAGCTCCCTCAGCCTCTCCTCATAGGGGTTTGTGCTCAAGACCTCTCACCAGCTTCATTTCCCTTCTCCTAAGTGTTATTCCAAAGGCATTAACTTACAGTTCGATAAAACAAAGTACCACCTATTTTGCTTTAGTTAAAATGTATCTCATTTGGTTCATAGTGAGGGTCAACCTTTTAAATATTTCAGTATTTTCATTTTATGAGGTGAAGAAGTTTCTTCCTCAAATGATTCCTTTCTACCTGCTGTGGTTAGCATGAAATAGACACTATGATTCAGAGATCTATTAAGTAGAAGAAACCTTTCAACCTTTTATGAAACAGATGCACTGTTTTAAATTATTGAGGCTGCCAGAAGTATAAGTGACTTCAATGCAGAGTGGGGCAGAAGCCTGATCACAGAATCACAGTATCACCAAGGTTGGAAGAGACCTCAGAGACCATCAAGTCCAACCTGTCACCACAGACCTCATGACTGAACCATGGCACCAAGTGCCACGTCCAGTCCCTTCTTGAGCACCTCCAGGGATGGTGATAACCTGCTTCAGGATGCCAGGCATGGCCAGCAGGAGTTTTCACATCTCTTGAAGCTCTGGATCTCTTCTCCTTGTAAATGTTAAATTTGTGTGAAGATTGCTTGTGACCATTTTAGGCTGTGCCTTTAAGAAAGGGACAGTTGCTGGAACACTATGGCTGAATGCTTTGGTGAAATAATTGAGAACAAAGATATTCTAAACGAATTTCATTGGTAGATTGGTAGGAGAAGAGGAGACTCAGGGGTGACCTTATTGCTCTCTACAACTACCTGAAGGGAGGTTGTAGGCAGGCAGAGGTTGGTCTCTTCTCCCAGGCAGCCAGCACCAGAACAAGAGGACACAGTCTCAGGTTGTGCCAGGGCAGGTTTAGGCTGGATGTTAGGAAGAAGTTCTATACAGAGAGAGTGATTGCCCATTTGAATGGGCTGCCCATGGAGGTAGTGGAGTCACCTTCATTGGAGGTGTTCAGGAGGAGACTTGCTGGGGTGCTTGGTGCCATGGTTGAGTTGTTTAGGTGGGTTGGATTGGTTGATGGGTTGGACACGATGATTTTGAAGGTCTCTTTCAACCTGGTGTATTGTATTGTATTGTAATGCAACTTTAAGTTTTAGTTGTGTTTGAATTTCAGTTCAGTTCTGTCTGTTCCAGTCTGCCTGTCTGTTTCAGTCTCTCTCTCTGAGCAACAGCTGTGCTGGACAGAGTTGACCTTGAAGGCACTAACAGAACTAACAGATAAGAAACTAATTCTTGCATACGCTTTGAGCTAACAGAATCTCCTCCTTAATAATTACCTTTTCTCTCTCTCTAACCCTTTTTGGGGAGAAAGGGAGGTAGGGGGAGAGAGGCAGTGGGTGGGACCCTCTTGGCTGGAGGAGGGAGTTTTGTTCTGTATTACATTTCTTGCTGTATATTTCTGCATATATTGTAAATACTGTATATTGTGTAGATATCCATCTGCATTTTATTCTGCTTGTAAATACAGCCCATTCATCTGCTTCTCCGACTGAGCTAGCTGTGGTTTCTTTGTGTGTGGGGGGAGAACTTTCTCTCACCACCACATTGCTTGACCATGAAGCTTTCAAAATTGTGCCTCTTCCATGGAAACCCTAGGGCAAGGGTTTTGATTCACAGAATCACCAAATGTTAGGGGCTGGAAGTGACCTAGAAAGATCATCTAGTCCAACCTGCCTGCAGATTGTTTTCTAGTGGAATAATTTTCAGTACCTGAAAACTGAACTACTTTGCAAGAACTTAATTGTCTTCCATTACATTTTCATTTAGATAGGTTTCTCAAAACCAAAGCAAAGTTTTAGGACAAAACCAGGGTTCACTCCTATCAGAGCCAGTAACATAGCAGTTATCTACTGTATGAGTGGTACAGATTGAAGCAGAATGAAAGGCCAAGGCTGGGGTCAGAGTGGCTGGAGGAGCAGCCAGACAGAGAGGGACCTGGGGGCACTGACTGACAGTAGGCTGAACATGAACCAGCAGTATGCCCAGGTGGCCAAGAAGGCCAATGGCATCCTGGCCTGTATCAGGAATAATTTGGCCAGCAGGAGCAGGGAAGTCATTCTGCCCTGTACTCTGCACTGGTTATGCCACACCTTGAGTCCTGTGTCCAGTTCTTGCCTCCTCAATTTAAGAAGGACATTGAGACTCTTGAATGCATCCAGAGAAGGGCAACAAGGCTGGGGAGAGGCCTTGAGCACAAGCCCTATGAGGAGAGGCTGAGGGAGCTGGGATTATTTAGTCTGGAGAAGAAGAGGAGTCTCAGGGGAGACCTTATTGCTGTCTACAGCTACCTGAAGGGAGGTTGTACCCAGGTGGGGGTTAGTCCCTGTTCCTAGATGTGTTCAAAAAAGGATTGGATGTTATACTTTTGTACTGAAGACATTATGGCTATAAGCTCAGATTCCACATTAACAATCATTAGTCATTAGCTTACAAAATCAGTTTATTTATGTGCCATGGTTTAGCTGATTGAACAGTTTTGGACTACCTGAAGGGAGGTTGTAGCCCGGTGGGGGTTAGTCTCTTCACCCAGGCAATAAGAGGACACAGTCTCAAACTGCGCCAGGGGAGGTTTAGGCAGGATGTTAGGAAGTTCTTCCCAGAAAGAGAGATTGGCCATTGGAATGTGCTGCCCAGGGAGGTGGTGGAGTCACCATCACTGGAGGTGTTTAAAAAGAGACTGGATGGGGTGCTTGGTGCCATGGTTTAGTTGATGAAATGGTGTTGGGTAATAACTTGGACGTGATGATCTCAAGGGTCTCTTCCAACCTGGTTAATTCTATGCTATTCTATTCTATTCTATTCTATTCTATTCTATTCTATTCTATTCTATTCTATTCTATTCATAATTCTATTGTTTTATGTTTCTAATTTTAATTCTATTCTATTCTATTCTAATTCCATTCCATCCTACTCTGGGTGATAGGTTGGACTCGATGGTCTCGAAGGTCTTTTCCAACCTGGTTAATTCACTTCTATTCTATTCTATTCTATTCTATTCTATTCTATTCTATTCTATTCTATTCTATTCTATTCTATTCTATTCTATTCCATTCCATTCCATTCCATTCCATTCCATTCCATTCCATTCCATTCCATTCCATTCCATTTGTATACACTTAGGCTCCATAGCTGGTAGTGCAGGAGTGAGAGAGAAGTGAGGTAGTTGAGGAAGATTAGGCAGGGCTTAGTTTTTATTTTCCTTAAATCAATATCCCATCATTCCTTCACTAGCACACAGAAAGATGATCCCTTCCCCATAACACAAAACCTGCACAAACAGCTTCCCCCTCCTCCCATGATGTACTGAATCCCTCATTGATATAAAATGATCAAAGCACGAAGATGAGAACTTTAAACTCGACAATAAAACACTGATAATTGTGCTCCAATATTCAACGTTATGACCCAAATAAAGTGGTTTTTATCTTCTGGATTCAGCCTTAAAGCTTTATAAAAGCTCTCTGCAGGCTTTTGTAAGCCTTATTGTATCAACCAATTGTCTGCATAACGTTGTGTATTACAACTGCCAATAAAAAGTGCAGTTCAGGCTGCAAATGAAGTATTCTGCTTAGATTAAGTAGGAAATATAATTAGTTAAATCGATGAGAACAGTTGTAAGCTATCAAAAAAATGCTTTAAAAGCTTGAATTAGTGTTGTCCAGGGATTTCCCCCCCCCATTTTCAGCCTGATTCTAATTTGTGCAATGTGTTAGTACAATTAGGAATTTCATCAAAATGCCTATAACATAAACTTCTAGGCAAACTTCAGTGAACGTCTATCATACAATTGCTTCTTCATATTGCAAGCTGTGATTTGTTTGCTTGACTGGTTGCTTTAATTCATGTAAATAGCACATTCCTTAAATGGAACAATATTTATTTCTGTGGGTTTGTGCCATTCAGCAGCACAGGTTGGATCCGTATAGAATAGAATAGAATAGAATAGAATAGAATAGAATAGAATAGAATAGAATAGAATAGAATAGAATAGAATAGAGTAGAACATAATAGAATAGAAGTAGAGTGGAATGGAATGGAATGGAATGGAATGGAATGGAATGGAATGGAATGGAATGGAATGGAATGGAATGGAATGGAATGGAATGGAATGGAATAGAATAGAATAGAATAGGATTAACCAGCTTGGAAAAGTGTTTTGAGATCATTAAGTCCAACCTATCACCCAACACCATCTCATCAACTCAACCATGGCACTAAGTGCCTCATCCGGTCTCCTCTTAAATACCTCCAGTGATGGTGACTCCACCACCTCCCTGGGCTGCACATTCCAGTGGCCAATCTCTCTTTCTGGGAAGACCTTCTTCCTAACATCCAGCCTAAACCTCCTCTGGTGCACCTTGAGACTGAGTCCTCTTGTTCTGGTGCTGGTTGCCTGGGAAAGGAGACCAATCCCCACCTGGCTACAACCTCCCTTCGGATAGTTGTAGACAGCAACAACGTCTCCTCTGAGCCTCCTTAGCCTGGGGCTAAGCAACCCCAGCTGCCTCAGCCTCTCCTCATAGGGCTTGTGCTCGAAACCCCTCCCCAGCTTTGTTGCCCTTCTCTGGACACCTTCCAGCATCTCAACATCTTGCCTAAACTGAGTGGCCCAGAACTGGACACAGGACTCAAGGTGTGGCCTAAACAGTGCTGAGTACAGGGGCAGAATGATTTCCCTGCACCTGCTGACCACACTGTTCCTGATACAGGCCAGGATGCCATTGGCCTTCAAGGCCACCTGGGCACACTGCTGGCTCATGTTCAATCACAGAACCGTGACCCTGCAAGAGACAAAGTGCGGGGTAGTTATTTATTTATTTTCACTGTAGTGCCAAAATGTATTTTATACCAAGCAGAGCTCATCCATCATTTTAATTAACAGCCAGAGGTGGGCTGAGGTCTCCCACTGAACTCAACAGTGACTGCTAAGTGTGGTGTCATCTGCTTCAGGGCACATTCAGCTTAATGAGTTTGGTTGTTGGGAAAGACTCTTGGATATGAAAATAGCTCCCTCCCTTTCTGCACCTGAAGCAGGTCTTTATGCAATGTAGCATTTTATTCTGTGAACAGATATCAAAATGTGTAATGCTTTGGTTTTAATCTCTGGTTTTGTCACTGTGGATATCTTCATGCTTAGACTTCAGGGTATTTTCAAAGCTGTTGTGCAGCAATTGAGAAATTATACATCTGAATGCCACTGTTTTCTAACAGGATTTGAATGCATATATTTGCCCCAAGATTTAATTACACTTCTTTGCAAATGCAGATCAATTAGGCAACGTGAAATCCCTGCTCTTCTGGGAAATAACTGTCACTTTCTCTTTTTCTTGGAGTGTCATAATTTTACCTGACAGCTTGCTCTACCACTTTTTGCAGGGGCATTTAGATAGTTACAAACCCAAACCAAATCAAACCAAACCAACCAAACAAGGAAAAAATCAAAACCAATCAACCAAACAAAAGGCCCCAAACCAATCAATCAACCCAAAAAAATCCATACAAATATAAATATATATTTTTAAGCTCATCTTATAAACAAATAAGTTCTGAATCATAGAACTGGGCTGGGAGGCATCTCTTGGCTTCAATATGGGAAGAAGTGTCCAGTTCTGGGCCCCTCAGTTTAGGAAGGATGTTGACTTGCTGGAACGTGTCCAGAGAAGGGCAATGAAGTTGGTGAGGGGTTTGGAACACAAGCCCTATGAGGAGAGTGAGGAGAGGCTGAGGGAGCTGGGGTTGCTTAGCCTGGAGAGAAGGAGGCTCAGGGGAGACCTTATTGCTCTCTACAACTACCTGAAGGGAGGTTGTAGACAGGCAGAGGTTGGTCTCTTCTCCCAGGCAGCCAATACCAGAACAAGACGACACAGTCTCAAGCAGCCCCAGGGGAAGTTTAGGCTGGAGGTTAGGAAGAAGTTCTATACAGAGAGAGTGATTGCCCATTGGAATGGGCTGCCCAGGGAGGTGGTGGAGTCACCTTCATTGGAGGTGTTCAGGAGGAGACTTGACGGGGTGCTTGGTGCCATGGTTGAGTTGTTTAGGTGGGTTGGATTGGTTGATAGGTTGGATGCGATGATCTTGAAGGTCTCTTCCAACCTGGTGTATTGTATTGTATTGTATTGTATTGTATTGTATTGTATTGTATTGTATTGTATTGCATTGCATTGCATTGCATTGTATTGTAAGTAAAATTATGTGCCACATGTTTTTTTGCTACTTCTGAAAGATTCCAGATATGATAGAGCAGGTTGAGAGGAGGGCCACAGAAATGATCAGGGGGTTGGAATAGCTCTGCTATGAAGGCAGGCTGAGGGAGCTGGGAGTGCTCAGCCTGGAGAAGAGAAGGCTCCAGAGATACCTAATAATGGCCATCCAGTACATGAAGGGGACCTAAAAGAAGGATGGAGAGAGGCTGTTTCCAAAGACATGCAGTGAAAGGATAAGGGGAAATGCCTTCAAACTAGGGAAGAGTAGATTTAGATTGTATGTTAGGAATAGGTTCTGCATCATGAGACTAGTGCAACACTAGTCGACACTGTCCTGCACCACATCCTGGTCTCCAAACTGGTGAAGCATGGGTTTGATGGGTGGACCACTAGATGGATAAAGAACTGACTTGATGGCTGCACCCAAAGAGTGGCTGGCAACGGGTCCATGTCCCAGTGGAGGCCAGTGACAAGCAGAGTCCCTCAGGGATCAGTCCTGGGACCTGTCTTGTTCAACATCTTTGTGGGTGACATGGACAGCGTCATCGAGTGCACCCTCGCAAGGTTGCTGATGACACCAAGCTGTGTGGTGCAGCGGACACCCTGGAGGGAAGGGATGCCATCCAGAGGGACCTGGACAGGCTGGAGAGGTGGGCACAAGCCAACCTCATGAGCTTCAACAAGACCAAGGGCAGGGTCCTGCATCTGGGTCGAGGCAATCCCAGGCACAAATCCGGGCTGGGCAGTGACTGGCTGGAGAGCAGCCCTGAGGAGAGAGACTTGGGGGTGCTGGTGGACGAGAAGCTCAACATGAGCTCTCAGTGTGCACTTGCAGCCCAGAAAGCCAATCAGATCCTGGGCTGCAGCAGGAGATGTGTGGCCAGCAGGTCAAGGGAGGTGATTCTCCCCCTCTACTCAGCTCTGATGAGACCCCACCAGGAGTACTGCCTCCAGTTCTGGAGCCCCTATTCCAAGAGGGATCTGGAGGTGCTGGAAGGTGTCCAGAGAAGGGCCACGAGGATGATCAGAGGGCTGGAGCACCTCTCCTATGAGGACAGACTGAAGGAGTTGGGGCTGTTCAGTCTGGAGAAGAGAAGGCTCCAAGGTGACCTCATTGTGGCCTTCCAGTATCTGAAGGGGGCTCCAAGAAGGCTGGGGAGGGACTTCTCAGGATCTCAGGTAGTGATAGGACTAGGGGGAATGGAATGAATCTGGAGGTGAGGAGATTCAGGCTGGACATTCAGATTCAGGCTGGAGGAGGAAGTTCTTCCCCATGAGAGTGGTGAAGCCCTGGAATGGGTTGTGCAGGGAGGTGGTTGGGGCCCCATCCCTGGAGGTGTTTAAGACCAGGCTGGATGAGGCTCTGGCCAGCCTGATCTAGTGTGGGGTGTCCCTGCCCATGGCAGGGGGTTGGAACTGGATGATCCCTGTGATCCCTTCCAACCCTGACTGATACTATGATACTATGAACACTAGAGCAGGTTGCCCAGGGAGGTGGTTGAGGCTCCATCCCTGGAAATATTCATGGTGAGGCTGGACAGGGCTCTGGGCAACTTGATCGAGTTGGGGATATCCCTGCTGACTGCAGAGGGGGTTGGACTGGATGACTTTTGGAGGTCCCTTCCACCCCAGACCAGTTAATAATTCTATGATTCTATGACTCTGTGATTTCTATGGTTCTGTGATTCTTGCATCTTTACTTGAACTGGTTAGTGATATATTGAATTTCTTAAATATAATTGTATCATTTGTAACATATCAGCTCAGCAGCAATTGTTCCTGGTTCTCTTTCTACCAGATTGTTACAAATTTTACTAATCTCACTGAGTTTCATGGAAGTAGAAATAAATACATGGTTATACCACTCTTTAAGGCTCTCTAATGCCCTTTAAAATTTATTATATCCTAAACTATGATTAGATTATTATAAGCAAATTATCAAATAGCACAGAGAGACCCACACTGGTTCAGAGTGCAGGTTGTGTGTAATGAGCTCATAAAATAAACATGAGACTTGTAATTCAATCTAAAAGCTGGGAGAAATCAGTAATTGAATTATACTTAAGCATATAAAGCAAAGCAATTTGAAGATAATAATGTAAAATGCTTGTGTGTTCCAAGCCAGACCATTCTATGATTGTCTCCAGTGGGGACTTCACACACTTTGAAACTGGCCTACTCTAATATATAATCAATTTTATTATTTCAATATGCAAATCAATCTGCTCTCCCTATTCATTATCTCTTGTCCTGACATCACTAACGTAGATAAGTGACAATTACATTCCTCTTTCAGGTAGCATTTTCCATATTTGAATGCTCTTAAATCTTTGGGTTTTCCTTCAAAGGACCAATCTCAAATTATAGAATCATAGAATCAATAAGGTTGGGAAAGAGCTCAAAGATAATCAAGTCCAACCTGTCACCCAACTCCTCATGACTACTAAACCATGGTACCAAGTGCCACTTCCAGTCACCTCTTGAACACCTCCAGGGATGAGGACTCCACCACCTCCCTGGGCAGCACATTCCAATGGCTAACAACTCTCTCAGTGAAGAACTTTCTCCCTACCTCAAGCCTAAACCTCCCCTGTCTCAGCTTGTGACTGTGTCCTCTTGTTGTGGTGCTGGTTGCCTGGGAGAGGAGACCAACCCCTCTTGGCTACAACCTCCCTTCAGGGAGTTGTAGAGAGCAATAAGGTCTCCCCTGAGCCTCCTCTTCTCCAGGCTAAACAATCCCAGCTCCCTCAGCCTCTCCTTGTAGGGCTTGTGCTCAAGGCCTCTCCCCAGCCTTGTTGCCCTTCTCTGGACACATTCCAGTGTCTCGGTGTCCTTCTTAAACTGAGGGGCTCAGACCTGGACACAGTACTCAAGGCATGGCCTAACAAGTGCTGAGTACATGGCCACAACGACTTCCCTGTTCCTGCTGGCCACACTATTGTTGATGCACTAATCTTGATGTGGTTATAGTCATTTTGCCTCACTGAACTCTTTGCAGTATTGGTGTGCAGCATTCTTGATGGGTCCAAGTGCTCCTCAAAACAGGTTGCTGTACTCCAGCTAAGGTTTTATATAAGATGAGCAAAGCAGCAGAACTGCACAGCATTTCTTGTGAGCTGTACTTCATTTACATATCCCAGCATGATGTACAATGTTCTCCTAAAGAAGCACGACACCACTGATTGATGTGTGCCTTCTAATCTTCTGAGGATTATCCTCAGATGCTTTGATACTGAATTGCTATCATAACAACTTGTGTAGAACTGCTGCCTCTGTATTCATGCACCTGACATTACAAGCCAAAAGTAGAAGCCTGTTGTTGCCATTATTGAGCTGAATCATACATTTTTAAATCCCCTTTTTTTTTTTCCTTCTTGTTAAAATTATTTTGAATTTGAATACAGATTTCCAGTATGCTCATAGTTTCTACCAGGACAGCACACTCCTGTTTCATTACCCAGGACATTCATGAAATATAAACCAGAATTCAAATAGGACCCACAGAACAGCTTTAAGCAAAAGTAAAGTTTCTTCCACTGACAATCTCTCAATAATGGAATGGAGTGGAGTGGAGTGGAGTGGAGTGGAGTGGAGTGGAGTGGAGTGGAGTGGAGTGGAGTGGAGTGGAGTGGAATGGAATGGAATGGAATGGAATGGAATGGAATGGAATAGAATAGAATAGAATAGAATAGAATAGAATAGAATAGAATAGAATAGAATAGAATAGAATAGAATTGAATTGAATTGAATTGAATTGAATTGAATTAAAAAGGTTGGAAAAGACCTTTGAGATCATCAAGTCCAACCTATCACCCAGCACCATCTGATCAACTAAACCAGGGCACCAAGTGCCTCATCCAGTCTCCTGCTACCACCCAACACCATCTAATCAACTCAACCATGGCACCAAGCACCCCATCCAGTTTCTTCCTAAACACCTCCAGTGATGGTGACTCCACCACCTCCCTGGGCAGCACATTCCAATGGCCAATCACTCTTGCTGTGAAGAATTTCTTCCTAACATCCAGCCTAAACCTCCCCTGGTGCAGCTTGAGACTGTGTCCTCTTGTGGTGGTGCTGGTTGGCTGGGAGAAGAGACCAACTCCCACCTGGCTGCAGCCTCCTTTCAGGTAATTGTAGAGAACCATAAGGTCTCCCTGAGCCTCCTCTTCTCCAGGCTAAGCCACTGCAGCTCCCTCAGCCTTTCCTCATAGGGCTTGTGCTCCAGACCCCTCCCCAGCTTTGTTGCCCTTCTCTGGACACAGTACAGCAACTCAACATCTTTCCTAAACTGAGGGGCCCAGAAAAACATCTTAACACCTTGTGATCAGTTTTGCTCTCTGTCTTAGTGTGGTGGGTTGAGATTTCTCCCCCAACATTAACTTTGCCAGACCAGCTCAGCTGGAAGCAAATGATAGCTGTATTTACAAGCAGAGCTACACTCTGCAATGGAATGCAAGGAGTATGTACAAAACATAGTATCATAGTATCACAGTATCAGTCAGGGTTGGAAGGGACCACAAGGATCATCTAGTTCCAACCCCCCTGCCATAGGCAGGGACACCCCACACTAGATCAGGCTGGCCAGAGCCAATTTTTCATCCAGCCTGGTCTTAAACACCTCCAGGGATGGGGCCTCAACCACCTCCCTGGACAACCCATTCCAGGGCTTCACCACTCTCAGGGTGAAGAACTTCCTCCTCACCTCCAGCCTGAATCTCCCCACTTCCAGCTTCATTCCATTCCCCCTAGTCCTATCACTACCTGATATCCTCAGAAGTCCCTCCCCAGCCTTCTTGTAGGCCCCCTTCAGATACTGGAATTACAATATTTACAGATATTTACAATTAACAACCAACATGAGAAACCCCTGGTCAAGAAGACCAGGGAAGCTGTCCTGCTGGCCCCCACCCCCTGTCCAAAAGGAAGAAAGGAGCAGAGGAAAAGGAGTTGTTAGACTTCACCAAAACAATGCAGCCAAGGTCAGGCAGAAGCAGATCAGTCTCTCTTCAGAGAATGAAGTGAGCAGAGAAGAGAAGCCCCAGAATATATTGGTGCAAGCAGTCTTATGAGAGATGTCTCTCCACTCAATAGTGATTTATTTACATTCTTCTACTTTTCTGCTCAAAAACTGCAACAAAATTTTGAAGGCATAGCCTAAAACTACCACCCTTACAGCCAGACAGAAGCTCTTCTAGCTCTTCCAAAGGGGGAATAGAAAAAAACTTTCATGCAAAGGACTGGATAGGATGGAAAGTTTAAATGGAAGTGCTATTCATAGCTACATACAATAGTACAAAACATATAAAATGCACAAAAATCCATAGTCTGTGTTTAACACAAAGGCTTATCAAGCCAAAGCTTCTCACCAACTTACCTTTAAACCAAGCCAACAAACCCGTGTCTTCATTCCCCCCCCCCTTACCAAGCCTCCCTAGCTCCCCATACCAAATGAATGTGCTGCAGCAAAAAATCAGCTTGGCAGTTCCAGGCCCAAATTAGGCTGCTGCAGGCTTAATAGGCAGCATTGGCTGACACCAGGACTCCTCTGCAAGAGGTAACAGCCTGTGTGTCCTCCCACGAGGAGAGAAGGAGGGAAAAGGGAAGAAAACTGAAATTGCAGACAGGTTTATAGGGATGAAGGACTTAAGGGGAGGTTAAGGCTAGATGTTAGGAGGAAATTCTTCACAGAAAGAGAGATTGGCCATTGGAATGTGCTGCCCAGGGAGGTGGTGGAGTCACCATCACTGGAGGTGCTTAAGAGGAGACTGGATGAGGCACTTGGTGCCATGGTTGAGTTGATTAGATGGTGTTGGGTGATAGGTTGGACTTGATGATCTCAGAGGTCATTTCCAACATGGTTAATTCTATACTATTTTATTCTAAATACACTCTAGCCTCTGTAACTGTAGTTTCTTAAAGGTACCCCAGCATCAAACTACCACAATCTAACACTATGGTGCTCTCATCCACAGTGTTATATATGAAGCTTAACTATCGAACTAGATGTCAGAAGTCTTTCTAAGGTCACAAGACATATCTTTTGACTCTGTAGAGAAAATTAAATCCATTGATTCTCCAAAGAGAAAATTAAATCCAAACCAGCTGCTACTCAATTATATTTGAAAATCTTACAAATCATTTGGTTGGTTGTGGCAAATTTTTAAGGGAGAAGAAAGGTTCTTCCCCATGAGGGTGGTGAGACACTTGCACAGGTTGCCAGGGGAGGTGGGAGAAGCCTCATCCCTGTAGGGTTTTCTTTTTCATCACTGGGGTCTCACTGCTGTAACATTCATGTATTTGTGTGGCCTTCACATCAGTGTGGAGGTGTTCAAGAAAGGTGTGGGCATAGCACTTAGGGATGTGGTTTAATGGCCATGGTGATGTTAGGTCAGTGGTTGGAGTGGATGATCTTGGAGATCTTTTCCAACCAAACCAACCAAACCAACCAATTCTGTGTGGAGGTTTTGAAGACCAGGCTGGATGTGGCTCTGAGCAACCTGATCTAGTGTGAGGTGTCTCTGCCCATGGCAGTGGGGTTGGAACTAGATGATCCTTGTGGTCCCTTCCAACCCTAACAATTCTATGATTCTGTGATTCTAAAGGGTGGGACTGAGCAGGAAGCTGAAATAATTTATCAATCATTTCCCAATTCCTCTTCTTCTTTTTCCTCTTAAAAAAAAAAAAAAGCTTGTGTTTTTCATTTTCCAGTCTTCTAACACCTCACTCATTTTTCATGCACCCTCAAAAATAAAGGGCAGGAGTTCTGACAGTATTTTAACTGCTCTGTAAAGCACTTTAAAGCACATATGGTCAGGGCCAAAAGATTGGAGATGGTTCATCTTTTCTAAGTGTGCTCCAGCTTATTTTCTCTCTGTTTAGCAGTAAGAACTTGTCACTGACATCAGCTATGCCTGCAGCTGAGCATTTCAGGGAATTCTGATAGAAAGACAAGGCAATTTTCCCTCTTGATAGACCATTGCTGTCCCTGGCTTGCTTTTGCCTTAAATGTGCTGTCAGCCCTCTTGCATGTCACTTTCTCCCTGTATTTTCTGTTCTGGTGTTGTTCCTACCTATGTGAGCTGTCTCTTATCTTTCCAAGTTTCTGTTTGACCTAGTTTCCACAGTCTGCAGGATCCCTTTCTTGGTTTAGGCCAATTGATCTCTTAATATACTTCCTGTTCTCCCTCTGTAATTGGGCAATTTGCACTTAATATTGGCTCTTTAAGAATTGACTGACTCTCCTTAACTCACTTTTCACTGAGGTTGTTTCTAAGTGTCCTGAGTATGTTGAAGTCCACCTTTTGGAAGTCTATTATTTTTGTTTTCCTTTTCTTCTTCCTATGGAATATGAAAAATCTATCCCTTCCTTCCTACTTGGTAACATCAAATCTAAAAGAACTTCACTTTTGACTTGTTCCCCACTTTTTTTCTCCTTTTATTTTTTTCTGAGCAAAAAAAAAAATGCCATTCATACATTCCAGGAAGTGGAGTGGAATGGAATGGAATGGAATGGAATGGAATGGAATGGAATAGAATAGAATAGAATAGAATAGAATAGAATAGAATAGAATAGAATAGAATAGAATAGAATAGAATAGAATAGAATAGAATAGAATAGAATAGAACTAGACCAGGTGGGAAGAGACCTTCAAGATTATCATGTCCGACCTACCATCCAACAACCCCTAATCAACTAAACCATGCAACCAAGCACCCTATCAAGTTTCCTCCTGAACACCTCCAGTGATAGTGACTCCACCACCTCCCTGGGCAGCACATTCCAATGGCAAATCACTCTCTCTGTGTAGAACTTCCTCCTAACCTCCAGCCTAAACGTCCCCTGGCACAGCCTGAGACTGTGTCCTCTTGTTCTGGTGCTGGATGCCTGGGAGAAGAGACCAACCCCCGCCTGTCCACAACTTCCCTTCAGGTAGTTGTAGAGAACAATAAGGTCTCCCCTGAGTCTCCTCTTCTCCAAGCTAAGCAACCCCAGCTCCCTCAGCCTCTCCTCACAGGGCTGTGTTCCAAGCCCCTCCCCATACTTGTTGCCCTTCTCTGGACACGTTCCAGCAAGTCAACATCTTTCCCAAACTGAGGGGCCCAGAACTGGACACAGGACTCAAGGTGTGGCCTAACCAGTGCAGTGTACAGGGGCAGAATGACCTCCCTGCTCCTGCTGGCCACACTGTTCCTGATACATGCCAGCATGCCATTGGCCTTTTTGGCCACCTGGGCACGCTGCTGGTTCTGCTGTAGGTTTTTGTTTTACTTTTTGCCTGACTTAGTTTTAGGTCAGCAAGTTCAATGGGATGAAGTTTGAGCCATGCTGTGAGCTTAGAAATGCATTCATGTGCTTGTGCTCCTCGGGTCTTTATATATATCTTGTGACAAGTCACTGAACATCCACTTTTCTCTGAACCAAGTGGAAACAGGACTTTATACTTCTGAA
Organism: Picus viridis; assembly: GCA_033816785.1. Lineage (NCBI taxonomy): Eukaryota > Metazoa > Chordata > Aves > Piciformes > Picidae > Picus > Picus viridis. The sequence continues at coordinate 43,085,029 of CM066575.1, read as the reverse complement.
TCTTCTCTCATAGCATATACAGGAATGTAGCTTCCAACTTTCATAAAATAAATGAGTCTCCCTCATTTATTATTTCAGCTGAAAGGATAGAGATGAGTTTTGACATTCCCCACATGCTCTGTGAATATCTAAAAGATATCTTTTCTGCTTGCAAGACATCTGAGTGCTCCGTCTAGCTGCATGAAAGCAAAATCACAGGCTGGAGGAATTGACAGCACTTAACAAAAGCAAAACAAGATAAGAATATGGCAAGATGAGAACTGAGTGGCCAAGCTGAATATGTGTTACAACGAAGGTGAATTTTATACCTTCAGCACTGTCAAAGCATATTTCCTATATCTTGTCTCCAGAGAAATATATGCTATTGGTGGAAAAAAACCCACTGCTTTCCATCTTCTGATTAATGCAACATCATTCACTAACCACAGACACCACCTTTATCTCCAAAGAGAAGCGTGGTTTGCAATGTTTAAGTAGAGGAGCCATGAGAAGGTTAAGCTTACCCAAGGATGGGCAACAAAATTCTCACTCCTCAGGTTTTCTGGTTTCCCTTTCAAGATAATGAAGTGAAAATGGAAAGCTGTGAATAACCATAAAGATTTTAAAATGTTAAAGCTATTCAGACTTACTCAAAATTCTTCAGTCTCCTCATGAGTCATAGAATTGTCAGGGCTGGAAGGGACCTCAAGGATCATCTAAATCCAACACCCCATGCCAAGGACAGGGACTCCTCACACTAGATGATTGAAGATCATTGAAGATTGAAGGGCCATGAGGATGATCAGAGGGCTGGAGCACCTCTCCTGTGAGGACAGACTGAAGGAGTTGGGGCTGTTCAGTTTGGAGAAGAGAAGGCTCCGAGGGGACCTCATTGTGGCCTTCCAGTATCTGAAGGAGGCCTGCAGGAAGGCTGGAGAGGGATTTCTCAGAATATCAGGTAGTGATAGACTAGGGAAAATGGAATGAAGCTGGAGGTGGGGAGATTCAGCCTGGATGTGAGGAGGAAGTTCTTCCCCATGAGAGTGGTGAAGCCCTGGAATGGGTTGTCCAGGGAGGTGGTTGAGGTCTCATCCCTGGGGGTGTTTAAGAGCAGGCTGGATGAGGCTCTGGCCAGCCTGATCTAGAGTGGGGTGTCCCTGCCCATGGCAGGGGTTGGAACTACATGATCCTTGTGGTCCCTTCCAACCCTGACTGATACTATAATTCTAAGATTGAAACCTCTTGCAACACTATATTCAGAGTAGAATATACAGTATTTTAAAGATTTTCTTTCATTCTTCCCAAGTTGAAATATATCAAAATAGCTCTTAGAATGCACATGTTTTACTGATTTTGTGAAGAGAAGAGGTCTGGGTGTTTCTTAAGCAGTATGATCCACAGAACTTTTGGAATTATTTGGAAAACATTTACTTCAGTTTTAAAATTCTGTCAGAAGTATTTTGTCAGTTATTTTCCTTCCTAGAATTGAAGGCCTTCTGTTGTTTTGGTGTTCCTACGAGGAGAGGCTGAGGGAGCTGGGATTGTTTAGCCTGGAGAAGAGGAGGCTCAGGGAGACCTTCTTGCTGTCTACAACTACCTGAAGGGTGGTTGTAGCCAGGTGGGGGTTGGTCTCTTCTCCCAGGCAACCAGCACCACAACAAGAGGACACAGTCTCAAGCTGCACCAGGGAGGTTTAGGCTCAAGGGGAGGAGAAAGTTTTTCACTGAGAGAGTCGTTAGCCATTGGGATGTGCTGCCCAGGGAGGTGGTGGAGTCACCATCCCTGGAGGTGTTCAAGAGGGGATTGGACATGGCACTTGGTGCCATGGTTTAATCATGAGGTCTGTGGTGACAGGTTGGACTTGATGATCTTTGAGGCCTCTTCCAACCTTGGTGATTCTGCGATACTGTGAGAAAGGCAAAAAGAGTGATTGGTAAACGATGGTTCTTCCACTCTCTGAACCCTCAGTCCCTGACACTGAGTGTGTGTGATGGGAAGGTGATTCAAGTTTCTTGGCCCTTGCCCTTCAATTTGCTAATAAAATGAATTTCTGGCAAGTCCAGTACAGAACCACAAAGATGCTGAAGGGAGTGGAACATCTCCCTTACAAGGAAAGGCTGAGGGACCTGGGGCTCTATCTTGGAGAAGAAGAGCCTGAGGAGTGACCTCATTCACCTTTATAAAGATGTGAAGGGCAGTGTCAGGAGGATAGTGCCAGGCTCTGCTCAGTGATGTCAGTGACAAGAGGCAGTGTCTGCAAGCTGGAGCATAGGAGGTTTCACAGGCACATAAGGAAAAAGTTTTTCACTGTGGAGGTCACACAGCACTGGAACGAGCAGCCCAGAGAGGTTATGCAGGCCCCTTCTCTGGAGAAATTCAAACCCCACCTGGACACATTCTTTTGTGACCTACTCTATCTAGGTAGTCTTGCTCAGGTAGGGAGGTTGAACTGGATATTTCAAGGTTCCTTCCAAAACCTAGCATTCTGTGATTCTGTGATGAGAACAATTCTGCCTTCACTGCAACCTCTTCTCAGGCAGTGCTGTCATGATTTGCCCATGGAAATCTTACCACTGGCTTTCACAGTATCACAGTATCGTCAAGGTTGGAAGAGACCTCAAAGACCATCGAGTCCAACCTGTCACCACAGACCTCAGGACTAGACCATGGCACTAAGTGCCATGTCCAGTCCCCTCTTAAACACCTCCAGGGATGGTGACTCCACCACCTCCCTGGGCAGCACATTCCAATGACGTATGACTCTCAGTGAAGAACTTCCTCCTCACCTCGAGCCTAAACTTCCCTTGGTGCAGCTTAGGACTGTGTCCTCTTGTTGTGGTGCTGGTTGCTAGAGAGAAGAGCCCAACCCCTTCCTGGCTACAACCACCTTTCAGGTAGTTGTAGAGAGCAATGAGGTCACCCCTGAGCCTCCTCTTCTTCAGGCTAAACAGCCCCAGCTCCCTCAGCCTCTCCTCATAGGGCTGTGCTCAAGGCCTCTCCCCAGCCTTGTTGCCCTTCTCTGGACACGTTCAAGTGTCTCAATGTCCTTCCTAAACTGAGGGGCCCAGAACTGGACACAGGACTCAAGGTGTGGCCTAACCAATGCAGTGTACAGGGGCAGAATGACCTCCCTGCTCCTGCTGACCAAACTATTCTTGATGCAGGCCAGGATGCCATTGGCCTTCTTGGCCACCTGGGCACACTGCTGGCTCATGTTTAGGCAGCTGTCAATCAGCACCCCCAGGTCCCTCTCTGTTTGGCAGCTAAGTTTGACAGCTCAGTTTTGCATCGTTCCCGTTTGTTTACTTCCTTCCACTGAGTGTGCATTTTTGCATGGTGTCATGCAGATTACAAAAACAATGTACCACCTTAAATACATAATTGAAACAATCATTTGTATATGTTCTAGGTAATCTGGCTGTGGTTTTCCCACCCAGGAATCATCCAGCACAACCACGGGCATTGAAATACCTTTCCTTGGAACGGCAGTACTTGGAAGGCTCTAATGCTAAAGTCTACAGTTTGTGATTGCTGAGGAAAGATTATCCATCTCTCTGGGAAGTGATGTATTATTATTGCCTCCTGTTAAGGAGTAAACAAATTGCTTATTTGTAAGAGGTAGCAGCTGAGTTAATTTGCCTTCCTTGCTCAGTAAGCATATGTTTTGCTGAGTCCTGTTTCTCACAGACAGCTGTGGAGCACATTTGAAGTCCAGAGCGCTACACATGCAGCAGAGTTAAAATCTCATCACTACCTCTACAACACTAACACTTTGTGGTTATAAAAGTTTCAACACTATCCAGCTCTTGCATATACACATGAATTACATCTAAAAACATATGTACACAGGAGCAGCTTCTTACCTACTTTGATCTTCGTGTTTTACAGTGAAAATGTCTCCATACTCTCCTATAGCTAACCCCAAGCAATCCAGCCCCATACAGTGCACACAGCCTCCACTTGTTGTTGTGCCCCTAACAACAACTCCTTGCTGGGCAACAATGTGGGGTTCCCTGATTTACACAGCTCTGTGTGGACTGCCCCTGTACTCAGCACTGGTTAGGCCACGCCTTGAGGACTGTGTCCAGTTCTGGGCTCCTCAGTTTAGGAAAGATGTTGACTTGCTGGAACGTGTCCAGAGAAAGACAACAAAGCTGTGGAGGGCTTTGGAGCACAACCCTATGAGAGGCTGAGGGAACTGGGGATGTTTAGCCTGAAGAAGAGGAGGCTCAGGGCAGACCTTTTTGCCATCTAAAACTACCTGAAGGGAGGTTGTGGCCAGGTGGGGGTTGGTCTCTTCTCCCAGGCAACCAGCACCAGAACAAGAGGACACAGCCTCAAACTGCACCAGGGGAGGTTTAGGTTGGATGTGAGGAAGAAATTCTTCCCAGAAAGAGAGATTAGCCATTGGAATGGGCTGGTGGAGTCACCATCACTGGAGATGTTTAGAGACTGGATGAGGAACTTAGTGCCATGGTTGAGTTGATTAGATGGAATTGAGTGATAGGTTGGACTTGATGATCTCAAAGATCTTGTCCAACCTAGTTAATTCTGTGTTCTTTTTCTTTGAGGACTGCTAGATCCTCCACTTGCTAACACACATGCAGCCAAGGCAGCAACCTCCCAGTGCCCACACAGCAGCCAAGAGGACAGTGATACCTTGGAGTGTTTATAGTGTACTGAAAGCTGGTGGCCTAAAGAGTATAATACATAGGTACAACACCACCAATTTTTTACCAAGCTGAAACAACAGGAACTTTGAAGAGGAAACAGAAGCATGACAGAGACAGCAGTACCCTCACCTTCCTTTAACTTTTTATTCATGAAAGGCACTTCACTGTCAAATTTATAATTCTGTGCTGGTACTACTTCTGGAATTTGCATTAAATGACATTTTGATTATAGTATTCAAATGCATGTGCCCTTAAATCTTTGCCATTTATTTTGTATGCAAAAATCTTCCTGCTAAATGTCCCCATTTCCATTTTGCTGTGGATTCCACTGAGACTATATAGGAAAGGACAGCTAAGTTTCCCTTCTCCCCCAAAATATCTTGTCAGGTAAAAGAAATTCCAATTACACTAGCATAATATGCACCAGCTGCTTGATTCTTAGCTCTAAATTGCAGTGTTGGACAAATAAGGTGTTTTCTTTTTGACAAAATTGGATTAATATTATTAGGCTCTTTGGTTTAAATCTATCTTTGTCTCCAATTATCCTGGAAAAGTCTAGGTTGACATACTCAACACAAAGCAAGCGTGTGTGTGCTTATTATGCAAATTCTCTGCCCATGCCTTTGAGCCATAACCTTTTGAAACCATTGGGAGTTTCGACCCAAACAATTAGATATGTTCAGTGCAGGAAATAAAATTACCACTGATATTAAACCAGCCACTGGGATATGACCTGAGGAAGTTCTTAAGTCAGAATGTGCTTGCATCTGCACAAATGGGACTTGGGAAACTATTACTATTCAACTGTCCTGTCCCTTTTTCCCTCAGGCATCTACCACTGACCACTGTCAGTGATAAAAAAATTGAAATGATCACCAGTGTGAGCAGAATGAAGAATGTACTTGCATTAAGCCTCACTATGGTTTTGGTTGATATTTTTTTCTTTAACCGTGATGGAGAGAGCCCTTCCAGAGAAGGGCAACAAGGCTGGTGAGAGGCCTCAAGCACAAGCCCTATGAAGAGAGGCTGAAGGAGCTGGGATTGTTTAGCCTGAAGAAGAGGAGGCTCAGGGCAGACCTTATTGCTGCCTACAGCTACCTGAAAGGAGATTGTAGCCAGGAGAGGGTTGGTCTCTTCTCCCAGGCAATCAGCACCAGAATGGGAGGACACAGTCTCAAGCTGCAGGGGAAGTTTAGGTTCGAGGTGAGGAGAAACTTCTTCACAGGGAGAGTTGCTAGCAGTTGGAATGGGCTGCCCAGGGAGGTGGTGGAGCCACCGACTCTGGAGGTGTTCAAGAGGGGATTGGTCATGGCACTTAGTGCCATGTTTTAGTAATCATGAGGTCCTGGGTGACAGGTTGGACTTGACGATCTTCGAGGTCTTTTCCAACCTTGTTGATTCTATGATTCTGTGATTTTTCATTTCCACTAAAATTGCTCCTTGCAATTAAAAAATTGACACACCAGAAGGTTGTGTTGCCGTTCAGTGAGACTTGGTCTGGCTGGAGAGCTGGGCAGGGAGAAATCTGATGAAGTTCAACAAGGGCAAGTTTAGAGTCTTGCACCTGGGAAGGAACAACTCCATGTTCCAGTACACACCAGGGACTGACCTGCTGGAGAGCAGTGAGGGGGAAAGGGACCTGGGGGTTATGATGGATAGAAGGATGACCATGAGCCAGCAATGTGCTCTCGTGGCCAGTAATGCCAATGCCATTCTGGGGTGGATTAGAAGGGCTGTGACCAGTAGGTCAAGAGACGTTCTTCTCCTCCTCTGCTCTATACTGGTGAGGCTGAATCTGGAATATTGTGTCCAGTTCTGGGCCCTTCAGTTCAAGAAGGACCTCAGGGGACTGCTTGAAAGAGTCCAGCACAGAGCCACAAGGATGATGAGGGGAATGGAACATCTTCCATACAAAGAGAGACTGAAGGAGCTGAGGGCTCTTTAGCTTAGAGAAGAGAAGAGTGAGAGGTGACCTCATCAATATTTATAAATATGTAAAGGGTGAGTGCCAAGGGGATGGAGCCAAGCTCTGCTGGGTGGTGCCCAATGCCAGCACAAGAGACAATGATGGAAGTTGAGGCATAGGAAGTTTCATGTAAATATGAGGAATTTTTTTCCCTGTGAGGGTGACAGAGCCCTGGAACAGGCTGCCAAGGAGGGTTGTGGAGTCTCCCTCTCTGGAGATACTCAAAACCTGCCTGGATGTGCTCCTGTGTGAGCTGGTGTAGGTGATCCTGCTCTGGCAGGGGGTTTGGACTGGGTGAGCTTCTGAGGTCCCTTCCAGCCCCTGAAAGTCAGTGATTGTGTGAAAAAAACAAGCTCAGATCACAATACCTGAGTTTACATTCGGTCAAATGTTTTGCATCTGCAGTGAACTGGCAGATCCTTCAGTCGCATTTTTCAGTCAGCCACACGTTGCCCTAAATGCTCGCTGCAGCAGACGAAAGCCAAACGCAGAACAGAACTACGTTTGCCACAGTCACAGTCAGTCCAAGGGGCACAGATGAGGAAAATGAAGATTTAAAAGTGTATCCAACATTCCCATTAACTTATAACAATTTTTTTCCCCTCAATTGAATATAAAAGCGGTGTTTCAAAAGGCACCCAGTGAATGTTGCATTTAAAAATCAAATCAAATTGCTTGGCAAGAAAATGTTACCTTGAGCACAGAATATTAAAGGATCAGCTGCTGTAAAGTTCTGAGAGTTTTCCAGCTGCTGGAAACCAAAGCAGCACAGAATGCAAACACACATTTGAAAAATGAGGAAACTATTGTCTTAGTCATCTGCCTAAACTCTAGAGTAGAGCAGAGTAGAGCAGAGTAGAGCGGAGTAGAGTGGGATGGAATGGGATGGAATGGAATGGAATGGAATGGAATGGAATGGAATGGAATGGAATGGAATGGAATGGAATGGAATGGAATGGAATGGAATGGACCAGGTTGGAAGAGACCTTCAACATCAACACATCAACCTATCACCACACACCATCTAATCAATTAAACCATGGCACCAAGCACCCCATCCACACCTCCAGTGATGGCGACTCCACCACCTCCCTGGGCAACACATTCCAGTGGCCAATCTCTCTTTCTATGAAAAACCTCTTCCTGTCCAGCCTAAACCTCCCCTGATGCAGTTTGAGACTGTGTCCTCTTGTTCTGGTGCTGGTTGCCTGGGAGAAGAGGCCAACCCCTTCCTGCCTACAACCTCTCTTCAGGTAGTTGTAGGGAGCAAGAAGGTCTGCCCTGAGTCTCCTCCTCTCCAGGCTAAGCAACCCCAGCTCCCTCAGCCTCTCCTCACAGGATTGTGCTCCAAACCCCTCACCAACTTCGTTGCCCTTCTCTGGACACGCTCCAGCAACTCAACATCCTTCCTAAACTGAGGGGCCCAGAACTGGACACAGGACTCAAGGTGTGGCCTAACCAGTGCTGAGTACAGGGGGAGAATGACCTCCTTGTTCCTGCTGGCCACACTGTTCCTGGTGCAGGCCAGGATGCCATTGGCCTTCTTGGCTGCCTGGGCACACTGCAGGCTCATGTTCAGCCTACAATCAACCAGTACCCCCAGGTCCCTCTCTGCCTGGCCTCTCTCCAGCCACTCTGCCCCCAGCCTGTAGCACTGCCTGGGGTTGTTGTGGCCAATGTGCAGAATCCGGCACTTGGATGTGTTAAATCTCATGCCATTGGACTCTGCCCATCTGTCCAGCCTGTCGAGGTCCCTCTGCAAAGCCTCTCTGCCCTCCAGCAGATCAACTCCTGCCCCCAGCTTGGTGTCATCTGCAAATTTACTGATGATGGACTCAATGCCCTCATCCAGATCATCAATAAAGATGTTGAAGAGCATGGGGCCCAGCACTGATCCCTGGGGCACACCACTAGTGACAGGCCGCCAGCTGGATGTGGTGCCATTCACCATTACTCTCTGGGCTCGGCCCTCCAGCCAGTTCCCAACCCAACGCAGTGTGCTCCTGTCCAAGCCACGGGCTGCCAGCTTGGCCAGGAGTTTGCTGTGGGGAACGGTGTCAAAGGCCTTGCTGAGGTCCAGGTAGACCACATCCACAGGCCTCCCCACATCCACCAGGCAGTCACCTGATCATAGAAGGAGATCAGGTTGGTCAGGCAGGACCTGCCCCTCCTAAATCCATGCTGGCTAGGCCTGAGCCCCTGGCCATCCTGTAAGTGCTGTGTGATCGCACTCAAGATGACCCGCTCCATAATCTTGCCTGGCACTGAGGTCAGGCTGACAGGCCTATAATTCCCTGGCTCATCCAACCGGCCCTTCTTGTGGATGGGCAAAATAACATCATGTTTTTGCTGTCTTTGAATTTTATAGGAAAGAATGATTTCACGACTGCATCACTGTACTCCAACCTTGGAATTGTTCAGATGAAGCAGTTAGGGGCTTTTTGTAGCAACAAAATAAAAAGTTTTTTTTTTTCTTTTAATTTTATAGGGAATAAATAGCTCAACACTACACCACTGTATTCCACACAACCTTGGCAGTGCTCAGATCAAGCAGCTCAGTTTATTTTAGCAATAACTTTGGAAAACATGAAGATAAACCTTTCAGTTATTTTAAGTAGAGGTAATTTGGAGCCTTTTATTTGTTTAAAAGAAAAGAAAAAGTGAAAAATCTTGATTGACTTTGATGTGGTTTTATGTTCAGCAGGCAACTGAACTCGTGAGAGGCCTCAAGCACAAGACCTACAAGGAGAGGCTGAGGGAGCTGGGATTGTTTAGCCTGGAGAAGAGGAGGTTCAGGGGAGACCTCATTGCTGTCTACAACTACCTGAAGGGAGGTTGTAACCAGGAGGGGGTTGGTCTCTTCTCCCAGGCAACCAGCACCACAACAAGAGGACACAGTCTCAAGCTGCACCAGGGGAAGTTTAGGCTCAAAGTGAGGAGAAAGTTCCTCACTGAGAGAGTCGTTAGCCATTGGAATGTGCTGCCCAGGGAGGTGGTGGAGTCCCCATCCCTGGAGGTGTTCAAGAGCTGACTGGACATGGCACTTGGTGGTGATAGGATGGACTCGATGATCTTTGAGGTCTCTTCCATCCTTGATGATTCTGTGCTGTCTGGGGAGGTGGTGGAGTCACCATCACTGGAGGTGTTTAGGAGGAGACTTGATAGGGTGCTTGGTTGCATGATTTAGTTGATTAGATAGTGTTGGATGATGGTCAGATGCGATGATCTTGAAGGTCTCTTCCAACCTGGTCTGGTCTATTCTATTCTATTCTATTCTATTCTATTCTATTCTATTCTATTCTATTCTATTCTATTCACATCACCCCCTAAGAAAATTAGCTCAGCTGTGTCTGTTTACATAGTCATAGCCATGCAGAGCACTGAAAATAACTAACTAAATAAAATATCCTTAAGCCATAAGCCATTGGCTAGAAAGAAGCTGTTTGTGCACATTAAAGGATCTGGTTCAGTACATTTGATTTTTTCCACCACTGACAGTTCAAGATCTTAGGACTTGTCAATACTGTGCCTTTTCACACTAGTCAGGCAGCTGAAATAAGCCCAGATGTGACATTTTCCTGAGGTACCACTGGCCTTCTGATCCATTTTTCATCACTGCTTGACACTTCTTTCTCTTCCTTTACATTCACACATAAAAACCATTGTAAACAAAAACTGGTATATTATCTCCTCATTTACAATCACTACTACACAGGGTTAGGTCCCAAATTACTTCCCCTCCCTAGGACTAGGCAACTTGCAAGGTATCTTGTCAAACTCTTAAAAAATTCATGCCAACACAAGACTGTCAACACCTACTAAAATCAACATAAGAGGTGTCACATCAGGACCAGGCTGAGATTAAGGAAACCCCTACGTCTGGGACCTGACACTGCTGCTGAGAGGGTTTCAGTGGCAATATCTGTCAGTCACTTGTGCCAGCACAGCGTAGATCAGAGTGCATCATTAAACAGCATATGCCCAACAGCCATCTACCTTCAAGCCTTCCCCATAGATCATGTCACAGTATCACAGTATCACAGTATAACCAAGGTTGGAAGAGACCCCAAGGATCATCAAGTCCAACCCGTCCCAACAGACCTCACAACTAGACCATGGCACCAAGTGCCATGTCCAGTCTCCTCTTGAACACCTCCAGGGACGGCGACTCCACCACCTCCCCGGGCAGCCCATTCCAATGACGAATGACTCGCTCAGTGAAGAACTTCCTCCTCACCTCAAGTCTAAACCTCCCCTGGCACAGCTTGAGACTGTGTCCCCTTGTTCTGGTACTGGTTGCCTGGGAGAAGAGACCAACCCCCTCCTGTCCACAACCACCCTTCAGGTAGTTGTAGAGGGCAATGAGGTCACCCCTGGTCCTTCTCTTCTCCAGGCTAAACAACCCCAGCTCCCTCAGTCTCTCCTCATAGGGCTTGTGCTCAAGGCCTGTAAGTATTGATGCTAGGAGTGGCTATTTTGCTTCATTCTATCTCCACAAATCATCACAGAAAAAGGAAGAGGAGCAGTGCAGGAGAATGACATCTCTCCCCAGAAAGCCTGACAAGGGCCAGTATGTATCTGACTGGCCAAAGCTGTGCAGAGCAGTTAGGACTGCTATTAGTCTGATTGATAAAGGTACTAAGAAGTAGATATAACCCAGCAGCCACAACCCAGTCAAGCAATTCCTTGAAAAACTCTGCTTGGAGGGTAAGTATAGGAGCTCCTGTTGACATAGGACCAGTAGCACAAGAGATACCTGTCCATTCTAACATGGTTCTTCCCCGCTACTCTGCTCTGGTGAGACCCCACCTGGAGTACTGTGCCCAGTTCTGGAGCCCCTATTACAAGAAAGATATGGACATGCTGGAATGTGTCCAGAGAAGGACCACAAGGATGATCAGAAGGCGGGAGCACCTCTCCTATGAGGACAGGCTGAAAGAGGTGGGGGTATTCAGTCTGCAGAAGAAATTATTGTGGCCTTCCAGTATCTTGAGGGGACTACAAGAAAACTGGGGAGGGACTTTTTAGGGTGTCAGGGAGTGATAGGACTGGGGAGAATGGAACAAAACTAGAAATGGGTAGGTTAGGATTGGATGTTAGGAAGAAATTCTTTCCCATGAGGGTGGTGAGACACTAAAGGATGCCCAGGGAGGTAGTGGAAGCCTCATCCCTGGAGGTTTTGAAGGCCAGGCTGGATGTGGCTCTCAGCAACCTGATCTAGTGTGAGGTTTCCCTGCCCATGGCAGAGAGGTTTGGAACTACATGATCCTTGAGGTCCCTTCCAACCCTAACAATTCTATGATTCTATGACACTGACCACTGACCCCAGCCCCAGGTTGGAGCAGATGATACTTGAGGTCATTTCCAAGCTGGTACTCTGTGAAGCAAGATTTTAAATAAGAGCATTCATTCTTCAATCAGCCAGATTCCATAAACTTAGTACAGGTGACACATATATAATAGCTATAAAAAGAGTTAATATTGGAAGGGTGTTTGGTTTTTTTTCTTTTTTTTCCCCCTCTTTAATTTAAGAGTCAAAATAGAAAACCAGATTTCTTCTTATATGTAGAATCACAGAACCAACCAGGTTGGAAAAGACCTCAGAGATCATCAAGTCCTACCTAACACCTCCTGACAACTAAACCATGGCACCATGTGCCATATCCAAGCCTTTTTTGAACACCTCCAGGGACGGGGACTCCACCACCTCCCTGGGCAGCACATTCCAAAGGCCAATTACTCTTTCCTGGGAAGAACTTTCTTCTCACCTCCAGCCTAAACTTCCCCTGGCACAGCTTGAGACTGTGTCCTCTTGTTCTGGTGCTAGTTGCCTGGAAAAAGAGACCATCCTTCACCTGTCCACAACCTCCTTTCAGGTACTTGTGGAGAGCAATAAGGTCTCCCCTGAGCCTCCTCTTCTCCAGGATAAAGACTCCCCGCTCCCTCAGCCTCTCCTCCAAAGGGCTGCGCTGCAGACCTCTCCCCAGCCTTGTTGGCCTTCTCTGGATGTGTTCAAGAGTCTCAATATGCTTCTTAAACTGAGGAGCCCAGAACTGGACCCAGTACTCAAGGTGGGTGCTAACCAGTGCTGAGTACAGGGGCAGAATGACTTCCCTGCTCCTGCTGGCCACACTGTTCCTGATGCAGGCCAGGATGACATTGGCCTTCTTGGCCACGTGGGCACACTGCTGGCTCAGGTTCAGATGATATGCAATCAGAGACCCCATTGTAGACACACTGGGGTTTAATCTGATGACTGACAGGCATTGCATTCTAAGTGACACTCTGAGAACTCTGTCACTTATTTTCCCGCCGCCCTGCCGCATTTAACTAACTGTCCTTCAATTCCTCTATATGAATACATTCAGACATTAGGTAATGCATCATTCTTGACATCCACTCACCTTCAGCAGTGCATTAAGGAACAAAAATGAAAGAAGACAATACATTTAAAGCAAGGTCAAGGGGCAGCACTATCTGCTGCACAACAAAATGCTCTAATGCCAACAGCATGAAGTTCACGTGAGGGTGAAAAGCAGGAAGCTCCTGTAAGGGTGAAAGCTGTGCCATGCTTCCAAGTATTTACACCTTTTCAAGCTGTAATGTTATGTTGCATCAAGGTTTATCCTTTTGTTAAGGGCAGTGCTGCAGTACATTATGTGTCCATACATCATTACACACTCTGAAGCTTCTGAAAGCATATCCAATATTCCTTTGGAGTAGACTATACTCTTCACTCAGCCAGCAAAAATGTCTTTATTGTCACCACCTGCTTTAAACATAATTAGCTTCACAGTCTGGTAGTAAGTGCTTAAATTTCCTTCATTTTACTTTTTTTCTTCCTGCTTATCCTACTTTAATATGCTGTGTACATTGCACATTCTCAAAAGCTGAGGTGAGTGTGTCTGTTAAGCATGTTAAGCATTCAAGTACTGTGTCCAGATCTGGGCCACCCAGTTTAGGAAAGATGTTGAGTTGCTGGAAGGTGTCCAGAGAAGGGCAACAAAGCTGGGGAGGGGTCTGGAGCACAGCCCTGTGAGGAGAGGCTGAGGGAGCTGGGATTGCTTAGCCTGGAGAAGAGGAGGCTCAGGGGAGACCTTATTGCCCTCCACAACTACCTGAAGGGAGGCTGTAGCCAGGTGGGGGTTGGTCTCTTCTCCCAGGAAACCAGCACCGGACCAAGCGGACACAGTCTCAAGCTGTGTCAGTGGAAGTTTAGGCTGGAGGAGAGGACAAAGTTCTTCCCAGAAAGAGAGATTTGCCATTGGAATGTGCTGCTCAGGGAGGTATTGGACTCACCATCCCTGGAGGTGTTTAAGAAGAGAGTGGATGAGGCACTTGATGCCATCATTGAGTACATTAGACAGTGTGATAGGGTGATAGGTTGGACTTGATGATCTTGAAGGTCATTTCCAATCTTGTTAATTCTGTATTCTATACAAGATGGATAGGATAGGATAGGATAGGATAGGATAGGATAGGATAGGATAGGATAGGATAGGATAGGATAGGATAGGATAGGATAGGATAGGTTGGAGAAGGCCTATTGTGTTCCCTGCTGCTGCTGGCTCCCTTCCTGTGTAATGACTGTCATGGATTCCCCTTTGGTGAATCTCTCCCTGCCAAAGAGGTTCTGTTGCTGTTTTTTTTTGCCTATGGAACATTTTTACTGCCTGTCAAACTGAGACCTAGCCAGGCAGCCTGTTTCTGTCAAAATCTGGAGGCACTTGGATATCTCAGATCCTTAGTGAATCATGAAAATGTGTCCTCATTTTCCCTATTTCTTTTCTTTTACACATAAATTAGCTGGATAGAAATCACAAGGTAAAGGCTGATGCTGCTTCATTGAGTTTTGGTGGAAAATTGCAAACATTCTCCAAGCCATTTCCCCAGAATTTATTCTTGTAGAGAATGAGCAACAGCAAAATATTCAGGAACAGCAGAGGTGTAGGATGGCAGACAACGTTGCCCATAAACCTGACTACTGTAGCTGAAGTTTCACACAACAGGATGCTCTATCACCTTGAGTACTGTGTGCAGTTCTGGGCCCCTCAGTTTAGGAAGGACATCGAGACACTTGAACGTGTCCAGAGAAGGGCAACAAGGCTGGGGAGAGGCCTTGAGCACAAGCCCTATGAGGAAAGGCTGAGGGAGCTGGGGTTGTTTAGCCTGGAGAAGAGGAGGCTCAGGGAGACCTTCTTGCTCTCTACAACTACCTGAAAGGTGGTTATAGCCAGGAAGGGGTTGGTCTCTTCGCCCAGGCAACCAGCACAAGAGGACACAGTCTCAAGCTGCGCCAGGGGAAGTTTAGGCTGGAGGTGAGGAGAAAGTTCTTCACCAAGAGTCATTTGTTATTGGAATGTGCTGCCCAGGGAGGTGGTGGAGTCACCATCCCTGGAGGTGTTTAAGAGGGGACTGGATGTGGCACTTGGCGCCACGGTCTAGTCCTGAGATCTGTGGTGACAGGTTGGACTCGATCTTTGAGGTCTCTTCCAACCTTGGTGATACTGTGTAAAAACACCTTGGTTCAATTCCCACTCCTCCCAATCTGTACTCTGCTCCACCGTTCTAGACACTTGTTGCCAGGCTCATTTTGGATAAAGAAATGTGTTCAGAGAATCACAGAATTATTGAGGCTGGACTAGACCTCGGAGATCAAGTCCAGCCTATGACCTAACACCACCACATTGACCAGACCATGACGCTAAGTGATACATAAAATCTTCCCTTAAATGCCAACAGCGCGCCCAGGTGGCCAAGAAGGCCAATGGCATCCTGGCCAGCATAAGGAATAGTGGGGCCAGCAAGAGCAGGGAAGTCATTCTGTCTCTGTACTCATCACTGGTTAGACCACACCTTGAGCATAGTCTCAAGCTGCACCAGGGGAGGCTTAGGCTGGATGTTAGGAAGAAATTCTTCCCAGTGTGGCAGAGTCACCATCACTGGAAGTGTTTAGGAAGAGACTGGATGAGGCACTTGGTGCCATGGTTTAGTTGATTAGATGGTGTTGGGTGATAGGTTGGACTCAATGATCTCAAAGGTCTTTTCCAACCTGGTTAATTCTATTCTACTTATAGAATCATAGAATATTAGAGGTTGGAAGGGACCTCTAGAGACCTTCAAGCCCAAATCCCTGACCACACATGCTGGTTTGACTTTTCTCCTGCCCTAAGGTTTGCTGCAAAAATTCTATTACAGAAAAGTACACCTTTGTACTCAAACATCTTTACACTAAAGACTAATATCTGAACAGAAAACTTCACATATCAGTGAAAAGTTAAGCAGTGCAGCACCAAATGAGGGACAGTTAGAGAAATGAGCTAGATTGTTCCTGGTACAGAAATTGTCATAAGAATGTGTTTGGGGGAAGATTATGGGGCATAATGAAGCTAATTTTCTTAGTTTTGTACCTTGCAGTCTGACTCAGCTCCCAGTACTGATCTGAGGATTTGACAGACAGCTTTTCCAAAGTAAAATAGAAGAAACACCATTCCTGAACATCCAGTATTCCCCTGCTTCACTCTGCAATTCTGGTTTTTCATGAGGAAAAACAAAGAAAAACCAATCCTAAACAGTGTGGGAGAAGTACCTCTAAAAAGGTTTTGCTATTCTAACCCTAAACTCCTTGAATCATTAAGGCTGGAAAGGCCTTTAAGATCATCAAGTCTAACCATAGCTCAACTACCATGACCACTGAACCATGTCCTGAATCACCACATCTAAAGGCTTCTTTAACACCTCCAGTGATGAAGACTCCACCACCTCCCTGGGCAGCCTGTTCCAACACTTCTCTATTTCCTCAGTAAATAAGTTCTTCCTTATGTCCAGTCTAAACTTCCCCTGGCACAATTTTAACCCCTTTCCTCTTAACCTATTGCTAGTTACTTGGGAGAAGAGACCAACACCAGCCTCACTGCAACCTCCTTTCAGGTAGTTTCAGAGAGCAAGAAGAGTTCCCCTTAGCCTTCTCTTCTCCAGGCTAAACCACCCCAGCTCCCCCTCATATGCTGCCCGCCAAACCCTTCTTCAGCCTCATTTCTCTTCTCTGGACCATCTTATTTCAAGAGTGAACAGGTACAATTTTCCTCCCAAAGGAAGTAAAATAAAGAGGCTCTCATTGAACTGGAGAAAAATACAGAATTTTATTCAAAAAAATATAGAGAAAATACAGGACACATGAACCTTTCACACCTAATGCATGTACAGGATACATGAAAACCCACAGAAACCTTCCCCCAACCAGACTAAACCACAAACCCCAGTGCTCCATTTCTTCTCCCCCCAACAATGCCTCCCTTCCATGATGCCTAAAGCAGTCACAATTGCACAGGACAAATTAGTCAGGCCTCTGAAGGTCACAGAAAGGCCTGCCCCCACATGTTACCAGATAATTAATTGTGTCCTTCCAGTATCTGAAGGGCTCCTACAAGACAGGTGGGCAGGGACATTTTCGGGTGTCGGAGTGATAGGACTAGGGGGAATGGAACAAAACTAGAAATGGGTAGATTCAGATTGGATGCGAGGAAGAAGTTCTTCCCCATGAGGGTGATGAGACACTGGCACAGGTTGCCCAGGGAGGTGATGGAAGCCTCATCCCTGGAGGTTTTTCAGACCAGGCTGGATGTGGCTCTGAGCAACCTGATCTAGTGTGAGGTGTCCCTGCCCATAGCAGGGCAGTTGGAACTGGATGATGTTCCTTGAGGTCCCTTCCAACCCTGACAGTTCTTGTAGGCCCTCTACAGATACTGGAAGGCCACAATTTGGTCTTCTTAGAGCCTTCTCTTCTCCAGACTGAACCAGCACAACTCCCTCAATTTGTCCTCATAGCAGAGCATTCCAGCCCTCTAACCATCCTCATGGCCCTTCTCTGGACACCTTCCAGCACCTCCAGATCCTTCCTGTAGCAGAGGCTCCATGACCGGACAGAAGACTCCAGGTGGGGTCTCACCAGAGCAGAGTAGAGGGGGAGAATCACCTCCCTTGACCTGCTGGTTATGCTTCTCTTGATGCAGCCCAGGATGGGATTGGCTTTCTGGGCTGCAAGTGCACACTGCTGGCTCCTGTTGTGCTTCTCATCCACCAGCACCCCCAGGTCCTTTTCTTCAGGGCTGCTCTCAAGCCAGTCCCTGCCCAGCTTCTTTTGGTGCTTGGAAGGGCCCCAACTCAGATGCAGGACCTTGCACTTGGTCTTGTTGAACCTCATGAGGTCGTCATGGGCTCACCTCTCCAGCCTGTCAAGGTCCCTCTGGATGGATCCCTTGCCTCCAGCCTGTGTCTGCTGCACCACACAGCTTGGTGTCATCAGCAAACCTGCTGAGGGTGCACTCAATGTCACTGTCCATGTCAATACAATACACCAGGTTGAAAGAGACCTTCAAGATCATCACATCCAACCCATCAACCAATCCAACCCACCTAAACAACTAAACCATGCAGAACCCAACATAAATGTTGAACAGGACTGGTCCTAGGCTTGATCCCTGAGGGATTCCATTTGGACATTCACCCATTGACAGCCACCCTTTGGGTGTAGCCCTCAAATCAGTTCTTTATCCACTGAATGGACCATCCATCAAACCCATCCTGCACCAGCTTGGAGACCAGGATGTGATGCAGGACAGTGCTGAAGGCTTTGCTCAAGTCCAAGTAAATGCCATCAGTTGCTCAGCCTTCATCTATTAGTGTTGTGACCTTGCCGTACAAGGCCACCAGAGGTGTTAGAGGTGAGGCTGAAAGTTTAAGAAGGTGTTGTGTTATGCCAAAACTGACAAGCCATTTAGCATGTTGTCTCACTAACTAGCAGGAATTGTATCTGGTGGTAGTTCAGTCAGAGTGAGCATTTAGTGTAAGTGGTGATACAGGGCACATTGATCAAGTGAGAAGCACTTAGATGTTCTTTGCTTTGTAAATTATAATAAATAAACAACATTCCTACTTGTTATTTATCTACCTTCAAACTTTAATGAATATCTCCAGTGCTAATTGCCTATTTTCTATATTTAGAGGGAGCAGGCACATATGGAGAGAATAGCACAATGTGATATTTATGAGGTGCCAGTTCCCTTATAAATATAGAAATTGAGTAATTAGCACTAGAAATATTCATTGAAATCTGAATGCACACTTTGGGATTTGAAATTATATTGAGCTAAAGTTGATGATCCTTGTCAGAAATTAATATTGGGGGGCTCTGGAATTTAACTCACCGGAGGTATGCCTTCAACTAATGAATAATTTAAGTATGAAATAACTCTGGACCTAGCAAGCACATCTGGTGAAAGGAAAGGTATCAAAGGTCAATTACAGCTCTTAGACACTGTGGGATTTTTGTTATCACAATTTAAGTGCTTTATTGACACAGAGTGCTTTTGAGATGTTCTTTTAAGCCACTAATAACCTTATAAGTGATATGTACCATTCTAAATAACAAACAACAGCATAAAATTGCTTGGGAAGATCTAAAATTGGTCTTAAAACCAAGAGTAAAAGCTGAACTTGTAAAATTCAATAATAATAACCTGCTTTAGACTGAGGTGGTTGAAAGTGAGGAAGTACAAAATGCCTGTACAATACTCATTGATTTTGGCACAAAGCCGAAACTAAAACAAAGCCTCCAGATGCTTCTTTTTGGTGTCAACATACTAATGTGGATCCAGCAAAGAACCATGAGGATATTGAAAGGAACTGAACCTCTGATGCATTAGAAAAGGTAAGAGAGCTTGAGACTGCTTAGCCTCAAGAAGAAAAGGTCTGAGGGCACCTCATTAATAATGCATTTATGTTAGCCAGGGAGGGGAACAGAGAGAGCAGATAAACTCTGCTCTTCTTAGTAATGCCTAGGGAAGAGCAGGAGGTGATGGACACAAGGTAAAATACAGAAAATTCCCTCTAGACACAAGAAAATGTTTTCACTGTGAGAGTGATCACATGCTGGAAGAAGGCTGTCCAGAGAGGTTGGGAGATTCCATACTTGGAGGTGTTAAAAACAGAGCAGAGCACTGTCTTGAGCAATCCACTCCCTAGTTTGCCCTGCTTTGAGCAGGAAGGTTGCATTAGGTGATCCCCAGAGGGGCCTTCCAACCTCAGCAACCACTCTGTGGCTGCAGAATCACAAGGGGAGTATTTTTCTCAGGCTATCTAGTTTACACAAGAAGCCTCTACAAAATGTGAAGTTGTTACAGGTAGGAGAATGCAATCAACTAACACCTTCAGCTACCACAGGCATGGTTTGCTGAAGGAGGTGGGTGGCTTTCAGATGTTTTAAGCTGGCTATTAGTGCATCACATACCCCATGAGAATAGATAGCTTGACAGATCTCTCTTTTTCTGTACTCTAGCTACTAGCATAGCTTCTCTAAATGGATGTGACTGTTGCCATTATTTCCATAGCATCCATTATTCCAGTGCAGTTACCTGCCCTTATCTATCGAAGCCATTTGTTTTAAAGGCCTACAGGGAAGGCTGGTTGGAGTTTGTGAGTGTGTTATCAAAAATAATTACAATAATCAATGTAAGGATATATTGGTTTGGGGTTTTTTTAAATGCAAAAATATTTACTTTGCAAAGAAATTACAGCAAAGAGCATAAATTAATCACTTCTGTTGCTTCCTAAACTGTGCACAAGCACAATAAATCATAATGTGATTATTTATGCTAAGTAGCTGGGGTTTAAGAAGCTCGTTAAGAGATTCCTTATCTAACTTAAGTGTTTGGGAGCTTTACTTTCATTAAATATTATCTACATTCACATGAACAAATTCATACATAAATTCCCATTAATCAGTTTTAAATAGATGTGAATTAAAACCACCAAACAATCTGAATGACCAAATGCTTGCAATATATTATACAGTAGACTTTTCACTGATTGATATTGCTGTCCTTAAATGCTAATGGATTAATAAGCTTTACAACTAAATGCATCTGACTACTGAGAAAGTGACACCAAGTGAATGGAAGATTTGAAGGTTCTGGGTTGTTTAAACTGGACCTGGACAACTATGAGGACAGGCTGAGGGTGCTGGGGGTGTCCATCCTGGAGAAGAAAAGGCTCTGGGGTGACCTAAATGCAGCCTTCCAGTACCTGAAGGGGGCCTACAGGAAGGATGGAGAGAGACTGTTTACTAAGGCCTGTGGGGATAGGACAAGGGACAATGGCTTCAAGCTAGAGAAGAGAAGATTTAAACTGGATGTAAGGAACAGTTTCTTTACTATGAAAGTAGTGGAACACCGGAACCTGCTGCCCAGGGAGGTGGCTGGGTCCCCCATCCCTAGAGACATTCAAGGTGAGGCTCAACAGGGCTCTGGGCAGCCCGATCTAGTCAAGGATTTCCCTGCTGACTGCAGAGGGGGTTGGACTGGATGACCTTTGAAGATCCCTTCCAACCCAGAGCATTCTATGATTCTAACTAAGGTGATTTCCTAAATAAGGTCACATCAACAGCCTCTAATTGAACCATGACATGCATGGACATGATGGGACATGTCCAGAGAAGGGCCACAAGGATGAGCAGAGGGCTGGAGCTTCGCTCCTATGAAGACAGACTGAGGGAGTTTGGGCTATTCAGTCTGGAGAAGAGACAGCTCTGAGGAGACCTTATTGTGGCCTTCCAGTATCTGAAAGGGGCTACAAGAAAGCTGGGGAGGGACTTTTTAGGGTGTCAAGGAGTGATAGGACCAAGGGGGAATGGAAAAAACTAGAAATGGGTAGATTCAGATTGGAGGTTAGGAAGAAGCTCTTCCCCATGAGGGTAGTGAGACACTGGAACGCGTTGCCCAGGGAGGTGGTAGAAGACTCATCCCTGGAGGTTTTAAGGCCAGGGTGGATGTGGCTGTGAGCAACCTGCTCTAGTGTGAGGTGTCCCTGCCCATGGCAGGGGTGTTGGAACTGGATGATCCTTGAGGACCTTTCCAACCCTAACAACTCTATGATTCTATGACATGTTAGAACCCAAGCAGAGGGTTTGGATCCTCATGTGACTCTGTAGAACCATATGCTTCTAACAATGTGGCAAACATCCCTATCAGAAAAGCATGTCAGACCTTAATTGCAGAGATTCTGACTGCAGCTGAAAGCAGTAGCACATGTTCTCACAATGAAGATCTCAAAACCTGACAGGTTTAAATGCCATTTCACAGTTAGCTTTCATGTTTACAGCCCTTCCATATTAATTGAGCATGTGGCAGTAGCATTCGACAGCAGATGTGAGGTCCACTTTCTCAGTGAATTAATACTACGGCATCCTGCACTGCATTCTGGTTTTACAGCCATATGAAAAGAGCTTGCCTACATATAATTAAAGTGAACACAGGGAAACATCACTACATTGCAGAGGGACCTTGACAGGCTGGAAAAATGGTCAGAGTCCAACAGGAGATGGCATTGAACAAGTCCAAGTCCTGGGTTCTACATTTTAGCCACAAAAACCCCAGGCAGTGTTACAGGCTGGGGTCAGAGTGGCTGGAGAGCAGCCAAACAGAAAGGGACCTGGGGGTACTGGTTGATAGCAGGCTGAACATGAGCCTGCAGTGTGCCCACAAGGTGGCCAAGAAGGCCAATGGCATCCTGGCCTGCATCAGGAACAGTGTGGCCAGCAGGAGCAGGGAAGTCATTCTACCCTGTACTCAACACTGGTTAGGCCACACCTTGTGTCCTGTGTCCAGTTCTGGGCTTCTTAATTTAAGAACATTGAGACACTTGAACATGTCCAGAGAAGGGCAACAAGGCTGGGGAAGGGTTTGGAGCACAGCCTTGTGAGGAGAGGCTGAGGGAGCTGGGGTTGCTTAGTCTGGAGAAGAGGAGGCTCAGAAGAGACATTATTGCTCTTTACAACTACCTGAAGGGAGGTTGTACCCAGGTCAGGGTTGGTCTCTTCTTCCAAGCAACCAGCACCAGAACAAGAGGACACAGTCTCAAGCTGTGCCAGGGGAGGTTTAGGCTGGAGATGAGGAGAAAGTTCTTCCCAGAAAGAGTAATTTGCCATTGGAATGTGCTGCCCAGGGAGGTGGCAGAGTCCCTGTCCCTGCAGGTGTACAAAAAAGGCTTGGATGTGGCACTTGGAGCCATGGTTTAGTTGTCAGGGAGTGTTAGGTATTAGGTAATAGGTTGGAGCTGATAATCTCTGAGGTCTTTTCCAACCTGGTTGATTCTGCAACTTCAAACTGCACTGAAATTCCTTATCTACAACCTGGGACAAAGGCTAATACAATTCTCTGGCACCTCAGCTAGAGTATGCTGTTAAACAGCTTCCACAGACACTTACAAGGGTTTTTAAGAAGTAAACCATTATTTTACATTTCTCCTATGTTTTCAGAGAATAATGGCATCAAAGTGCAGCAAGAGCCTGAACTGAAGTAGCCAAACCCTTGCCACAAATTCAGTAGGATTAAGAGGTTTTTTTATGCCAATCATGTTTTATTCACTCTTGAATTAGTCATCATTTCATGTGTTAGGTCAATATGCAGAAGAGCTTAGTTTCAAAATAAGTTGGCTTCTAACCCCAAATCCATCAGTTCACCACAGCTATCATATTATGTTTTCATTTCTATGTACAGTAGGAAACAATACATACCCCTAAAAGATGCTGACTTGGTCTAGTGGAAAGTGTCCCTGCCCATGGCAAGGGGGTTGGAAGTATATCATAGTATCATACAATCACCAGAGCTGGAAGTGGCCTCTAGAGGTCATCTAGTTTAACCCCTCTGCCTCCCCTCCGCCACCAGCCTTCCCCTTCCCCGAGCAGCCCCTGCCTCCCCCTCCGCCACCAGCCTTCCCCTTCCCCGAGCAGCCCCTGCCTCCCCCTCCGCCACCAGCCTTCCCCTTCCCCCGAGCAGCCCCTGCTCCCCCTCCGCCACCAGCCTTCCCCTTCCCCGAGCAGCCCCTGCCTCCCCTCCGCCACCAGCCTTCCCCGAGCAGCCCCTGCCTCCCCTCCGCCACCAGCCTTCCCAGAGCAGCCCCTGCCTCCCCTCCGCCACCAGCCTTCCCCTTCCCCGAGCAGCCCCTGCCTCCCCCTCCGCCACCAGCCTTCCCCGAGCAGCCCCTGCCTCCCCTCCGCCACCAGCCTTCCCCTTCTCAGAGCAGCCCCTGCCTCCCCTCCACCACCAGCCTTCCCCTTCTCAGAGCAGCCCCTGCTCCCTCCTCCCCAACCCATCCTTCATCTTCCCAAAGCAGCTCCTGCTCCCTCTACACCATCCTCCACTCTGCCTCAACAGCTCCTGCTCCACCACCACTATTTTTGCACCCATCCCAGAGCCAGGGTCAAGACCTTCAACCAGCCAAGGTACCACACAGAGGAGCCCAGCCCCAGTGAGGAGTTACAGCCAGCACCCAGGTATCAGATTAGAGTGGTCATCAATGTTGGCCCTAACAACCGGGGGCCACCAGGCCCCCCGGCCTTTGTTGTCACCACCACCAACACCCAGTGTGCACCATGGGCACTCACCAGGGATGAGAGGAGGATCCTCAGCCCAGATGGGCTCAGCTTAAGGCTCCTGCCTTTCCTGGGGGGATTAAATAAGGGGAGTGGGTGGGGAGGGCAAAGTGGCCACACTTGGGGTAGGAGGAGACTCCAACAGAGCCCAGGTGCTCTGGGGTTTGAGGGGAAAAAGGGGGAAAATGGGGTGGGTGGGGTGGAAAAGGAGCAGATATGGTGGGCAAGGGGAGGTGGTGGTGAAAGAAAGGGACTTTAAAATATCTTCATGTTCCATAAATCTTTCATAATGCACAACTGCAACTGCAGTCCGTGGCTTGCTTTGCCTCCATGCAAACAGAACAAACCCATCAATACTTCATCAATTAAAGCACAGCAGTGCCTGTTACAATGAAATCCTTCCATAATTATCATTTTGCTTGGCAGAGAAAATCTCTGCTTTAGAAATCAAAATAACAAGTTTTAACAAACCCAGAAAAGTTCTCCAGGAGTGAATATTCTCCCTGGATGCCAGCAGACAACTCCAAATGATTGCAGCCCATCCCAGGAGGAAGAGCTAAAGTTGTATTAGCATGGACATTGTTTCCTCACTCTGGTCTCCAAGCTGGTGCAGGATGGGTTTGTTGGATGGAACATTCAGTGGATACAGAACTGGCCTGACTGCTGCACCCAAAGGGTGGCTGTCAATGGGTCCATGTCCAAGTGGAGGCCAGGGACAAGTTCAGTCCCTCAGGGATCAGAACTGGGATCAGTCTTGTGTAACATCTTTGTTGGTGCCACGGACAGTGACATCAAGTGCACCCTCAGCAGGTTTGCTGGTGACACCAAGCTGTGTGGTGCAGCAGACACAGGCTGGAGGCAAGGGATCTATCCAGAGGGACCTTGACAGGCTGGAGAGGTGAGCCCATGACAACCTCATGAGGTTCAACAAGACCAAGTACAGGGTCCTGCATCTGAGTTGGGGCCCTTCCAAGCACCAAAAGAAGCTGGGCAGGGACTGGCTTGAGAGCAGCCCTGAAGAAAAGGACCTGGGGGTGCTGGTGGATGAGAAGCACAACAGGAGCCAGTAGTATCATAGTATGAGTCAGGGTTGGAAGGGACCAAAAGGATCATCTAGTTCCAACCCCCTGCCATGGGCAGGGACACCCCACACTAGATCAGGCTGGCCGGAGCCTCATCCAGCCTGGGCTTAAACACCTCCAGGGATGAGACCTCAACCACCTCTCTGGACAGCCCATTCCAGGCCTTCACCACTCTCATGGTGAAGAACTTCCTCCTCACATCTAGCCTGAATCTCCCCACCTCCAGCTTCATTCCATTCCCCCTAGTCCTATCACTACCTGATAGCCTGAGAAGTCCCTCCCCAGCCTTCCTGCAGGCCCCTTCAGATACTGGAAGGCCACAATTAGGTCCCCTCGGAGCCTTCTCTTCTCCAGACTGAACAGCCCCAACTGTCTCAGTCTGTCCTCATGGAAGAGGTGCTCCAGCCCTCTGATCATCCTCGTGGCCCTTCTCTGGACACCTTCCAGCACCTCCAGATCCCTCTTGGAATAGGGGCTCCAGAACTGGATGCAGTACTCTAGGTGGGGTCTCACCAGGGCTGAGTAGAGGGGGAGAATCACCTCCCTTGACCTGCTGGCCACACTTCTCTTGATGCAGCCCAGGATCTGATTGGCCTTAGTGAGCTCTTGCAACCCAGAGAGCCAAGCTCAGGGAGGTGGTGGAAGCCTCATCCCTGGAGATTTTCAAGGCTAGGCTGGATGTGGCTGTGAGCAACCTGCTGTAGTGTAACGGGTCCCTGCCCATTGTAAGGGAGTTGAAACTGCATGATCCTTGAGGTCCCTTCCAACCCTGACAATTCTGTGAACATTGTTTTCCAAACAATAGAAGTATCAAGAGCCAGAACTATATTGTCACAGATAATCCTTTAATATTTGTTCTATGCAGTAGAGACTCCCAGATCAGCTTCTTCATTTAATCTGGCTGTTGCTTCTCCTATGTAAAACAAAATCAAATCACAGGATTGTCAGTGCTGGAAGGGACCTCAAAGATTACCCAGTTCCAACGCCCCTGCCACAGGCAGGGACACCTCACACTACATCAGGTTGCTCAGAGCCACATCGAGCCTGGCCTTAAAAGCCTCCAGGGATGAGGTTCCCACTACCTCCCTGGGCAACCTGTTTCAGTGTCTCACACACTCATGGTGAACTTCTTAGGCCTTTTGTTTTGGCCTGCCCTTAGTTCTAGTCTTCACCTCCCCTTTACCTCTCATTTTTTCCCTTCCAGCTTCTCATTCCCATTGCTATTCCACTCACTCTCACCTTCCAGATTGTACTAGATGGAATCCATGCAGTACCAAAAATAGCAGTCTTAGCACGTTATTCCTTCTCCCTGGCTCTCATTTCCACACCCACTATGTCCTGTGCTGGGTTAAAATGAAGATGTTTTCGGCAAGTTAATGGACTGGAGAGCAGGAAGAGTCTGTGAAAATTAGCAGATGATGATGGAAGTGGTGTGAGATGATTTTCCTTCACCAACAGCTCCCATTTATGTCCATTTAAAAATGACTCCTTGCCTTTATAAAGTCCTAGTATTTTTCCCACCAGGGCTGATCTCTCTCCCAAATCCATTTTCCTGAGCTACCTTACTCTCTGTCTTCTTACTCACCTCTGTGGCTTCAAGTGCCTCTGCTCCCTCAGCTCTAATCACCCTGTTTCCTCTTCTGCTTTTAGTGCTTTCTGAGAAGGCCAGCAGGGAGAAAGCAAAGCTGCCTCTGCCCTAGATTCACCCTCAGAAAGTTTGCTGACCACACCAAGCTGGGTGGTGCAGCAGACAGGCTGGAGGAAGGGATGCCATCCAGAGGGACCTTGGCAAGCTGGAAAGCTGAGCCCACAAAAACCTCATGAGGTTCAAAAAGACCAAGTGCAAGGTCCTGCAGCTGGGTCGGGACGATCGCAAGCACTGATATAGGCTGGGCAGGGACTGGCTTGAGAGCAGCCCTGAAGAAAAGGCCTTGGGAGTGCTGGTGGATAAGCTCAACATGAGACAGCAGTGAGTACTTGCAGCCCAGAAAGCCAATCCCATCCTGGGCTGCATCAAGAGAAGCACAGCCAGCAGGTCGAGGAAAGCGATTCTCCCCTCTGCTCTGCTCTGGTGAGACCACACCTGGAGCACTGTGCCCAGTTCTGGAGCCCCTATTACAAGAAAGATATGGACATGCTGGAATGTGTCCAGAGAAGGACCACAAGGATGATCAGATGGCTGGAGCACCTCTCCTATGAGGACAGGCTGAAAGAGGTGGGGGTATTCAGTCTGCAGAAGAAATTATTGTGGCCTTCCAGTATCTTGAGGGGACTACAAGAAAGCTGGGGAGGGACTTTTTAGGGTGTCAGGGAGTGAAAGGACTGGGGGGAATAGAACAAAACTAGAAATGGGTAGATTCAGATTGGATGGTGGGAAGAAGTTTTTCACCATGAGGATGGTGAGACACTGGCACAGGTTGCCCAGAGAGGTGGTGGAAACCTCATCCCTGGAGGTTTTTCAGACCAGGCTGGATGTGGCTGTGAGCAACCTGCTGTAGTGTGGGGTGTCCCTGCCCATGGCAGGGGATTGGAACTAGATGATCCTTGAGGTCCCTTCCAACCCTTACAATTCTATGGTTCTATGCTGTAGCAAAACCTGTTGCCTTCACTTCTGTCATGTGAACAGAGCCATCACCATTCCCCAGCTTGTTTCCTATAAACCCTGCTTGCATCTTCAGTCCAAGCTTCTGAATAATGCAGATGGAAACTTCAAAGCATTCAATTACCAGCTTTAACTGCTTGTGTGGAGTAGCTTTCCACAGGTTGATATAATTAACATTAATTAATTAATTAATGAAATGATACTGCCTTTTCAGGTTTGTGTTGGAAGGGACCTTAAAGATCACCTACTTCCACCCCTCCTGTCATGGGCAAAAGTAGGGAAATGGGAAAGATGTCAAATTTACTGCAAATTTACTGATGACTGACTCAATCCCCTCATCCAGATCATCAATAAAGATGTTGAACAGGAAAATCTCTGGTCTCAGCCCATTCCCACCCTAGTGAGTTACCTAACATCAGGGCAACTGCTCTTGGTATATGGACTACTTGGCCATACTTTTCCATCAGGCTGTATGCTGGAGAAGGAACTTCTTTCATCTCGTCTTGACAAAGGAGTTAAAGCCCCTTGCATTGACTGTCAGGACCATATAATGAGACCACATAGTCTTATGTTCTGTCTGGGGGATAATCAGACTTTCAGCATGCTCTATGAGAAGCCTAATTCACTAAAAATAAATAAGAAATAAAAGGGATATGATCCCAGTTGATGCACAGGCTAAGCCCACCAAGGAGGCCACCATCAAAGTCTCCAGGTCTGGTCACTACTGAAAAGTATTTCAACACCTAATTAAATTGTTCCTAGTGAACAGAGAAACATAGGGGGGGGAAATAATTGGGTCATGTTGTCTAGATGTACCAGGCAAGCTGAGAAATTTAAATGGTGAAAGCTCTCTAATAGGTACCAGGAGACATCTGCACGACCTAGAGAAGCTGGAGCTCAGGGGAATTCCTCTTCTGTTAATAAAAATTTGCATTTCTTCCACCTACCTCTTCTGGAAACTGAAGCTACTGAAAGCTTTAAGTACCACCCACCAGTCAAACCTGCTTCAGGGTCATACAATGTATTCCACGCACCAGAAACACAAGGAAAGCAGCTTCTGATGTGTGTGGCACAGGGAGGCAGCTTTAATCTTCATGTTTAGCAAATGAAAAGCAGTCAGCATATAGGCAGGCTTCAGGTAACTCTCAATTTCTTCTTTGAGCTAAAAGAAAACCAAATCACTCCTACACACAAGACTGCCCTCAGTAGAAATGGATTCTCACCTAAAGAACCAAGGCCTGCTAAGAGATCCTCAGAGGGATTCACCTAACCTCAATCAAGACAAAATTAACGAAGCAGGCATCTCCTGGCTTATCTGGCATATCACCCCAACAGGAGTCACTGTGTCTCAACGTTGTCACAGAAATTGATTTAATTAACTCATCCATTAATAATGAATGATCTACAAGCTTGAAAAGAACCACAGGTAATTGGGTCTGACTAGAATTTTCCAGTAAGCTGCCACAGAAATGGATATTTTTCACTCCAGGGCAGATTTATGATATTAAAACAATATTAGCTGGGGCGTGCATAGTCTGCTGGAGTTCATAAACAGCTTAGGCATTCAAAAACAAGGCAGGAAAATATCTGTTTATTCTTCCAGGCATGAAAATGGGAGCTGATATTATAATGCACCTATTGGGTCATTAAATCATAACTTCCAGCTTACCTTTTCACAGGCTGAGGGGTTATGAAGTTGTGTGAGATCCACTACACGTGATCAGAGACTGGGCAGCTCTGATGATAAGCAAATCAAACCCTCAGATCTCTTGCTTGGCCTAAGATTCATAGAATCATAGAATCAGTCAGGGTTGGAAGGGACCACAAGGATCATCTAGTTCCAACCCCTGCCATGGGCAGGGACACCCTACACTAGATCACGCTGGCCAGAGCCTCGTCCAGCCTGGTCTTAAACACCTCCAGGGACGGGGCCTCAACCACCTCCCTGGATAACCCATTCCAGGGCTTCACCACTCTCATGGGGAAGAACTTCTTCCTCACATCTAGCCCGAATCTCCCCATTTCCAGCTTCATTCCGTTCCCCCTAGTCCTATCACTACCTGATGTCCTGAAAAGTCCCTCCCCAGCCTTCCTGTAGGCCCCCTTCAGATACTGGAAGGCCACAATGAGGTCCCCTCGGAGCCTTCTCTTCTCCAGACTGAACAGCCCCAACTCCTTCAGTCTGTCCTCATAGGAGAGGTGCTCCAGCCCTCTGATCATCCTTGTGGCCCTTCTCTGGACACGCTCCAGCACCTCCAGATCCCTCTTGGAATAGGGGCTCCAGAACTGGAGGCAGTACTCCAGGTGGGGTCTCACCAGAGCTGAGTAGAGGGGGAGAATCACCTCCCTTGACCTGCTGGTCACACTTCTCCTGATGCAGCCCAGGATCTGATTTGCTTTCCGGGCTGCAAGTGCACATTGAGAGCTCATGTTGAGCTTCTCGTCCACCAGCACCCCCAAGTCTCTCTCCTCAGGGCTGCTCTCCAGCCAGTCCCTGCCCAGCGGCAGATTAATCCCAGCGGCTCAGGAAGAGGTTAACAGCAAAACGTGTTTTAAAGAACACTGATGAGTAAATCTGCAAGGAAGATTAACAATCACATTTGTATCACTCTTGCACTAATAGCTATAACATTTGTGACTAATTTTTTTCAGGAGAGATATGTCAACAAGCTCATTTTGTATCGAAACAACAAGCTAATAACACTTTAAACATGAAAAGCAATATTTTAATTACTAATTTACTGCTAATTCAGCTCTCTCTAAGCTTCACATTACTAGTGTCAAGATAATTTACTCTTCATTGTTAAAACCTATTCTGAGCATTGCCAGGCATTGATTTAATTTTTCCTCTTTCAGGAATTCTCCTGAAGTTGACTAATTAAGACTGTCTGTGCGTCTGACTGCCATTAATTGTTGTGACAGATTGTGATGAGGCTGTATCACACCGAGAACATCATTTAATCCTAAACTGTCCATTCTGAGCTTCACTCTCAACACATATTTGCATGCAAACAATAAAGATTTATGCTTCTTGTGGTTGACAGTTCTTTGTTATGTGCTTGTTGTTGACAATCCCTTTTTGTGTGCTTGCTGTTGACAATCTCTTCCTCCACACTGTGCACTGGGAAAATGCCAACCAGTCCAAGTGCCTCAGCTGCACCACGGGAGGTTTAGGCTGGATGTTAGGAAGAAATTCTTCCCAGAAAGAGAGATTGGCCACTGGAATGTGCTGCCCAGGGAGGTGGTGGAGTCACCATCACTGGAGGTGTGTAGGAAGAGACTGGATGGGGTGCTTGGTGCCATGGTTTGATTAGATGGTGTTGGATGATAGGTTGGACTTGATGATCTTGAAGGTCTTTTCCAACCTGGTTAATTCTGTATTCAGATGTTTGGTAGGTTGGTTTGGTACAAAATTTTGCATCTTTGCCTTTTTTTTTGTTTGTTTGTTTGTTTTGTTTACCTGCAAAATACAACAATACTAAAATCATCATTAATTAAAAATATCTACTCCTTTTACTTTCTTCTTCTCTTATTTGCTGTCATTTATGTCCAGTGTATGACTCTGGAGAATGGAATGGAATGGAATGGAATGGAATGGAATGGAATGGAATGGAATGGAATGGAATTGAATTGGAATTGAATTGAATTGAATTGAATTGAATTGAATTGAATTGAATTGAATTGAATTGAATTGAATTGGAATTGAATTGAATTGAATTGAATTGAATTGAATTGAATTGAATTGAATTGAATTGAATTGAATTGAATTGAATTGAATTGAATTGAACGGAACGGAATGGAACGGAACGGAATGGAATGGAGTTGAATTGAATTGAATTGACCAGTTAGGATAGGATAGGATAGGATAGGATAGGATAGGATAGGATAGGATAGGATAGGATAGGATAGGATAGGATAGGATAGGATAGGATAGACCAAGTTGGAAAAGACCTTCAAGATCATCGAGTCCAACCTATCACCCAACACCATCTAATCAACTCAACCATGGCACCAAGTGCCTCATCCAGTCTCTTCTTAAACACCTCCAGTGATGGTGACTCCACCACCTCCCTGAGCAGGGTGAACCACCTGCCTTGCTTTCATAAAAGCCAATGGGACCAAAGAAGCTGTGTTGTAAGAAACTGAAACCTGTGATTATTACTGGCGTTAAAATAACATCCTTCAAAAGGGGATGAGAGGAGAATATGCTTTGTTCATAATTCATAATGCTGCCAAGTAGTAGAATTATTAGTATCTGAAAATTTTATGACATTTGCAAAAGCACATTATCAAAAATACTTAGGAAACCTGACTTTATTGCATTTCACAAACTCAACTTACAGTTGGAACCGAGCAATAATTAGCATTTTTTTTTTTTCCTGGCACTGAGCTACTGGAATTATGCATCAGATAAAGCAATTTCAAAAGTTCAGCAGCAGTCAAAATTCTAATTTAAACTTTAGGAAAGTATTAAAGTTGGGACCATGTGCAAAGCAGTGGAGCAGCGTGCCTAAAGCATCAGCCTGTTACCTGAATTAAACTGGCTACCCATTGCACTGCAGGTGCAGGTGCAATTGCCCCAGGACAGTATTTGCATGTTAAAAGGTCCTAATTTATCCATCTGTGAGTTTCTAATCCCACAGTAATCCAGCAAGACTGTAGCTGGGCTTTCCCAGTGAAAAATCAGTAATTTTTTAATGAACAGCTTTCTCTCCAAGTCTCCTGCCTTATTTTTCCCTTTTTGATTGCTTGTCATCATTTTGGATAAATTTCTATTACCTTCTTTCTAGGGGCACAAAGATCATTTCAGTTGTTGGGGAGATTTCCTCAGTTTCAAAGCCTTTATGAGGAGGAAAAACCTTTGGAGGCTCTTGACCACTTTTTAATGATTTTGCAAGACAAACTGCTAGGAATTTGTAGACATAAACTGATTACATCTGTATGAGGGGATTGAGTCAGTCATCAGCAAATTTGCAGAAGACACCAAGTTGGGAGCAGTTGTTCATCTGTTGGAGAACAGAAGGGCTCTGCAGAGGGACCTCGATCGACTGGACAGATGGGCAGAGGCCAACAGGATGGCATTCAACAAATCCAAGTGCCAGGTGCTGCACTTTGGCCACAGCAACCCCATGCAGAGCTACAGGCTGGGGTCAGAGTGGCTGGAGAGCTGCCAAACAGAGAGGGACCTGGGGGTGCTGATTGACAGCTGCCTGAACATGAGCCAGCAGTGTGCCCAGGTGGCTGAGAAGGCCAATGGGGCTGAGAAAGCCAATGGCATCCTGGCATGTATCAAGAATAGTGTGGCCAGCAGGAGCAGGGAGGTCATTGTGTCCTTGTACTCAGCACTGGTTAGGCCACACCTTGAGTACTGTGTCCAGTTCTGGGCCCCTGAGTTTAAGAAGGACATTGAGACACTTGAACGTGTCCAGAGAAGGGCAGTGAGGCTGGGGAGAGGCCTTGAGCACAAGCCCTATGAGGAGAGGCTGAGGGAGCTGGGGTTGTTTAGCCTGCAGAAGAGGAGACTCAGGGGAGACCTTCTTGCTCTCTACAACTACCTGAAGGGAGGTTGTAGCCAGGCAGAGGTTGGTCTCTTCTCCCAGGCAACCAGCACCAGAACAAGAGGACACAGTCTCAAGCTGCACCAGGGGATGTTTAGGCTGGAGGTGAGAAGAAAGATCTTCACTGAGAGAGTTGTTAGCCATTGGAATGTGATGCCCAGAGTCACCGTCATTGGAGGTATTTAGGAGGAGACTTGATTGGGTGTTCGGTGCCATGGTTTAGTTGATTAGGTCATGTTGGGTGGTAGGTTGGACTTGATGATCTCAAAGGTCTTTTCCAACCTGGTTAATTCTGTTCTGTTCTATTCAATTCAATTCTATTCTATTCGATTCGATTCGATTCGATTCGATTCGATTTGATTCGATTCTATTCCTTTCTATTTTACTCTAAAAAAGGAGACACCATATCAAGAATTAGAAGTTCAGTATTATCACAGAATGGAAGGGGTTGGAAGGGACCTCTGGAGATCATCCAGTCCAACCACTCTGCCAAGGCAGGTTCACCTAGGGCAGAGTGTTGTTCTCTCACAATAGTCACAAATTATTATTCTTTTTTAAATAAGTGGCTATAATCTACCAAAATTGTAACAAATTCCCCAAATAACTCACATGTGAAGGGGTTATAGAACCCCTGTGAATGTGTGTCAGTATTTCAGTGTCTCTGAGCACTCTAATATTAGAGAAGAACTGTAACCTGAGGTCATAATAAAATGACTGTGTATCAGGCCACAGGAAAAAAAGGAAATCATATCTGAGATCACACTGACTTGGCAGGGTTTCTGCCTTTTAGTAGTTTGGCCTCCTCTATCATTCCCTGTCAGCGTGGTTTAGTGCTCTTGGGTTGGTTTTAGATTTTCATTTGCTCATTCTAAGGCAGTTGTCAGCAAGCAAAGCTA
The DNA here is from genome assembly GCA_033816785.1 of Picus viridis. NCBI lineage: Eukaryota > Metazoa > Chordata > Aves > Piciformes > Picidae > Picus > Picus viridis. The sequence goes on along the minus strand of CM066575.1, from coordinate 43,050,845 downwards.
GCACAAAAGCGGTTCTTAGCCTCTCTTTAGAGGAATATAACTCCTTTGAATCCAGAAGGGATTGTTCCCAATATAGACTGGAGAGAGAGAAATTAAAACAAGCTAAAAAGAAACAGGCTTGATTGACTGTTGTGAATATTCTTAAACATTTAAGCCTGCCATGGAATAAAATTACTGAAGCTCAGTTTCATTTCACTGAGTCAGAAACTGCCCCTGGTCTTGCTGAGGCTCATTTGCTGGTGTGCCACCAGATACAAATTTGAAGCATACATTAGTAAAGGCAAACCATCAATTATTACTTTTAATATGGCAACCAGAAGCACACAGAGATTTCAAGATTGAGTTTGTTCATAAGAAAATTAATTACCTAGATTTTCTTTTATTTTTTATAAGGGTGGCAAACAGACTTTTCATTACCACTGCAGTGGGAAGCAACATTTAAAGCAATAGGTCTGACATTGCACAAGAGAATAGAATAGAATTAACCAGATTGGAAAAGACCTTTGAGATCATCAAGTCTAACTTGTCACTGCCTACTATCATAGAATCATAGAATTGTTAGGGTTGGAAGGGACCTCAAGGATCATCCAGTTCCAACCCCCTGCCACGGGCAGGAACACCTCACACTAGAGCAGGTTGCCTGAAGTCACATCCAGCCTGACCTTAAAAACGTCCAGGGATGAGGCTTCTACCACCTCCCTGGGCAACCTATTCCAGTGTCTCACCACCTTCATCCAATGTGAATCTACCCATCTCTAGTTTTGTTCCATTCCCCCTAGTCCTGTCATTACCTGACACCCGTGTTTCCTTGCAAACACTTCGGCAGCAGGAGATTCCTTATCATTCTCAAAGGTACAGTTTGAGGTGACAGAGTTAATTGTTTCAAAATGCAGTCCTAACTTTCTTGGCTAAATGTTTATCTCAGAACTGAACAGAAACTTGTGGATTCCTTATGCCCAGGAATCGAGCCAGACTTTTTTGAAGTGGTCAAACCACACATTCATAGATTCATGCAATGGATTCAGTTGGAAAGGATTTTAAAGATCATCCAGTTCCAACTCTACTGCCATGGGCAGGGACACTCTCTAATAGACTTGATGATCCTAGAGTATTTTTCACAGCATCACAGAATCACAGAATGTTAGGTGTTGAAATGGACTTTGAAAGATCACCCAGTCCAACCCCCCTATCAGAGCAGCATCACCTAGAGCAGATCACACAGGAACACATCCAGGTGGGTTTTGACTATCTCCAGAGTGGGAGACTCCACAATTCCCCTGGGCAGCCTGTTCCAGTGCTCTGTCACTCTCACAGGGAATGTTTTTTTTCCTTCTGTTTACATGGAACTTCCTATTCCTCAACTTCCACCCATTGCCCGTTGTGCTGTCATTGGGCATCACCCAGCAGAGCCTGGCTCCAGCCTCTTGGCACTCACCCATTAGATATTTAGAAAAATGATTGAGGTCACCCCTCAGGATCTTCATTTCCAAGCTAAAGAGCTTCAGCTTCTCTGGTATCTCCTCATAAGGAAGATGTTCTACTCCCTTCAGCATTTTTGTGACTCTCTGCTGGACTCTTTCAAGCGGTTCCCTGAGGTCCTTCTTGAACTGAGGGGCCCAGAACTGGACACAATATTCCAGATTCAGCCTCACCAGGGCAGAATAGAGGGGGAGGAGAACCTCTCTTGACCTACTAACCACAGCCCTTCTAATCCACTCCAGAATGGCACTGGCCTTCTTGGCCACAAGAGCACATTGCTCTGTGATCATGAAAAAAGTCTCAAACTTATTGTTAAACTAGAGTAAGCACAAGGAAGTAAACATTCTGGGCATGGAAATCCCACAATGTAGGAAAGTTCTCAGCACTACAGATTGTGGATCACTTAGAATCATAGAATTGTTAGGGTTGGAAGGGGCCTCAAAGATCATCCAGTTCCAACTCCCCTGCCATGGGCAGGGACACCTCACTCTAGATCAGGTTGCCCAGAGCCACATCCTGCCTGGCCTTAAAAACCTTCAGGGATGTGGCTTTCACCACCTCCCTGGGCTTGATAGCAGACTTTATAACAGTCTTATAAGCAGACTTGATAACAGTCTTTATCTACTGTTCTAAAACTGCCACAAACTTCAGGCCAGACTTGATGTGCATGAGTAGCTAAAATAGAAATAAAGTAATAATACTGTGACTGAAAATATCTACAAGCTTTGAGGAGCAGGAGAAAATAAATAAATAGATGAAGCCTGCTACTCTGGGGACTTGTCTTTTAGTAAATCTAGCTGGTGAAGCACAGGCACTGAAGCTGTTCTCAGTCTTTCTAACTAGGTGAGAATCTTCTGCTGCTGCTGCAAAATTCCTGCACCACCAAAGCCTCCTTAGCCAATTATAAATGCCAATACTCCGTGCTCTCTCTTGTTTTCCTTTGAATTCTCAGCTTAGCATTGTACAAACTTGATTCAAGCTGCTGTTATAATCCTGTTATACATTCATTGCCTTTTCATTTCGAGCCTTCACTCTAATTCTTCCCTGGATGGCTCTGTCAATTGGTTCACGCTGAGGCGCCACACAAGGGCTTTATTTCTGCCTTTTTAACGTGCCAGTCACGGAGAAACCTAAGATCCCACTGCAGTATCTCAAGTGAGCTTCTACAGTACAAATGTTCACACAACTGCAAGAGACAAACTTCATTTCATCTGGTGAGGCTTTGGTTGACACTAAGATTAAGTACTTAACAAATGCAACGGTCTGTTCTGTTACCATTGGAGAGCTTTGTGCTTCACCGTGGCATGAAAGAGAAATGAAGGACTGTGGCTGTCTGTTTTCTCCTCTCATGAGTGTTGTGTGTGATTAAAAGGCTGGCAAAGTGAGGAGGTATGAGATCAGTCTTCGGAAATATCTAGACCTGTACCCATAGGAACCTTGTCTTTTGGCCAGTAAAGCATCTTCCTTTCATACTGCTGCTAAAAATCATCTATTTAATCTGAACCTGATAGAAAATAGACAAAAAGCTAAGTAAATGAGTGCACTTGAGTATGCCAGAAACTGCTTTTGTCACAGTAAATCCTTCTCTCTTTTATTTTTTCCTTTTCCTCTTCTAGAATTTAACACCCTCATACCTGCTTTTATTGGTTCTTCGTCTTTTGGGAGCACTTTCATTTTTACTTTTTATCACTGGACACCTCGTGTCATCTGAAAAGAAACCAAAACTTTGCAACTGGAGAAGAGATCTGATGAAGAGCAACTGAAGGAGCTGGGGCTGTTTAGTTTGAAGAAGAGGAGGCTAAAGGGAGACCTCATTGCTGCCTACAGCTAGCTGAAAGGATGGTGTCGAGAGGTTGGTGCTGGGCTCTTCTCACAGGTAATTAGTGATAGAACAAGAGGGAATGGCCTCAGGCTGCACCAGGATAGGTTTAGACTGGACATTAGGACAATTTGTTTCACAGAGTGGCCAGACATTGGAGTGTGCTGCCCAGGTGTAGCAGATCTGAGTGTGCAGGTCCAGCTCGGTTCACTGAACCTCTACTATTTACCAGCCAGGTTGCTTGTGCTAAATGCCTAAACAGCCTAAACCGGTCACACCAGGGAAGTGGACATCCCTGGAAGTGTTTAAAGGTCATTTAGATATGGTGCTCGGGAATCTGGTTCAAGCGTGAGCTTTGTGGAGTAGGATCAATGGTTGGACTTGCTTATCCAAGGGGTCTTTTCCAACCTGAATAATTCTATGATTCTGATCTTTGGGGAAACAGACAAAAGCAGTGTATTTTTCAATTGCTGATAAAGCTAAAAATATCCTATAATGTCTCCAGTGAAGTGAAATAATTTAAAGTATTGGGTACTATGCCTTCAATAGAAGATGAAAACAACATCTCCGTGGGAGTACAAAATATTTCAGGTCTTACAAACCCATGATTAGGATGGTTATTATTAAGCTGTCACATCACATCAATGAGTAAACAAGCAGCTATGCCTATATCCTATTAACTATTGTGACAGCTCTAAATACTGCAATAATGACTCTCCTGTGGACAACAGAACAGATAAGGAAATTACTGAAGCTCCACAGGTTAACTCTACATTTAGGGGTGACTCTGCAACAAGTTAAACAGCCTCTTAAGTAGGAAGAGGCTGCTTGCCTCCGAGGTAATGCAGTATCTAAACAGTAGACTGGGCTGCATGGTTTTGAGCTGTCCTCAGTAATAGAACACTTGGTTTTGATATAGCTTTATAAAAATTGCAAATGGTGCAGTCAGAGTGACAGCACTCTCCAAAGGTGATCTCTAAAGGGAGAAAAACGTCCTTCTGTCTCTACTTTGGTTTTGATGTGTTGTTGAGAGTCTCTTTACAGGGTGGGAGGTGGCTGCTTTGTTTAAGAAGCTTGCCTGCCTCTTAAAATACCAGGAATACCAAATGCAACTTTCCTCCCCTGCATACAGCAGTAGAGAGAGCAAGCACAGAGACGTGTCACTACACAATCAATATTCATTCACAAGCCTTCCCAGTTCTGCATCCTTCTGCTCACTAGCTCAGCAAATGCCACGCAAGGAGGAAATAAAGGTATGTGCCCTATATTCAAACTGCTAGAGGTGATGATTTCTGAGGGTGCAATTAGAAGTCACGCCCTGGAGAGCCCCAAGTAGATGAGGAGGAGACAACTTCTTTATGCTTACCCACCAGCAATGCCAAAAAAAAAAAAAAAAAAACAAAAAGAGAAGGTCAACAATAATATTCAAGCCTCAGAATCTTAATCAGCAAATTACAGCTCCCACTTGCTTCAAGCAAAGACCCATAAACCAGACAAACCACACAACGTGAAGCAAAAGGATGTTGTGAAGCAGTGGAATTAATTCCACTTTTGAGGGAGTATTTTTTGCCTATTTGACTGTACTTTTGATGTGCCTTGCAAACCTCCCTTCTGAACCCAGGGGGCTTCATTTAAATAATTTAAAAGGAAGCTTAAGATTTCAGTATCACACTTTTAAAAGCTTTCTATTTTACAGAAGGAACAATGCAAACACCTGAATGAATTATTTTGTTTATGAAAAAACAACATGGGGAAGAGTGTTCCTAAGTGCTATGATTTTGACACATGGCTGCTGCTGAAGTGCCCTTTACTATCTTCTGCAAACTGCCTGGAGGACAGGCTAAGGCTTCTTAAACTCAGAGTTATATGAGGATTCATAGGAGGAGATTAGCATCTCTAGCAGTTCACAGAGGAATTCTGACTGAGAGAAAAAGTGAGCCTTTTCATTCTTCCACAGTCGGTGTCAACATATGGTATAAAATGAAGGAGTATTTATTAATGAATGCTGATACTTGAGATCATTCTTGCAAGAAGTTTCAGACTTGCACAATTCCATAACGTATATTTTATATATATATATATATAAATAAAAAAAGGATTATAAGTAACTATTCTTGAGCAGTGAATCACAGAATCACAGAATCTTAGGGGCTGGAAGGGACCTCGAAAGCTCATCCATTCCAACCCCCTGCCAGAGCAGGATCACCTCCAGCAGATCACACAGGAACACATCCAGGAGGGTTTTGAATATCTCCAGAGAGGGAGACTCCACAACATCCCTGGGAAGCCTGCTCCAGTGCTCTCTCACCCCCACAGTGGAATTTTATTTCTCCTCCTGTTTCCATGGAACTTTCTATGCCTCGACTTCCATCACTGCCCCTTGGGCTGTCATTGAGCATCACTGAGCAGAGCCTGGCTCCATCCTCTTGGCACTCACCCTGCAAACATGACTGAGGTCAGCCCTCAGGCTCCTCCTCTCCTAGCTAAAGAGCTCTCAGCTCCCTCAGTCTCTCCTCATAAGGAAGATGTTCCACTCCCTTTGGCGTTTTGTGGCTCTGTGCTGGACTCTTTCAAGCAGTTCCCCGAGATCCTTCTTGATGTGAGGGGCCCAGAATTGGACAGAATATTCCAGATGCAGCCTCATCAGGGCAGAGTAGAGAGGGAGGAGAACCTCTCTCTGCAGTCCCTCATCCATGTGAAGTATCAGAACTTGCAAGAGCAGACAAAGAAAAGTCTGCAATGTGCTATTTTTGTACAAATAATGTGATTTTTCACAGTATTTAAAGGTTTTCTGGAAGAAAGGAGCAAAAAGGATTTATATTTTTTTGGATTGAAAATATCTGCCTGCTGTACTCACTTATTTTTGTATGAAATACCATATGTTCATTAATATGAAATATACAACTTTTTGCAAGGACATGTTGTGACAAGAGAGGTGGCAATGCTTTTAAACTAGGGAAGAGTAGATTTAGATTGGACATTGGGAAGAAGGTCTTTACTGTGAGTGTGGTGGAACACTGGAACAGGTTGCCCATGGGGTTAGTAGAGACCCCATCCCCAAACACATTTAAAGTCAGGCTTGATGAGGCTCCAAGTAACCTGTGATCTAATTGGACATGTCCCTGCTTACTGCAGGGGTTGGTTAGATGACCTTTAAATGCCCTTCCAACCCTGTGCATTCTATGATTCTATTCTCTTACAGAGCATGGCTGAGTGCAACTACATAAACTTCATCCCTCCATACACATGCAGAGAAAGGTCATAGAATCATGGAATCAAACAGGTTGGAAAAGACCTCAGAGATCACCAAGTCCAACCTGTTACTTAGCACCTCCTGACAACTAAACCATGGCTCCAAGTGCCACATCCAAGCCTTTTTTGAATACCTCCAGGGACAGGGACTCCACCACTTCTCTGGGCAGCACATTCCAATGGCCAATTACTCTTTCTGTGAAGAACTTTCTCCTCACCTCCAGCCTAAATTTCCCCTGGCACAGCTTGAGGCTGTGTCCTCTTGTTCTGGTGCTGGTTGCTTGTAGCCCTACCTGGCTACAACCTCCCTTCAGGTAGTCTCCCCAGGGCTCTCAGCCTTTCCTTATCAAGCAGTGCTCCAGTCCTTTCATCATCCTTGTAGCCCTCCTTTGGACTCTCTCCAGTAGATCCCTCTCCCTCTTGAAGTGGGGAGCCCAGAACTGGATGCAATATTCCAAGTGGAGCCTCACTAGGGCAGAATAGAGGGGACGGAGAACCTCTCTTGGTCTGCTTGACACACTCTTCTCACTGCACCCCAGAATTCCATTGGCCTTCTTGGCCCCAGGGCACATTGCTGGCCCATGGATAACGTGCTGTCCACCAGGACTCCCAGGTCCTTCTCCACAGGGCTGCTCTCTAGCAGTGTAGTTGTTCTTAAACTGTACAGATGAGCAGGGAAAACCTAATCTATTTTAAAATGGCCAGAACATATAGACAAAAATAAAATGAACAAAAAGATACTTGGAATTTTCTCTCAGAAACATTACTCATACCGAATCGAAGGCCCTAAAGTATAAGTTTTGTTTTCCATCTCTCTTCATATTAGTTTCTGGCTTCTATGATTCTTAGCATGATTCAGAATAAGAACAGTTGCTCATTAAGTTGTTAAGTGCAGAATCAGACTTGGAAATTCAAACTGCTTGCTAGTCATAACAACCATAAACTACATCAAATCAAGATGCGAGGGTACAGAAGGGAAAAGAATCACATTACCACATTAACTTCATCTTGTTGCAGACTAGGGCTGCAAAATGAAACACAATTTGGCTTAAGCATTCCTATTTATAGGCAGCTTCTATTCAGATAAGCATTTTACTCTTTTAGATAAACATTTCTGCAATGTCCTATTCATTCATGAGACACACTGAAGGTAGAAGAGCTCCTCATTTGTATGAGGTGATCACTAGTTGACTTTGAAAATGACCTTGCCATATACTGTATTGGGTTTGTGCGGCAAGGTTTTGGTAGCAGGTTTGCTACAGGGGTGGCTTCTGTGAGAAGCTGCCAGAAACTTCTCCTGTTCCTGGTGATGCTGCATCTGGCGTATTGTGCCCAGTTCTGGGCCACTCAGTTCAAGAAAGACATCAGGGAACTGCTTCAGAGGGTCCAGCAGAGCAACAAAAAATGATTAGGGAGTGGAACATCTTCCTTATGAGGAGAGACTGAGGGAGCTGAGAGCTCTTTAGCTTGGAGTGGCAAAGACTAAGGGGTGACTTCATTCATGTTGATAGAGATGTGGAGGGTGAGTGCCAAGAGGATGGAATCAGACTCTGCTGGGTGAAGCCCAATGATAGCCCAAGGGGCAGTGATGGAAGTTGAGGCATAGGAAGTCCCATGGAAACATGAAGTGACAGAACATTGGAGAAGGCTTCCAGGGGGTTGTGGAGTCTCCCTCTCTGGAGATATTCAAAACCTACCTGGATGTGTTCCTATGTGATCTGCTGTAGGTGGGGAGGGACTTCTCAGGATCTCAGGTAGTGATAGGATTAGGGGGAATGGAATGAAGCTGGAGGTGGGGAGATTCAGGCTGGACATGAGGAGGAAGTTCTTCCCCATGAGAGAGGTGAAGCCCTGGAATGGGTTGTCCAGGGAGGTGGTTGAGGCCTCGTCCCTGGAGGTGTTTAAGCCCAGGCTGGATGAGGCTCTGGCCAGCCTGATCTAGTGTAGGGCTGGAACTAGATGATCCTTGTGGCAGGGGGTTGGAACTAGATGATCCTTGTGGTCCCTTGCAACCCTGACTGATACTATGATTCTATGATACTATGATCCTGCTCTAGCGGGGGGTTGGCTTGGATGATTGTTGAGGTCCCTTCCAACCCCTAACATTCTGTGATTCTGTGATTCTGTGCAGCTCCATGTCCAGGCCACTTTCTGAAGTGGCTCACAACCCCTGTATCACCCTTAGATTAGATTAGAGACCCTGGAATGCTCCTCTGTTCGTGTAGTTACAACAAGTATATTATAGCACAGAAGGTTCTAGCAGGATGATAGATTGCTGCATTTATCCTGAATATTAAATTTGCTGATTATCTATGATCCAATATATTTCAGCCTCTGACCATCTGTTAGAAGGAGCTTGGAAGCTCCATTATTAGGTACTTGTTTCATAATTATTCTGAGAGGATGTCTAACGTAAATTTTGTCATTTAAATGATATTATAATTCATTGAAGAAGTTTTGAATCTCCTCGCTTTCTGCCTAATTGTTTTCAGCCAACATCTGCCACGTAGGAAATGCTGGGAAACTGGTTTAAAGCTTCATCTGCACCAAGGTTCCGCCCAGTAAACACAGCAAATGTCCACAAACAGTTGGTATCCACACAGAAAGAGACACGAACCATATTGAATACCTTCTTCCAGCTGTTGATGGAGAGGTTTAGCCTAGGGAGCTGTTTGCAAACGTGTTTGGCTGTTTTACCATCTGGTATTCACTGACTCTGGGTGCAGTCCTGCTTCCAGCCATGTGATTCATTCAGATCAAGCTTACAGGGACTAATTCCAGAGGCATAGCTGGGATCAATTATGCCAGTCAAATGGTGAGAAACCTGTAGCTATGAGATGCTCAAACTTAGCAGAAAGCTTAAAGTTCCTTTCATCTCTGTTTGGTGGGTTTTTTTTTTTCCCCTGAAAATAAACAAGAGACATTTGGTCTTCTTGCTCTAAAGTAAAACTTCCTGTTGATTAAAACTTTCAGCCTCTGGCTAAACATTTGCTCTGTAAATGGAATTATTCACCATGTATTTAAAAGGAATTAATTTTTTTTTCTCCTAATAATATTTTCCTTGCAAAAGAGTCAGAAGGTGGGATGAGAACTGCTGAAAAATCATTGAATGGTTTAAGTTGGAAAAGACCTTTAGAGTCATTAAGTCCAACCATCAACCCAAGACCATTAAACCATGTCCCAAGGTGCCCTGTCATAGAATCATAGAATCAGTGAGGTTGGAAAAGACCTCAAAGATCATCAAGTCCAGCCTGTCACCCAACACCATTTAATCAACTAAACCATGGCTTCAAGTGCCACATCCAAGCCTTATTTGAACAGCTCCAGGGATGGTGACTCCACTACCTCCCTGGACAGCACATTCCAATGGCCAATTACTCTTTCTGGGAAGAACTTTCTCCTCACCTCCAGCTTAAACTTCCCCTGGCACAGCTTGAGACTGTGTCCTCTTGTTCTGGTGCTGATTGCCTGGGAGAAGAGACCAACCCCTACCTGGCTGCAACCTCCATTCAGGGAGTTTTAGAGAGCAATAAGGCCCACACATTCCTTAAACACTTCCAGATGAGTCCATCACCTTCCTGGGCAGCCTATTCCAATGCCTGACCACACTTCCAATCAGGAAACTTTTTCTAATATCCAACCTTAACATTCTCCAGCACAATTTCAGGCCATTTGCTGTTCTATCACAAGGGACAAGAGTCTGAATTGCCACCTCCAACCTCCTTTCAGGTAGTTATGGAGAGCAAGGTGGAAAGTATTCTCCTCTTCTCCAGACTAAACAACCCCATTTTTCTCAGATGCCCCTCATAAGTCTGTGCTGTCTACAACTACCTGAAGGGAGGTTGTAGCCAGGAGGGGGTTGGTCTCTCCTCCCAGGCAACCAGCACCAGAACAAGAGGACACAGTCTCAAGCTGCACCAGGGAAGGTTTAGGCTGGATGTTAGGAAGAAATTCTTCCCAGAAAGAGAGACTGGCCATTGGAATGTGCTGCCCAGGGAGGTGGTGGAGTCACCATCACTGGAGGTGTTTAGGAAGAGACTGGATGAGGCACTTGGTGCCATGGTTGATTTGATTAGATGGTGTTGGGTGATAGGTTGGACTCGATGATCTCAAAGGCCTTTTCCAACCTGGTTAATTCAATTCAATTCAATTCAATTCAATTCAATTCTTCAGTTCAATTCAATTCAATTCAATTCAATTCAACTTAATTTAATTTAATTTAATTTAATTTAATTCAATTCAATTCAATTCAATTTCTATTTCTTTTCTATTCTATTCTATTCTATTCTATTCTATTCTATTCTATTCTATTCTATTCTATTCTATTCTAAACTGAATGTGAAGGAAGGATATTTAACCTAACATGACTATACATACAGTGCTTCAGAAACCATCTTCAGCAGTACACTAAAATATGCAGTGGCTCCAACTACATTTTAAGAATAAAAGGTAAACTGTAGCAAACAAAACAAACAAACAAAGATAGAAACAATAACACAAAAAAACCCAAAATAAACCAAACCAAGCAAAAACCCCACCAACAAACCAAACCAAACCAAACCAAACCAAACCAAACCAAACCAAACCAAACCAAACCAAACCAAACCAAACCAAGCCTGAAATGCTAACATTTATGTAAGGGGATGGGAAGCTGAGGACTCCACCATTTTTATGCACTGGAGATATTTCAGTCACATAAGACGTAACAAGAAGGCCAGGGAGGAAACAGATGAATGCTGGTGTGAGATAAGAAAGGCTAATATATTCCTGTAAGCAGTATGAGATGGCTATAAGCAGCTGGCTTTGGAGAGCAAATGGTAGGTATAAATAAAACAAGGTCTAAATAAAAGATGGTACAACGTGGAAGTTTAACAAGAGCAAATTCAAAGCAATCCTTCTGGTTGTTTGTCTGGAGCAATCCAAGACAGTGAGCTAGCACATCCATGTCTATATTGGAAGTGCTGGACAAGTAGTTCACCAAAAAGGTGATAGAAAGTCAGAGAATTGTTGAGGTAGGAAAAGATCTTTGAGGTCATCAAGTCCAGCTGCTTGCCTAGAGCTCACAATCTCGTCACTGCTGCTAAGTCACTACCACTAAATCACATCCCTCATCATCACATCCACACATGTCTTTTAGATGCTTCCAGGGATGATGACTCCACCTCCTCCCTGGGCAGCCTGTTCCAATGCCTGATAACACTTTCTCTGAAGAAATTTTACTAATATTCAACCTGAACCTCCCATGACACCACTTGAGGCCTTTTCCTCTTGTCCTGCCACTTGCTGCATGTGAGAAGAGACCAAACCCTGCCTCTCTCCAGGCTGTTTTGATGTAGTTGGAGAGGACAATGAGATGTGTCCTCAGCCTCCTCTTCTGAAGACTAAACAACTCCAGATCCCTCAGATGCTCCTGATAAGATTTGTGTTCAAGGTCCTCCACTAGCTTGTTTTTACCCTGAATGTACCAAGGTTGGTATGACAGGTTTAGTTTCTTGGTGCTACTGCTTGCTACATTTAGAGTCATAAGCTGTCAAAAATCTTCTTTCTATTAGAGGTGCTTATGTGCTGTCATCAAGATACAGATCTTGGCCATTTCTCTAAAGAAACTGAAACTCTTCAAAACAGCATAGAGACATTTCCCCCAGAACTACATCTCCTCTAAAGTCACTTTTAATTCTGAAGCCTGCACACTGAGTCCACCCCATAATGTTTCATAGATTCTTAGATTCTTAGAATGGTTTCAGTTGGAAGGTACCTTAACGATCATCTAGTTCTAACCCCCTGCCGTGGGCAGGGACAGCTTCCACTAGACCAGGTTGCTCAAGGCCTCATCCAACCTGGCCTTGAGCACCTGCAGGGAGAGGGCATCCACAGCCTCCCTGGGCAACCTGTTCCACTGTCTCACCATCCTCACTGTAATGGATTTCTTCCTAATATCCAGTCTAAATCTGCCCTCCTCAAGCTTAAATCCATTCCCTCCCATCCTATTCCTACAAGCCCTTGTGAAAAGTACCTTTCAAAAATGATATTTGTGTTTTCTCGGGGAGAAATCCCTCCTGTCATCCTGCATCTAGTATTTTCCTGTTTCCAGCACTGCATTAGCTATTTGGACAAGAGCAAACAACTCAGGAGATAAGAGATGCAATAAATTGTGCCAAGCAGACTCTCTCGAGCTGTACCAGTTGAATGTTTACTGGTTTGTTTTTTTCAGTCTTTTGGTAGAGCTTTCCTCAAGACAGAAATGGAAAGTTTTACCTTTCCACAGCAGTGCTTCTGGCTGTCTTGGCTCCTCTGGAAAAAAACAAGCATGCAGCCTTTGTTAGATATGAAATACATGTTGAAGCAATTACTGAATAGAATAGAATCATAGAATCAACAAGGTTGGAAAAGACCTCAAAGATCATCAAGCCCAACCTGTCACCCAACACCTCATGTCTACTAAACCATGGCACCAAGTGCCACGTCCAATCCCCTCTTGAACACCTCCAAGGGCAGTGACTCCATCACCTTCCTGGGCAGCACATTCCAATGGCTAACAACTCTCTCTGTGAAGAACTTTCTCCTCACCACCAGCCTAAACTTCCCCTGGCACAGCTCGAGGTTTAATCTCCCTGAAGACCTGATAATGGCTGCTAACTGGAAAATAGTTGCATATGAGGTAGGAATTTCCCTTTATTACTCACAGGTTACCAACTGACTCTATCACCTTAAGGGGTAAATGGTGGCCTTTCACTCTGTTGCTGTCAGAGTAGAACTGAATTTACATGTATGTATGGACATGTCATTTATGATCAGGACCACTACAGCTTCTGAGTGAATGGTATTTTGCCATTTGCCACTGTGAGAGACTGAATCTTGTCTCTCCTGATGTGACTCAACAAAGATAAAATCATCCTTGCTGCTTGCCCAGGCAATAGCTGATGTGTATTGGGCAGACCCACTGGAACAGCTCCTGGGAAGGTGCATAGATAAGGATTGCTCACCAGGCTGCAGCTGTCCTGGAAATGGGCAAAGGCCAATTGATAGTCTCTGGAATATACATACCTAAAACCTGTAAAAAAGATCTGAGCAACTACTGGCTCAAGAGAAGAAGAACACAGGAGAAGGAAAACACAGAAGGAAAATACCTGGACAATGCCGCTGAGAAGGAAAACCAGAGAGAATAGCAGGACAGAGATATCGCCATGTAGCTTGGAAGAAGCAGACCAAGAGGAACCCTCTCTCCATGTCCTAAGTTCCGCCTGCTACAACTCATGGAGCTGAAGAGGCTGCTCAGAGGACAATACAATAGTACAATACAATACACCAGGTTGAAAGAGGCCTTCAAGATCATCCAACCCATCAACCAATCCAACCCACCTAAACAACTAAACCATGCAACCAAGGACAACACAGCCAAAGCTGCAGCAGCCTTCCTCTACAGACCCAACAGCTCCTCTACATCCAAAGCTGCAGCACCCTTCCTCAAGCTGTCTTCGGGGGTGAGGGGCGTGGTAAGAAAGTTTCTTTCCTCTTCTCTCTCTCCCTGTCTATTTTTTCTCTCCCCTTCTGATCCATCCACTTCATTTGGGTAATAAATAGCCTAGCTGTTGATATTTTGGCCTCATTTGTGCCTCTAATTTCATAACAGGGGAATATTCAAAAGAACTGAGGCTCTTTGCCTCTCTGGACCAAGCCAGCCACACAAATGCATTAGCGTGGAAAAAACCAAAACACAACTTCTGCCTCAAGTTTGCACAGAACCCCACTAGATAACTATAAACACCTTCAAAGCAAACTTCCATTTCACAAACAAAATCCATTTGTTTCAGACTGGAGGAAGGAAAGAGTCAGTCCTAAACTAGTCAATTTCTTACAGAGAAAACGATAATTTTCATTCAGCTGTACAGCAAATGTCCAGATCTTCAGTGTGCACTTCCAGTCTCAGTGTGCACTTGCAGCCCAGAAAGCAAATCACATCCTGGGATGCATCAAGAGAAGCACAGCCAGCAGGGCGAGGGAGGTGATTCTCCTCCCTCTACTCCACTCTGGTGAGACCCCACCTGGTGTGCTGCATCCAATTCTGGAGCCTCTGTAACAGGAAGGATCTGGACATGCTAGAAGGTATCCAAAGAAGGGCCACGAGGAGCTGCTCTCTTATGGAGACAGACTGATAGAGCTGGGGTTGTTCAGTCTGGAGAGGAGAAGGCTCCAAGGAGACCTTATTATCGCCTTGCACTATTTGAAGGGGGCCTACAAGAAAGCTGGGGATGGACTTTTTAGGGTGTCAGGTAGTGATAGAACTAGGGGGAACAGATCCAATCTAGAGGAGGGGAGATTCAGATTGGATGTTTGGAAGAAGATCTTCCCCATGAGGGTGGGGAGACACTGAAACAGGTTGCTCAGGGAGGTGGGAGAATCCTCATCCCTGCAGGTTTTTATAGCCAGGCTGGATGTGGCTCTGAGCAACTTGATCTAGTGTGAGGTGTCCTTGACCACGGCAGGGGGCTTGGAACCAGATGATCCCTGAGGTCCCTTCCAACCCTGACATGTTTATGGTAATACAAATCTTAGAATGAGAATTAAATTACAATCAAGACTATACAATTATTTTGGACAAGCCCAAGAATATTAGCTTCCACAAGGAAACTTTCTTCATGAGCCATCAATATAACCTCAAGGCAAAGTTCATGCCAGACCTTACAACAGCCTTTTTAATTGCAGAGCTTCTATGCATGCCCAATTAAAACCTCTTTTCTACCACACTGTCTCACAGATCTGTTTTTAAAGCATGAAGAAAATCTCTTCAGTTTACCAGCATGATAACAACAGTGCAAAGCCAGTTCTGGTAGAAAGTGAGAAGAGAAAAATGCACTAAGAAAATATTGTGCTGAGGATCATATGTACAGGTACTTCAAGTTCACCTGGTAAATTTGGCAAACAGATTTCCTGGTGTCCAAGCCCTTTGTTATAAGCAGTGAGGAGAGGAGAGGAGGAGAGGAGAGAGGAGGAGAGAGGAGGAGAGGAGAGGGAGGGGAGGGGAGGGGAGGGGAGGGGAGGAGAGGAGAGGAGAGGAGAGGAGAGGAGAGGAGAGGAGAGGAGAGGAGAGGAGAGGAGAGAGAGGAGAGGAGAGGAGAGGAGAGGAGAGGAGAGGAGAGGAGAGGAGAGGAGAGGAGAGGAGAGGAGAGGAGAGGAGAGGAGAGGAGAGGAGAGGAGAGGAGAGGAGAGGAGAGAGAGGAGAGGAGAGGAGAGGAGAGGAGAGGAGAGGAGAGGAGAGGAGAGGAGAGGAGAGGAGAGGAGAGGAGAGGAGAGGAGAGGAGAGGAGAGGAGAGGAGAGGAGAGGAGAGGAGAGGAGAGGAGAGGAGAGGAGAGGAGAGGAGAGGAGAGATAGAGATAGAGATAGAGATAGAGATAGAGATAGAGATAGAGATAGAGATAGAGATAGAGATAGAGATAGAGATAGAGATAGAGATAGAGATAGAGATAGAGATAGAAATAGAATTGAATTGAATTGAATTAACCAGGTTGGAAAAGACCTTTGAGATCATCGAGTCCAACCTATCACCCAACACCATCTAATCAACTAAACCATGGCACCAAGTGTCTCATCCAGTCTCTCCCTAAACACCTCCAGCGATGGTGACTCCACCACCTCCCTGGGCAGAATCACCAAGGTTGGAAGAGACCTCAAAGATCACTGAGTCCAACCTGTCACCGCAGACCTCATGACTAGACCATGGCACCAAGTGCCACGTCCAGTCCCCGCTTGAACACCTCCAGGGATGGTGACTCCACCACCTCCCTGGGCAGCACATTCCAATGTCCAATCACTCTTTCTATGAAGAACTTCCTCCTAACATCCAGCCTAAACAGTTCATGGTACTTGACCCTGAAATTTTGAAGTCTCATAACGCCCCAAAAATGGGATAAAAGATAATGGCATAGGATAAGTATAGATAAATAAGGATAACAACAATAGGATACAGATAAAGAAAGAGTATGTGCTAAGCATGGTTTAGAAGTCATGAGGTCTTGGGTGACAGGTTGGACTTGATGATCTTTGAGGTCTTTTCCAACCTTGTTGATTCTATGATTCTGTAATTCTAAGACTTTGTTTTTATTTCACACTGGTTAGAGCTGTACAGCTTTTGCACCATCAAAATGCATCTCCTTTTAATGTGAGGGGGGGAAATGGGAAGAGCAAGGTAGTTTATTGTTGTTTAAAGATGAAAGATTGAACACCAAACGGCTTAAAAGCCAATTTCTGTGAAGCTTTTAATTGTGTTAAAAGAAAATATTTTTACCTTCTGACAACTGTCAGGTCAAGCCTGAGACTTGAACCTGCTGCAGAGGAGAGCCGTGAAAAAAGATAGGGGTTGGAGCACCTCTGCTATGCAGACAGGCTGAGGGAGCTGGGGCTGTTCAGCCAGGAGATGACAAGGCTCTGGGGAGACCTAATAACAACCTTCCAGTACCAGAAGGGGGCATATAAGAAGGATAGAGAGAGACTGTTTACAAAGGCCTGCAGTGACAGGATGAGTGGCAATGGCTTCAAACCAGAAAAGGGCAGATTTAGATTGGATGTTAGGAACACGTTCTTTACCATGAGACTAGTGGAACACTGGAACAGGTTGCCCAGGAAGGTGGCTGGGGCCCCATCCCTGGAGATTTTTGACAGGGCTCTGAATAACCTGATCTAGTTGAGGATGTCCCTGCTGACTGCAGAGGGGGTTGGACTGGATGACCTTTGTCCATGTCCCATCCAACCCAGACCACTCATTCTATGATTCTATGATTGATTCTATGATTCTATGACTTTATGGTTCTGTGATTGACTCTATGATTCTATGACTTTATAATTCTATGATTGATTCTATGGCTCTATGATTGATTCTATGATTGATTCTATGATTCTACAACTTGTTCCAGTTTCTACAGAAACACTTTTCTTATGCACATGGAGCAAGGACTGTGGTCACCCAGTAACTGCTTAAAGAACTGCTTCAAGTCCATAGTAAGCCAGCTTTTGAAGTCTCTTATATTTAGTAGTTACAGTAAATATGTAGGACACACTAAATTTAGGCACTGAATAGCACCTGTGTGTTCCATCCTGCACCTCTCATTCTGTTTTCTCACTTGCAAGTAGTTTAGTCATCCCAAGCATAATCTGACAAAACCTCCCCCATGCAAGCATACATATTCTGTCTCTCATTTTAAGACAACTCCACCTTTTCATCTGTGGATTTAAAGGGGAAAAAAAAACAACAACAGCCAACATTTCTGTTTGCAAGTCACAACGAAAACCAATGCAGCAGCTTCCCCTGCTGGCTGCTGGGATAAACTAACAGACGTTCCTCGCCTTGCCTCTTGCCAGCCCTGTCGCGGCTAGACAAGCGCACAGAATGAAGTCAGGGAGCTGTGTTAGGCTGGTCCTACATCAACATTTTCCACAGGGCTCATCAGTGAGCACCGAGCTGCTCAGTGCCTGTGAGGAGAGAAGAAATCAGCGTGCTGGGTGAAATGCTGTCGAGATCTGCTCTGAGGAATCCTGGTCTGTTGCAGGCATTTTAAAGCAGTGGCTGTTTGTGTGACCTTTTCGGTCTGCCAGCACATGGCAGTGCATTTTAGCTCTGTGACTAGTTATACCAGGCCTGCTTGCTTCTTTTAGGGTCAAAGACATCGTGTCAAAGCAACTAAAAATGCCTGTATGAGTTTTTTGTGTTTTGTTTCATCAATAAAATTCATTCCCACTGCTTTTAAAGGTCACTTTTTTTAATATTAAACTCTGTACTTCCTACCCAAATTAATGGGACTCATGCACCACTGTCTGCTGTGTGACTTGGAAAGTATCATTATACTCATAAATGAATAAGCTTTGACATTGCTGTCTGCAGGACAATAGTATCTCAATTATTCTGTCTTCTGTAATAAAGCAGAGAGTAAATCACCTGTAGGGCAGAAGATAATGGATCCAATGGTGCAAATTGTGATGGTCAAGACTTTCTCATTTAGCCTAATGGAAAACCACAGGACCTTAGCAGCCCACAGGAACAGCACTGTATAATAACTCACACAAGGTCAGGCCAAATGTTTTGCATAGGCTGGGGATTCAGATGCTAGGAAATGTTTTCAGTCCTTGAGCAATCACATCTTCAGCTGTTTATTCCTAGTCACTAGGCTAGTAACTGGTGGTGATTATTCTACCGGGTCATGCAGCATCCACTTTGATCTGAGGGCTCTGTGGAGAGACCCTGACAAGCTGGACAGCTGGGCAGAGTCCAACAGGATGGCATTTAACAACTCCAAGAGACAGGTGCTGAACTTTGGCTACAACAACCCCATGCAGTGCTACAGACTGGGGACAGAGGGGCTGGAGAGCAGCTAGGTAGAAAGGGACCTGGGGGTACCGGTTGACAGTAGGCTGAACATGAGCCAGCAGTGTGCCCTGGTGGCTAAGAAGGCCAATGGCATCCTGGCCTGCTTCAGGAATAGTGTGGCCAGCAGGAGCAGGAAAGTCATTCTGCCCTGTACTCAGCACTGGTTAGGCCACACCTTGAGTACTGTATCCAGTTCTGGGCTCCTCAGTTTAAGAAGGACATTGAGTAACTTGAACATGTCCAGAGAAGGGCAGCAAGGCTGGGGAAAGGTCTGGAGCACAGCCCTGTGAGGAGAGGCTGAGGGACCTGGGGTTGCTTAGCCTGGAGAAGAGAAGGCTCAGGAGAGACCTTATTGCTCTCTACAGCTACCTGAAGGAAGGTTGTAGCCAGGTGGGGGTTTGTCTCTTCTCCCAGGCAACCAGCACTAGAACAAGAGGACACAGTCTCAAGCTGTGCCAGGGGAAGTTTAGGCTGGAGGTTCTTCCCAGAAAAAGGAATTGGCCATTGGAATGTGCTGCCCAGGGAGGTGGTGGAGTCACCATCCCTGGAGGTGTTCAAAAGGCTTGGACATGGCACTTGTTACCATGGTTTAGTTGTCAGGAGGTGCTGGGTCTGAGGTAATAGGTTGGGCTTGATGATCTCTGAGGTCTTTTCCAACCTGGTTGTTTCTGCAATCCTGTGATTGCCAGAAAGCTGTTACGATTCAACGTTGCATTTATGAGTGCATCTTCATGACCACATTCATTTAGAGCTGCAAACGATGAGGAGGGAAATTACAGGGCCGGTTATCTGAGTTTACTGCTGCTAAAGGAACAGGAGAAAAAATTGTGGTTTTTCTCTTTATTTTTTGTTTAATATAATTTTTACTTTAGGATGTTGAAGGAGAGAATTGTGGTTCTCTCTTTATTTTTTCTTTTTAACATAATTTTTACTTTAGGATGCTGAACTCCTCCGAGTTGCCCTGCTGCCGGTAATACGATTTCAAAGCCACTTTGAAAGTAGGAAGGTCCTTGCATTCCCCTCCATCATCCAAAAGCAATGAAGCATTACAATCCTCTGCCCATTCTATTAATAGACTTGCAACTGAAGCAGAAGAAATTCAAGGACTTTTCTGTCCTGACACATTTTGCAGTATCTCTAAGCAACGTGGCACGAAATGAAGGGACAAAGCCGGCACGTCTTTTCCTGATGAATGAGGGCATTTGGTGAAGAAGCTGAAAATTAATTACACTTTTGTTCCTTTTTTCCTTCATCATTCCTTTGGTAATTTCCAAAAGCAGCAGCATCTCAAGCGCTGCAGCGGTGCCACGGTGTGCTAAGTACCCTATTCAGCGTTCAGTGCCAGGAAAAGCACTGAAACATTTCTTTCCTGCAAGGCTAATGTGCTCATGTTCACACCTAAGTGAAGGGATTTTCTTCTGCAAGAACAAATGGAGTCAAATGTTAAGGTATGGATATGATCTCAGAATCTAGCCTGTGAAAACAAATAATGGTGGCTTGCCAACAGAGAGTCCAGAGGAACAATTGCCCTGGGGTTTTTAGACAACTTTTCTTAGACATCTCAAAGTCTGCATTTCCTATCCATATATTAGAGACATTCCCTACAGCTACCCGAAGGGAGGTTGTAGCCAGGTGGGGGTTGGTCTCTTCTCCCAGGCAACCAGCACCAGAACAAGAGGACACAGTCTCAAGCTGTGCCAGGGGAAATAAGTGCTTTCTGGGTCAGACAGGTTTAGGATTTTGTTCCATTTCTCCTTCAACTTAGACATGGATTGCAGATAGGTTAAGGGGCAACACTTTGGGGTGACTTCAGAGATTCATAGAATCATAGAATCAGCTAGGGTTGGAAGGGACCACAAAGATGATCTAGCTCCACCCCCCTGCCATGGGCAGGGACACCTCACACTAGATCAGGCTGGCCAGAGCCTCATCCAGCCTGGCCTTAAACACCTCCAGGGATGAGACCTCAACCACCTCTCTGGACAGCCCATTCCAGGGCTTCACCACTCTCATGGGGAAGAACTTCTTCCTCATGTCCAGCCTGAATCTCCCCACCTCCAGCTTCAGTCCATTCCCCCTAGTCCTATCACTACCTGATGTCCTGAGAAGTCCCTCCCCAGCCTTCTTGTAGCCCACTTCAGATACTGGAAGGCCACAATGAGGTCACCTCGGAGCCTTCTCTTCTCCAGACTGAACAGCCCCAACTCCTTCAGTCTGTCCTCATAGGAGAGGTGCTCCAGCCCTCTGATCATCCTCGTGGCCCTTCTCTGGACACCTTCCAGCACCTCCACATCCCTCTTGGAATAGGGGCTCCAGAACTGGAGGCAGTACTCCTGGTGGGGTCTCATCAGAGCTGAGTAGAGGGGGAGAATCACCTCCTTTGACCTGCTGGCCACACTTCTGATGCAGCCCAGGATCTGGTTGGCTTTCTGGGCTGCAAGTGCACATTGAGAGCTCCTGTTGAGCTTCCCATCCACCAGCACCCCCAAGTCTCTCTCCTCCGGGCTGCTTTCCAGCCAGTCCCTGCCCATCACCATGACAATGTTGCTGTGACTAGGGTCTAACTCAGACACTTTCCAGAGCCCTTGAAGCATTTAATTTAACTTAAATATTTCCTTTTCCTAGGTGATTAAGGAAAGCAGATTAATGTACAAAAAGATGCCATCAAGAAAGAGAGTCTTGATTTGAATTCAGGGAATTGTCAGTTTGTTACACATTCAGCAGCACTGTGGGAGGACTGCTTTGCTGCGTGATGAGGATGGCTCACTGCTAAGAAGAAATATTTACAGAGATATTGAAATACTAACTGGGATTTAAATATGTTTATAAATTGGGCTCTTGATAGCTTGTCCAAGATTTCTCCAGCAGCTGTATTCATCCCTGCAACTTTCATTCAGCTTGCTAAAAATCAGTATTTGCACAGAAACACAGATCACTGTGGCCTAAATAAAAATGTGTTTGCATACTGGGGTTTCAAAATTGGCTCTTCACGTGGCAATCTATCTACAATGGCAATAAGAAAGCAACACAGGCTTTCAAAGCTTTAGGCTAAAGGAAACCAATAAGAAAAAGGGCCACGAAGATGATTAGAGGGCTGGAGCTGCTCTGCTATGAGGACTGACCGAGGGAGTTGGGGGTTGTTCGGTCTGAAGTAGAGAAGGCTCCCAGGAGACCTTATTGTGGCCTTCCAGTATCTGAAAGGGACTACAAGAAAGCTGGGGAGAGACTTTCAGGGTGTCAGGGAGTGATAGGACTAGGAGTAATGGAATAAAACTAGAAATAGGTGGATTCAGATTGGATGTTAGGAAGAAGTTCTTCACCAGGAGGGTGGAGAGATGCTGGAACAGGTTACCCAGGGAGGTGGTGGAAGCCTTATCCCTGGAGGTTTTGAAGGCCAGGCTGGATATGGCGCTAAGTAACCTGATCTAGTGTGAGGTGTCCCTGCCCATGGCAGGGTGGTTGGAACTGGATGATCCTCGAGGTCCCTTCCAACCCTTTCTATGACACCAAGCTGTGTTGCAGCAGACACACTGGAGGGAAGGAATGCCATCCAGAGGCATCCAGAGGGATGGCATCCAGAGGGATGTGTTTGAAGGTCATTCGGATGTGGTGCCTGGGGATATGGTTCATGATTTATGGTTTACTCTGATTTGTAGAGTAGGGTAAATGGTTGGACTTGCTCATCTTGAAGGTCTTTTCCAACCTGAATAATTCCATGATATACTTATAACCCCTACAAACTAATGTTAACACAATCACCTCACTGTGCTCATCCTTCTAAGTCTTCTGCAACACTTCAAGAGCTACTGGATGGTGGCATTGAGTGCACCCTCAGCAAGTTTGCTGATGACACCAAGCTGTGTGGTGCAGCAGACACGCTGGAGGGAAGGGATGCCATCCAGAGGGACCTGGACAGGCTGGAGAGGTGGGCACAAGCCAACCTCATGAGCTTCAACAAGACCAAGCGCAGGGTCCTGCATCTGGGTTGAGGCAACCCCAGGAACAAATCCAGGCTGGGCAGTGACTGGCTGGAGAGCAGCCCTGAGGAGAGAGACTTGGGAACTAGATGATCCTTGTGGTCCCTTCCAACCCTGACTGATACTATGAGATTTAACACATCTAAGTGCCGGATTCTGCACATTGGCCACAACAACCCCAGGCAGTGCTACAGGCTGGGGTCAGAGTGGCTGGAGAGCGGCCAGGCAGAGAGGGACCTGGGGGTGCTGGTTGATTGTAGGCTGAACATGAGCCTGCAGTGTGCCCAGGCAGCCAGGAAGGCCAGTGGCATCCTGGCTTGCATCAGGAACAGTGTGGCCAGCAGGATCAGGGAGGTCATTGTGCCCCTGTACACTGCACTGGTTAGGCCACACCTTGAGTACTGTGTCCAGTTCTGGGCCCCTCAGTTTAGGAAGGATGTTGACTTGCTGGAATGTGTCCAGAGAAGGGCAACAAAGCTGGTGAGGGGTTTGAACACAAGCCCTATGAGGAAAGGCTGAGGGAGCTGGGGTTGCTTAGCCTGGAGAAGAGGAGACTGAGGGGTGACCTTATTGCTCTCTACAACTACCTGAAGGGAGGTTGTAGCCAGGCAGAGGTTGGCCTCTTCTCCCAGGCATCCAGCACCAGAACAAGAGGACACAGTCTCAGGCTGCGCCAGGGCAGGTTTAGGCTGGATGTTAGGAAGAAGTTCTACACGGAGAGAGTGATTGCCCATTGGAATCAGCTACCCGTGGAGGTGGTGGAGTCACCTTCACTGGAGGTGTTCAGGAGAAGACTTGATGGGGTGCTTGGCTGTATGGTCTAGTTGTTGGGTGGGTTGGATTGGTTGATGGGTTGGACGCGATGATCTTGAAGGTCTCTTCCAACCTGGTGTATTGTATTGTATTGTATTGTATTATATTGTATTGTATTGTATTATACTATGGCACAGGCAGTTTTGCACACAGTTGTATTCACTTTGGGAAGGGATTCCCTCTGCTTTCTATCAGAAGAGAAAGGACAAATTATCACAGAATCACAGAATGTTAGGGGCTGGAAGGGACCTTGAGAGATCATCTAGTCCAGCCCCCATGCCAATGCAGGATCACCTAGAGCAGGTCACACAGGGTATTGTTACGGTTATGTTGATGCATATTTTCTTGTATTGCCTTAAATTGCAGCTGTACATAAAGATTTTAACTTGGAACTTCGTTCTCAGCTAAGCAAATTTACCTCTGTCCATAAATTAAAGATATTGCACAGTACACTGCCAGTCCACTTGCACTTAAAGACCTCTGTCAGCTACAATCAGTCTTCAAGCAAATTAGTGGATACACAATTCTCTCTTCTTGAAAACACTTTAGGACCATGAAAGTGACACGTGGATGTAACTGAAGACAAAATTTAACCCCAAAGAGATAGGATGAGTTTCTGAGGCTTTCTGAGGCATTTCTATTGAAATGAGTGAATGCTGTGTGGCTGTATCCTCAGGTCAGGTTTGAGGAATTATAGAGTCACCCAGGTTGGAACAGAGCTCTAAAGGTCATCCAGTCCAACCCCTCTGCAGTGAACAGGGACATCCCCAACTAGAGCAGATCACCCAGAGCCCTGTCCAGCCTCACCTTGAATATCTCCAGGGATGGGGCCTCAACCACCTCTCTGGGCAACCAGTTCCAGTGCTGAACCACCCTCATAGTAAAGAACTTTTTCCTAACATCCAATCTAAATCTCCTCTAATTTCAAACCATTGCCCCTCATCCTATCACTGCAGGCCTTTGTAAACAGTTGCTCTCCAGCCTTCTTGCAGGCCCCCTCCAGGTACTAGAAGGCTGCTATTAGGACTCCCTGGAGCCTTCTCTTCTCCAGGCTGAACACCCTCAGCTCCTTCATCCTGTCTTCACAGCAGAGGTGCCCCAACCCCCGATCATTTTTGTGGCCCTCCTCTGGACCCCCTCCATCAGGTCCATGTCCTTCCTGTATTGAGGGCTCCAGACCTGAACACTGTACTCCAGGTACAATGTGAGTTAGCTGATGAGAAAGTAGCAATCTCTCTATTAAATCAGGGAAAGGTTACGGTCTCTGAATGTTGTTAGTATGTGGACAAATATGCATACTGAAACCTACCTCTTCTCATACCAACCATTCCCTCTTTCAGCTTTACATTCTCATTGCAGCTTGCCTTCAGCAAGCTCAGCCACCAAGGCTCCTGCTCCTATCTCAATAGTTAGAGATACAACGGTGAGACAGGAGTGAAAGTTGCATCTCAAATGGTTGAAGCAGAACAAAGAAGCTGAGTAAAATTAGACCACGTAAGATTGCCAATGTCTTCTAATGTCTGAGTCACACAGGAGAATATAAAATTAACAAAGAAAATAATAAAAAGAACAAGCAAACAAAAACAACAAAGCAAACAAACAAGAAACAAACAACATTTAAGCAAGCAGGGGAAGGATAAAAATAAGTTAAAGACTCATTTCAGTGAACTGTGCTCAGGCTGACTGACACTTTCTTATTACAAGAGGCCACTGGTCTGACTGACAGAGGAAAACAAATAATAAAACCAGGCGGAAGACCACAGAACCCAACCCAGAGCAGCATACAACCACCTCTGGAAGGAGGGAAATAAGGTTAGGAGGGACCTCTGGAGGTCATCCTGCCCAAACTGGTAAAGTAGGGTCACCTGGAGAACTATGTCTAGATAGAAAATGACAGTAAATGCGTGTCCAGCCGCTCTTCCCCAAGCCTGTAGCGTGGGGTTGCCTTGTTGAATCCTATATGATTGTCCTCAGCCCATTGATCCAGCTTGTCTAGGTCCCCCTCTAAAGCCTTTCTACCCTCAGGCAGATCGATGCTCTTTCCCAAATGCAAGTCACCTGCAAACTCATATCATGGCAAAGTTATATCACTGCACATCTCAGCATGAAAAAGAAACCCCACAAATGAAATGCAGAAACATTCTGGCTTCAGACTTTTCCCCAAATAAAGAGTGGTATGAAATTTACTGTGCCAATAACATTTGGACTGGCTTTGCTTATCTAACCTATGAGAAGGTAATTCTGCAAAAGCTACAGCAGACATGCTTGTACAGCAGGCCATGGGAAAGGCTGCAAAATGCTTTATTCATCAGACTCTACTAGAACCCATGCCTTATTCAAGCACTGATGTCTCAGAAGGCTTTGCAGTAGCTGCTGCTGAAAAACAACACTTCCCTCCCATCAAAAGCTCTAAGAACTGAGAAATGTAAATAAAAAGCTTCTGTTCCCTCTGAGGGCAGCAAGAGAACATGCATTTAACCAACCTGCAAAGGTTTTCCCTTAAATAGGGTAAAAACATAGCATAGCATAGCATGGCATGGCATGGCACGATATGGCATAGCATAGCATAGCATAGCATAGCATAGCATAGCATAGCATAGCATAGCATAGCATAGCATAGAATAGAATAGAATAGAATAGAATAGAATAGAATAGAATAGAATAGAATAGAATAGAATAGACCAGGTTGGAAAAGATATTTGAGATCATTGAGTCCAACCTATCATCCAACACCACCTAATTATGCAACCAAGCACCCCATCAAGTCTCCTCCTGAACACCTCCAGTGATGGTGACTCCACCACCTCCCCAGGCAGTCCATTCCAAGGGGCAATCACTCTCTCTGTATAGAACTTCCTCCTAACCTCCAGCCTAAACCTCCCTTGGCACAGCCTGAGACTGTGTCCTCTTGTTCTGGTGCTGGTTGCCTGGGAGAAGAGGCCAACCTCTGCCTGTCTACAGCCTCCCTTCAGGTAGTTGTAGAGAGCAATAAGGTCACCCCTGAATCTCCTCCTCTCTAGGCTAAGCAACCCCAGCTCCCTCAGTCTCTTCTCATAGGGCTTGTGTTCCAAGCCCCTCACCAACCTTGTTGCCCTTCTCTGGACACGCTCCAACAAGTCAACATCCTTCCTGAACTAAATTGTAGAAGACTCCTTATGACTCCTACTAAATAAAGTAGCCTGCATTGCTACTGCAGACTCAGAATTTGGGCACATTTTCAGCTGTATAATCTATGGCAGTTAGAGCTGTGGTCCAAATTTGAGAGAACTGAGGTTGACGGAGAACCAAAGAGAAAGAACAGAGAACAGCATCCAAAAGATTCTGTGATTCTATCTCTAAATCACAGTCATAGTTTAAGAGAGAACACAGGAGCTCTGTCACCACTCCCCAAAAGCCTGGAGAAGAGGAGGCTCAGAGGAGACCTTATTGCTGTCTACAACTATCTGAAGGGAGATTGCAGCTGTGTGGGGGTTGGTCTCTTCTCCCAAGCAACCAGCACCAGAACAAGAGGACACAGTCTCAAGCTGTGCCAGGGGAGGTTTAGGCTGGATCTTAGGAAGAAATTCTTCCCAGAAAGAGAGATTGGCCATTGGAATGTGCTGCCCATGGAGGTGGTGGAGTCACCATCACTGGAAATGTTTAAAAGGAGAGTAGATGAGGCACTTTTTCTCCAGGCTCAACAGACCCACCTCCTGAAAACCCTTCTCATCTTCTGTATCAAGGTGCCATTTTATGCTGCTGCTGTTTAGGGAATTTGTTTGTTGTAGATTTTTTTAAAGTCTTTATATATCTTATGTTGATGTTACACTGGGTCATTTTTGGAATGGAATGGAATGGAATGGAATGGAATGGAATGGAATGGAATGGAATGGAATGGAATGGAATGGAATGGAATGGCATGGAATAGAATAGAATAGAATAGAATAGAATAGAATAGAATAGAATAGAATAGAATAGAATAGAATAGAATAGAATAGAATAGAATAGAATAGACCAGGTTGGTAAAGACCTTCAAGATCATCAAGTTCAAGCTATCACCCAACACCATATGGTCAACTAAACCATGGCACCAAGTGCCTCATCCAGTCTCTTCCTAAACACCTCCAAGACATTTCAAATGGCATGAAGATGGACTGCTCCCAGTTGGCCAGCCAGAGACAGAGGCACAGAAGCACACAGGAATCAGTCCAACCTGACTCCAGGATCACTTGCCATCTGCTTTCAAGTAGTAGAAGAGGAAGGAATGTGCTGCCCAGGGAGGTGGTGGAGTCACCATCCCTGGAGGTGTTCAAGAGGGGATTGGACGTGGCACATGGAGCCATGGTTTAGTTGTCAGGAGGTGTTGGGTGACAGGTTGGACTTGATGATCTCCAAGGTCCTTTCCAACCTTACTGATTGTATGATTCTATGATTCTGTGATTTGTTGTCCCATATTCTCAGGGAGCTGTATCATAAGGAGTCCTCTACAAAAAGTTTTGTGTACCTTTCACCATTTGATTGCCAGTCACGAAGGTGCATGCAAGTCCATGTCAGTTCAGTCGGTGGCAGATGTTTCACTTCTCCACCCCCAGGCTGCATGCAGCTCCTGTTTCCCCACGTTAGCACTGCTTGTTTTTCCTCCTCACTCTCTTCTTTCTCACAGAGAGAGGATAATTTAAGTGTCAACCCATTAACTTGTCCTGGCAGGAGGCAGCTCTAAGAAATGGATATAGAAACAGGTATTGTCATAACAGTGATCATTAATGAGTGCTTTGAACCAATTATTTCACCTGCAGACAAAATTCTCAAGCCCATGGTTCTGATAAACAGATCAGACTACCTGTTTTTCACATTTTACTCCTTGCTGCTGTGATTTCTCTCACATGAGTAGGATGCTAGCAGATAATTCCACAAGAACTATATTTTACTCTTTTTTTTTTTTTTTTTAGTTTTAATTTTCTTATTAATCCTACTTCTGATACCTATGGACATAAGAGCATGACATAGGCTGTGGCAGTTTAGGCTGGGTGCCTCCTGCTGCTGCCACACGGGGATCTGCCTCAACCTGGGACAAAAGTATGCATGAATGCACTGGAGACTGTCAGATTGGTCCCTCAGCAGATTTCTTCTTCAGGGGTTTGGAGCACAAGCCCTGTGAGGAGAGGCTGAGGGAGCTGGGGTTGCTTAGCCTGGAGAAGAGGAGGATCAGGGGAGACCTTATTGCTCTCTACAACTCCCTGAAGGGAGGGTGTGGCCAGGTGGGGGTTGGTCTCTTCTCCCAGGCAAGCAGCACCAGAACAAGAGGACACAGTCTCAAGCTGCGCCAGGGGAGGATTAGGCTGGATGTCAAGAAGAAATTCTTCATAGAAAGAGAGATTGGCCATTGGAATGTGCTGCCCAGGGATGTTGTAGAGTCACTATCACTGGAGGTGTTTAGGAAGAGACTGAATGAGGTGCTTGGTGCCATGGTTTAGTTGATTAGATGGTGTTGGATGATAGGTTGGACTTGATCTCAACAGTCTCTTCCAACCTGGTTAATAGTAATTCTATTCTATTCTATTCTATTCTATTCTATTCTATTCTATTCTATTCTATTCTATTCTATTCTATTCTATTCTATTCTATTCTATTCTATTCCATTCCATTCCATTCCATTTCCATTCCATTCCATTCCATTCCATTCCATTCCATTCCATTCCATTCCTCCTAGTGGAGAGGAAATACGGGCTTCCAGTTGTCCTGCCAGCTCAGGGAAGGGCCTTTTTGCAAGGGCTTTTAGTAGCTTGAGAGGGAATGGATTGAAGCTTGAGAAGGGTAGATTTACTGGATATTAGAAATTCTTTGCAGTGAGGATGTTGAGGCACAGGAACAGATTGCCCAGAGAGGTTGTGGATGTCCCCTCTCTAAAAGTGTTCAAGGCTAAGGTGGATGAAGCCTCGAGCAGTCTGTTCCAGTGGAGGGTGTCCTTACCTGTGGCAGGGGGTTGGAACTAGGTGATCCTTAAGGTGCCTTCCAACCCAGCCCATTCTATGAATCTTCCTGAAACAGTCAAACAGTTAAACCAACAAAACCCTCTGCATGCAGTAAAGCTGCACTGGTATCAAGTAGTTGAAGGCTTAGTTGCATCTGCTTTCTTTTACCACAGCTTTGCCATCTTGGCAGAACTGAAAACAAAGATCAGTTTTACTGGTAAGTGGTAGATGAGCACCAACACTCTCTGCTACAGCTAGAGCTTGCTCACACATCACTAGTAGCAGCTCTAGGAAAGGCAACAGAAGGGTCATTTCATCTTACTCACTGCTAAGCCTACCATTACACTTCAAACTCACAGTCATCAATGACTTAAATTCAGACACTGAAAAGACAACTTGAAATGGCTCAGGAACAACCTTTTGCCCCTGCTGTGACACAGCTAATAATTTTCAGAGGTGAGGCAGGCCAGACAATGGGGAACCATAACATCACTAAATCTTGCAGGAAGGTTTACTGGAGCATGGTCTGTGTTCCTGACAGCTTCAGTCAGAGCAAGTAAGCTGAAAATATTTGTACCACAACATTCTGAAATATCTAAACATGAAAGGCCTCTGAGTTGCTGCTCCATCTTCTCACCTCAATAACAGCAAAGGATGTCTTCATATTTCACAAAGGGAAAGAGGTCTTGACAGATTTCAGACATGAGCATAAAAACCCAACACCACAGCGCTTGTGAAAATACAGTTTCTGTGTCAGTGGAAATAAAGATCATAAATCACCCTTCTGACCCCTACATATTGCAAACCAATCATTATGCTTCACCTCAGACACAGTTTTAAAACCTGTTTCTAAGCCTTTCTGTTTGGAATAAATATCACAGTAAACATCCAGCATCCACACCCATGGAGATATAGACACAGACAGAAACATCAGTTCCGTAAAACATAGAGGAATAAAGAATTAAGATACCATAAAGTAGTCATAGAATCATAGAATGGTCTCAGTTGGAAAAGACCTTGCAGACCACCTAGGTCCAGCTCCCCTGACATGGACAGGGTCACCTTCCACTAGATCAGGTTGTTCGAAGCTGCATCCAACCTGGCCTTGAACATTTCCAGGGAGGGGGCATCCACAACTTCTCTGTGAAACCTCTACCAGTGTCTCACCACCCTCACTGCAAAGAATTTCTTCCTAATATCTAATCTCTATCTATGCTCTCTCATTCTAAAACTCTTACCTTTCTTCAGTGATAACCTCAGTTATCACTACACACCCTGATAAAAGAGATTCTCTCCCCTTCTTTCCTGGAAGCCCCTTTTAAGTACTGGAAGGCTGTTATAAGGTCTCCCTGGAGCCTTTGCTTCTCCAGGCTGAATAATTCCAACTCTCTCAGCCTGTCTTCACAGGGGAGGTGCTCCTGCCCCTTGATGGTCTTAGTAGCTCTCCTTCTGTATCTGCTTGAATAAGTCAATGTCTTTCTTACACTGGGGTCTCCAGAGCTGAACATAATATGCCAGGTGGGGTCCCAGGGGAGTGGAGTTGAGGGGCAGAATTACTTCCCTTAACCTGCTGACCACGCTTCTCTTGATGCAGGCCAGGATGCAATTGGCTTTCTGGACAGCAAGCAGACTGTCAGTTTCTCCTCCACCAATACTCCCAAGTCTTCTTTGGTGGGCTGCTCTCAATCCACTCATCACTCAGCCTGTATTCGTGCTTCAGATTGTCCCAATGTGTGTGCAGGGTTGATTTCTGATATGATTTGTGACAGATGTAAAGAAAAGTGCATAAGCAGATGCAATCAAGAAAGACCTGCCTCTTGGACTAGCCCAGGAACTAGCTTCCCAATTAAAGAACAGTCATTAAGGGAGGGATGAAAAGCAACTTTTGACAGTCAACAGGGAAATCAAATTAGAGCAATTCATTATTTAGATGTTTGGATTTAAAGGCATAGCTGTTAATGAGCTAGCAAGAGCTATAATTATCTGTCCAGTTTCAACAACAAAGTTAAAATCCTGCAATAGAGCACAAATGAATGGGAAAAAAATAAGAAACCATGCAACAAAAAAAAGTCCAAATATCAAAATATTGGCATTTGCTCAGCTTTTGGAGTTGTTGCCTTTGTGGGTTGGAAGGAAGGGTTTGGATTTTTTGCTATTGTTAATTCACCAGTCTTAGAACAAAAACAAATGTCATTTTCAGAAGAGGCAGGCCCCTAGAAAATAAGATATGAGAGCCAGCCCTGCTGTATAGAGCAATATTATGGAATAGAATAGAATAGAATAGAATAGAATAGAATAGAATAGAATAGAATAGAATAGAATAGGAGTAAAAGAATAGAGTAGAATAGGAATAGAATAGAATAGAATAGAATAGAATAGAATAGAATAGAATAGAATAGAATAGAATAGAATAGAATAGAATAGAATAGAATAGACCAGGTTGGAAAAGACCTTTGAGATCATTGAGTCCAACCTATCACCCAACACCATCCAATCAACTAAACCATGGCTCCAAGCACCCCATCCAGTCTCTTCCTAAACACTTCCAGTGATGGTGACTCCCCCACCTCCCTGAGCTGCCCTTTCCAATGGCCAATCTATAACAGTGAAAGCAATTTTGTACAGCTATTTAGGGAGCTACTGGGCAAGCTTCTTGCATAGCTCACATGATGACTGAAGGGTATGGCAGAGAGAACCAGGATCCACTGTCTCCCCAGAGGAGTATCTAGAATCACAGAATCATAGAATCAACCAGGTTGGAGAAGACCTCAGAGATCACCAAGTCCAACTTATTACCTAATGCCTAACACCTCCTGACAACTAAACCATGGCTCCAGGTGCCACAGCCAAGCCTTTTTGGAACGCCTCCAGGAATGGTGACGCCACCACCTCCCTGGGCAGCACATTCCAGTGGCCAATTACTCTTCCTGGTGTTATAAATGGGCCACACAAGAAAATTTCCAAGTTTCTTGTGAGAGTCGTTTATTAAAAAAGAAGCGAGCAAGCAGCAGGGAAAAATAAAGAGAGAGAAACAGCGCGCCGGGCCGCAGAGACTTCCCCCACAGATACCTCCAGGCTCTGCCAAAAAGCAGCCTACAAATCCTAACTTTGCTTTCTGTAGCTACACCAGCTCCAGCTGCGTGCTCATGCTTAACAGAAGGCAGGGATATGATAGTGAGTTCTAGCAACTTCTTGGGCTTCTTGAGCACGCGTCTTCTTTGTGGTAGGGGTCGCAGATGAGGCAGGGGAGGTCTTTCTCCCGTGTTCTTTGCAGAACCACATCTTCTCACACAAGTACAGCTGCAGCACAGGACTTATCTGAGGTAAACATTCTATGGCTCCTGAGAAAGTTGGCATGAGGTTCCTGTCTGAAGCCAAAACAATCTGAGCATTTACCCTCTGTTCTCAAAACAAACCAACTGCCACTACCGCCCCGAATATAGCACTCTGCAACACAAATCACAAACCACTGTGGCATTTATAGCACTGGGAAGAACTTTCTCCTCGCCTCGAGCCTAAACCTCCCCTGGCAGAGCTTGAGACTGTGTCCTCTTGTTCTGGTGCTGGTTGCTAGCTCAGCTATCTTGTGTGCAAGGATTTGGAGTTAGGTATATGCATGACAGAGAAGACACAGCAGTGATGTGCTCATGAAGCTGCCGGTTCTTCTTGTAAATTCTTGTGACCGGTTTCGGCTGTGCCTTTAAGAAAGCGACTGTTGCTGAACACTCTGGCTGAATGTATTGAAAACTAAGATATTCTAAACTAATTTCATTGGTAGATTGGTAGAATGCAACTTTAAGTTTTGGGTTCAGTCTGTTTGTGTTCAGTCTGTACCTTTCCCTCTGCTCGTGTGGGCCTGTTTCTTTCTCTCTGAAGCAACAGCTGCCGACCTTGAATTAACAAAGCTAACCAGGTAAGAAAACTAATTCTTGCATATGCTTTGAGCTAACAGAATTTTCTTCTTAATTGCCTTTCTCTCTCTCTCTAACCTCTTTTGGGATAAAAAGGGGAGGTAGGGAGGGAGAAGGGGGGTACAGAGGCCAGGGGGGGCCACACCCTCCGGCTGGGGGGTCTTCTGTATTACATACATTGCTGTATAGTTCTGTATATATTGTAAATATTGTATATTTTTGTACATATTCATTGCATTCCATTTCTGCTTGCAAATATAGCTTGTTTCATTTGCTTCTCCGGCTGAGTTCGCTGTGGTATCTTTGTGTGTGTGTGTGTGGGGGAACTTTCTCACCCTACCACAGTTCTTTTTTCCCTTATTGTCAGCCACCAAAATGCTATAATCTAATTGTCAGCAAGAGAGGATTTTGCAAGCTAATTGCAAGTTGCATAGCTGGAGATCTGCCTATTAAAAGAATAAATAATTAAACAGGACCAAACAAAATAAATGCCCAAGAGATTAAATTAACAGCTTCAAAGGTATAGCTCACTGTGGCACTGGCAATAGCTGAACTACCTAAGCCATCATAACACCATAAATTTAGATGCCAGTGACACCAATTATTAGCTGCTGGTATTCCTGTGTTGTTGCATCCTCTGTCCCAATACCACTGCTGTGCCTTGCTCTGCACAGCCCTGCACACTGGAACTTTTCTCCAGTTTTTGCCATGCTCCAGTATCCATAACCTGTGTCCAACCCAGCAGCAACAGTACTCCTGTTTGTTTTGCCTCTCTGCTGGGGAGGGAAAAAAGTTGGAAGCAGGCAGCACTTTCGGCCCACACAATTTGTGGTGCTGCTCCCTCTCAAGTAAATCATAGAATCACAGAATCAACCAGGTTGGAGAAGAACTCAGAGATCATCAAGTCCAACCTATTACCTCATACCTAACACCTCCTGACAGCTAATCTATGGCTTCAAGCGGCACATCCAAGCCTTTTTTGAACACATCCAGGGATGGGGACTCCACCACCTCCCTGGGCAGCACATCCCAATGGCCAATTACTCTTTCTGGGAAAAACTTTCTCCTCACCTCCAGCCTAAATTTCCCCTGGCACAGCTTGAGACTGTGTCTTCTTGTTCTGGTGCTGGTTACCTGGGAGAAGAGACCAACCCCCACCTGCCTACAACCTCCCTTCAGGTAGTTGTAGATAGCAGTAAAGTCTCCCCTGAGCCTCCGCTTCTCCAGGCTAAGCAACCCCAGCTCCCTCAGCCTCTCCTCACAGGGCTTGTGCTTGAGACCTCTCACCAGCTGGAACATTGCTCCTGTGGATCTCAGGGGAGTAACAGACAAAATGAAGGTTGTCTGAAGGTGGCAGCAGCTGAAATTACAAAGAAGTCCAAGCATGCTCAATGTTGGTTTTTCTGTAGACTCTTCCAGGGAACAATGTTTCATCCACCTAGAGGCTCTGTTCCCTTTACCATTGCAAGACAGTATTAAAAAGGGCAGAAAAAGAGACTCTTGCCCTCAACAGCAGCTCATGAAATCCCTCAGATATCTTGTGAGAAAGGTTTAACAGCATTTCTGTACAGGTGGTACTGTAATCATTTACTTTTTGTTAGCACTAACTCAAAAGACTCAGAGGATCTGAACTCTCATTTGAGGGAACCATATCTAAAGTTAACAGACTAATATAACATTAGATCTTTTGGTTTTTTCCCTCCAGTGAATCTTTCTCCTTAGGACTGAACTGTTTGATGCAGCTGTTGAAAAGTATATACTCCAAGATTAGGAAGGAAGGAAGAATTTCACACAAAATGTTTGCTTAAAGTATTTAGAGCAACATTGCCCATGAAGCAAATTATGTTAAAGGCCAAGCTGGTAGATCAGCTACAGAGCTCTAGAGGCATTTCAACCAAGGCAGAGACACAACTCCTTTTGCTCTTTTTTTGTGAGGATGATTGTGGGACTTGGAACATCTCTTCTCTGAGGAAAGACTGAGAGAACTGGGGCTGGGGAGAAAAGGCTGAGAGAGGAATTGTTTAATGCCCACAAATATCTGAGAGGTGGGTGTCAAGGTGAAGGTGGCCAGCTCTCTTCAGTGGTGTCCAGTGATAGGTTAAGGAACAACAGGTACAAACCGGAACACAGGAGGTTCCACCAAGGAAAAACTTCTTTTCTGTAAGGTTGATAGAGCACAGGAATGGCCTGCCATGGAGTTTCCTTCTCTGAAGACTTTCAAAACCCACCCAGATGCATTCCTGTGTGGCCTGCCCTAGGTGATCCTGCTTTGGCAGTGGGGTTGTGTCCATGATCTCTAGAATTCGCTTCCACAGAATCACAGAATTGGTTAGGGTTGGAAGGGACCTCAAGGATCATCCAGTTCCAACACCCCTGCCATGGGCAGGGACACCTCATACTACAGCAGGTTGATCACAGCCACAGCCAGCCTAGTTTCACCACCTCCCTGGGCAACCTGTGCCAGTGTTTCATTACCCTCATGGGGAAGAACTTCCTAACATCCAATCTGAATCTACCCATTTCTAGTTTTGTTCCATTCCCCCTAGTCCTATCACTCCCTGACACCCTAAAAAGTCATAGTATCATAGTATCAGTCAGGGTTGGAAGGGACCACAAGGATCATCTAGTTCCAACTCCCCTGCTGCGGGCAGGGACACCCCACACTAGATCAGGCTCACCAGAGCCTCATCCAGCCTGGGCTTAAAGACCTCCAGGGACAGGGCCTCAACCACCTCCTTGGACAACCCATTTCAGGGCTTCACCAAGTCCCTCCCCAGCTTTCCTGTAGCCCCCTTCAGATACTGGATGGCGATAGTAAGGTCTCCTCAGAGCCATTGGCTAACATTCTATGATTCTGTGCTACTGCTTTTGCTATTCTTTTGGTGCAGGAGGAAGTGAGATGAAGGCAAAAGAACAGACAAATACGTTCACAACTAGTCATCCTGATGATTAAATCTCAGCATAGTAGGAAAGACTGCTGAACAGCTGAGTCGTTCTCGGGGAAAAGAATTGCTAAAGCATTCATTCATTAGAAGCCTGTCCACTCATTGCCCTTGAAGTTAAACCAGCAGAGTGGGAGGACCTTTTTCTTTTTCTCCCCCTCCCCCCACCCCAAATTTGACAGAAATTTCCTTTCTGCACTTTGCTTATGGAATAGGCATTTATTACCAGGCCATTGTCCATCTGTCACAATTACTATCAAATTCTCATCTGAGTCATAGAATTGCATTGTGTGTTAGTGTAAGGCCATGTGGGACCCATGCTGAAGAAAATGGCTTTCCTGTCCCTTAAATTATTAGGTTTATGAAAATAAAATTGTACACAATGTTATTATGGCAGTGACAATGTTACTTCATCAAGTGAAAAGTATTGTGTTGCCTTTATGAAAATGAAGATTTTTCTCTCTGTTCTTTCTAATTGGGCAAAAACATTTTCTTATGAGGAGAGGCTGAGGGAGCTGGGATTGCTTAGCCTGGAGAAGAGGAGACTGAGGGGTGACCTTATTGCCCTCTACAACTCCCTGAAGGGAAGCTGTAGCCAGGTGGGGGTTGGTCTCTTCTCCCAGGCAACCAGCACCAGAACAAGAGGACACAGTCTCAAACTTCACCAGTATCACAGTATCACCAAGGTTGGAAGAGACCTCGAAGATCAAGTCCAACCTGTCACCATAGACCTCATGACTAGACCATGGGACCAAGTGCCACATCCAGTCCCCACTTGAACAACTCCAGAGATGGTGACTCCACCACCTCCCTGGGCAGCCCACTCCAATGGCGAACGACTCTCTCAGTGAAGAACTTTCTCCTCACCTCCAGTCTAAACTTCCCCTGGTGCAGCTTGAGACTCTGTCCTCTTGTTCTGGTGCTGGTTGCTAGAAAATAGAGGCCAACCCCTTCCAGGCTACAGCCACCTTTCAGGTAGTTGTAGAGAGCAATGAGGTCACCCCTGAGCCGCCTCTTCTCCAGGCTAAACAATCCCAGCTCAATCCAAGTGGAGGATTAGGCTGGATGTTACGAAGAAGTTCTTGATAGAAAGAGTTATTGGCCGTTGGAATGTGCTGCCCAGGGAGGTGGTGGAGTCACCATCACTGGAGTTGTTTAAGAAGAGACTGGATGAGGCAATTGGTGCCATGATTTAGTTGGTTAGGTGGTGTTGGATGATATGTTGGACTTGATGATCTCAAAGGTCTTTTCCAACCTGGTTAATTCTAATTCTAATTCTAATTCTAATTCTAATTCTAATTCTAATTCTAATTCTAATTCTAATTCTAATTCTAATTCTAATTCTAATTCTAATTCTATTCTATCCTACTCTATTATATTCTATTCTACTCTATTCTATTCTATTCTATTCTACTCTATTCTATTCTATTCTATTCTATTCTACTCTATGCTATGCTATGCTATGCTATGCTATGCTATGCTATGCTATGCTATGCTACTACTCTGTTTCTAGCAGTTTTTTTGAATGCTCCAGATGCTGCAGAACTGTTGGGGAAGTCTCACTCCCACTGGTCATATGAGTGGATAGTTCCATGAGTAGCACTGGAGTCTTTCCCCATTCCCTGAAACACGTTTGGCTGGCTCATGGGAAGCATTACAGGCAGCAAAGCTTTTCTTAAGTTGCAAATTCTGCACAGGCCTTTCCAGAAAACTTCACACTAGTACAAATTGGATTTTTCATCAGCAAATGTGATAAATAGACCTGTTCAAACAGGGAAAAAATTCTCTTTCACTGAAGCTGAAACATTCAGGCACATCACTTTTGATGAAGTTTTTGTCAGAAGGAAGAAGAAAAGAAAAGATTAATCACTGCATTCTTAAGCACAATAATCTAGTTGGAGAAGTCCTACAGAGATCCAGCATTGTGTTCTCTCTGTGACTGATTAACACTTATCTGAAATAAGAAACTCTGCTCAGGAGGTAATAAACTGCTGCATCAGAATCCTCTAGATATAATTTTAAGTGGAAAACTGTGCCCCAGGAAATCTTACAGAATACAGAATTAACCAGGTTGGAAAAGACCTTTGAGATCAAGTCCAACCTATCACCCAACACCATCTCATCAATTAAACCATGGCACCAAGTGCCTCATTGAGGCTCCTCCTAAACACCTCCAGTGATGGTGATTCCACCACCTCCCTGGGCAGCACATTCCAATGGCCATTCTCTCTTTCTGTGAAGAATTTCTTCCTAACATCCAGTCTAAACCTTCAACAAAGACTTTATTTACACTTTTCTTTTTTTTTTTATACTTTGTATGAAACCTGACACAATTGGTCCTCCATCCCATCTGAAGTTCCAAAGCGTTGCTACATTTTAATATTTAATAATAGCACTTTGCCCATAAGCTCAGTTTAGTTCTCAATTATTTGTGAAGCTATAGCTGGAGGTGCTGGAGCATGTCCAGAGAAGGGCCACAAGGATGATCAGAGGGCTGGAGCTGCACTCCTGTGAGGACAGACTGAGGGAGTTGGGGCTGTGCAGTCTGGAGAAGAGAAGGCTCTGTGGAGACCTAATTGTGGCCTTCCAGTATCTGGAGGGGGCTACAAGAAAGTGGGGGATGGACTTTTTAGGGTGTCAGGGAGGGATAGGATTAGGAGGAATGGAAAAAAACTAGAAATGGGTAGATTGAGATTGGATGTCAGGAAGAAGTTCTTCCCCATGAGGGTGGTGAGAGACTGGCACAGGTTGCCCAGGGAGGTGGTGGAAGCCTCATCCCTGGAGGTTTTTAAGGCCAGGCTGGCTGTGGCTGTGAGCATCTTGCTGTAGTGTGAGGTGTCCCTGCCCATGGGACAGGGGAGGGCTGAGAGATCTTATTAATGTCTATTGTCCAGGCTCTTTTCAGTGGTGCCCAGTGATAGCACAAGGAACAAGAGGTACCAGCTGGGGTGGAGGAATAAACTTCTTCACAGTGAGGGTGACAGAGCACTGGAACAGGCTACCCAGAGAGATTGTGGAGTCTCCTTCCCTGGAGACTTTCCAAACCTACCTGGATGTGTAGCTGTGTGATCCTGCATTGGTAGGGGCATTGGGCCAACAACCTCTAGAGGTCCCTTCCAACCCCTAGTATTCTGTTTCCATTATTCTGATTGCATTCTCCATTTTTAAACAAACTTTTTTCCACGGGATGTTAATCTAATTTCCAGCTGTCTATTACTAACATTCTCACTGTAAGCATATCTGTTGCAGCCCAAATCAGGACTGCTTCCTAATCAAAGCTTCTGATAATTCTCATTTACTGGGCTTTGGTTCACTCTAAAGGTATCTTTAAGCCAGAAAATATTTGAGAAGCGTATTTAATACCAGTTAATGGAACCAGTATAGATATAGCTTGAAGCTATATCTTGTAAAAATCAAAGAAAATAAAATCAAAGCAAGCATTTGAAGTGTGTATAGCATGCATGTCAGACCCTCAGCATAAGATTTTGCACTCTATTAAGAGTTATCTGCTACATCTATATGAGTTTCTCTACATCAGCATTTCTTCTACAAACCTCGTTCTGCTTGTCCAAACTCTTTGCTACTTAATCTCAGAGACTGGCAGACACAAATCTGTTCTCATTTCCAGATTGCTTGTGCCCTGTATGCACCCTAATATTTACACAGAAGAAATTTTAGTCTATGGTAAAAGGATGATATATGGCAGTCTGGGCTGGTCACAGGATATGAGCAGTGTGCCTAGATGAAAGAAAAACTCAGCTGATATTGTAGCACGCATCTGCTCGTCAGTTTTGATAGAGACAAGGTGAGGAGAATGTTCTTCACAGAAAGAGTAATTGGTCGTTGGATTGTGCTGCCCAGGGAGGTGGTGAAGTCACTATCCCTGGAGGTGTTCAAGAGGGGATTGGACGTGGCACTTGAAGCCATGGTTTAGTTAGATATGAGGTGTTGGGTGACAGTTTGGACTTGATGGTCTTTTCCAACCTTACTGATTCTATGATTCTATAATTTGCAGGCTCAGTTCTTCACACCGTCACTTCCACACAGTAGTGGTCCAAAACGTGCATTGCAAAACAACGTGTTAGATTTACAGAGACAGAAATAGATGGATTTGTGTGGAATACTCGCTTGCACATGAAAAGGGACTTCCATAGGGTTGTTTGCAGAAAACTGAATTGTTAACAGGGCTTCAATGTGTGGTCACACCCCTAGGAGGTATTTCCCACTTACCTCACTCTAGAAAGCAGTTTGGCATTTCCAGTTTTTGGTACACTTTGATGCTGTTGCTCACAAAGTGTCTAATTCAATA
The DNA here is from genome assembly GCA_033816785.1 of Picus viridis. Lineage (NCBI taxonomy): Eukaryota > Metazoa > Chordata > Aves > Piciformes > Picidae > Picus > Picus viridis. The sequence goes on along the minus strand of CM066575.1, from coordinate 43,010,036 downwards.
GCAAAGCTACAGGCTTGGGGCAGAGTAGGCTGGAAAGCTGTCTAGCAGAAAGGGACTTTGGGGTTCTAGTTGATAAGCAGTTGAATAGGAGCCAGCAGTGTGCCCAGGTGGCCAAGAAAGCCAGAGGCATCCTGGCTGGAATTAGAAATGCTGTGTCCAGCAGGAGCAGGGAAGGGATTGTCCCCTTGTACTCATCCCTGGTGAGGCCACGCCTCAAATATTGTGTGCAGTTTTGAGCATCTCAGTACAAAAGAGCTGTGGAGGTGCTGGAGCCAGTGCAGAGGAGGGCAATGAAGCTGGGGAAGGGCCTGGAGAATAAATCTGATGAAGAGCAACTGAAGGAGCTGGGGATGGTTAGTTTGAAAAAGAGGAGGCTGAGGGGAGACCTCATTGCTCTCTACAACTACCTGAGAGGAGGTTGTGGAGAGGCTGCTGCTGGTCTCTTCTCACAGGTAATTAGTGATAGAACAAGAGGGAATGGCCTTAAGCTGTGATTGAGTAGGTTTGGACTGGACATTAGGAAAACAATTTTGTCATGGAAAGAGTGGTCAGGGATTGGAATATGCTGCTCAGACAGGTGGTTGAATCACCAACCCTGGATATGTTTAAAGGTCATTTGGATGTGCTGCTTGGGGATATGGTTTAGGGCTGAACCTTGTAGAGTAGGATTCACAGTTTGTCTTGGTGATCCTGAAGGTCTTTTCCAGCCTGAATGTTTCTGTGATTCTGTGAGATGAGCACCATCTGACAGATCAGTCACAGCTACTACTGATTCCTCTGAGAAGGGCTGTTTCAGCTACTTGGAGAGGAAAGCCCAGACACCATAACTGCCCACTGTGCCAACAGGAGTGGCAGGGACTTGTGTAACTTTCTTAAGCCACCACTTGCCCCACAGGGAGAGGAAACTGCATGTCAAGCTAACTCAGGCTGAAGATAAACATTAGAAGTGATATTGCTAAGTTACCTTTGAACACTTGTCTTGTCCCTAACTATGAGCTCAGGCCATGGTACCAAAACCCAGGGTTTTTTTTGCATTATAGCTTCAAATCAACATCCTTTTGCCAGTAACCATTATTCCAAGCATAATTAAGTTCCTCTGACTTCCAGTTTCAAACTGGAGTGGGAAAACAAGACAGTTTCTATGCAGTTTACCTAATAGAGTGAGGAGAATTTGAACTTCCAAAATGACTTTTGATGTTGACAACGTAGAAAAATTGCCCCTTTTCCCACCTCTCAAATACAACACTGTAGATCTTGTGCATGAACAATGCAGTGAAATTATTAAGCAGCTCTGCTTCCTTTTTTTGGTGTTTGTTTGCTTGTTTGTTTTTTTTATTGTTTGTTTTTGTTTAATCAAGGAACAAAGTGAACTAGAACTGCTTTGAAGTGTTCTACCCCCTCCATTATTTCACAGGTTAAGCGTTTATTACATTTACAAATGATTTACTGCAGATTTTTTCCCTAAGGTGCTTGCAAATTTGATGTCACTATGAAAGATTAATGTGTGTTTAAGCCAACTGGAGTAGCCTAATTTAATTACTTAGGACAATTCTTAAATAATGCTTTACTGACTGCTCAGCAATTAGATGCATTGCCTTAAGAAAGGTAAACTAACAAGTGGTGGCGTGGATCTCACTTGACAAGAAGGCATTCATATTCATTCCCTTGTTATTTGTTTTTGAAAGCTTCAGGTGTGCAGTGTAGTTAGCTTCAGCATGATTTGCACACGGAATACACAGAGCGTACATCCGTTTGGAAGAGACCTTCCAGTATCGGAAGGGGGCCTACAGGAGGGCTGGGGAGGGACTTCTCAGGATCTCAGGTAGTGATAGGACTAGGGGGAATGGAATGAAGCTGGAGGTAGGGAGATTCAGGCTGGATGTGAGTCGTGAAGCCCTGGAATGCGTTATCCAGGGAGGTGGCTGAGGCCTCATCCCTGGAAGTGTTTAAGACCAGGCTGGATGCTGCTGTGAGCAACCTGCCCTAGTGGGAGGTGTCCCTGCCCATGGCAGGGGGGTTGGAACTAGATGATCCTTGTGGTCCCTTCCAACCCTGACTGATACTATGATACTATGATAGACCTCAAAGATTGTCCAGTCCAACCTTCAACCCAGCACTGGAGGATCACCATTAAAGCATGGCCCTAAGCACCAGGTCCACAGGCTGCTTCAACACCTCCAGAGACAGCAACTCCACTACTGCCCTGAGCAGACCATTCCAAAGTTTAAGAACCCTTGCAGGGAAGAAATATTTCCTAACATCCATCTTGAGCCTCCCCTGGAGCAGTTTGAAACCATTTCCTCTGGTCCTATCACTTGACACCAAGGAGAAGGGGCTGCCCCCTCCCTTGTCCAAACCTCCCTTCAGGTAAGCAGAGAGAGAGAGATGAGGTCTCCGCTCAGCCTCCTCTTCTTCAGGCTGAACAACCCCAGCTCTCTCAGCTGCTCCTCACAGGCCATGTGCTCCAGGCTCCTTCACAAGCCTCGTTGCTCTTCTCTGGACATGCCCCAGCAGCTCAAAGTTCTTCTTGTAGTGAGGGGAAGTAGAGTATTTTATGTCTGAATATTCCATCTTTTATTAATATCTGCAAATTTTATTTCTTATATTTTCAGATATTTCTCAGAGAATTTTCTGTTCCATGCAAACCAAATTCTGAGTACATTATTGATTTCTGCAGCCCCTATTAAAAGGATCTGGAGGTGCTGGAGTGTGTCCAGAGAAGGGTCAAGAGGATGATCAGAGGGCTGGAGCACCTCTCCTATGAGAACAGACTGAGGGAGTTGGGGCTGTTCAGTCTGGAGAAGAGAAGGCTCTGAGGAGACCATATCGTGGCCTTCCAGTATCTGAAGGGGGCCTACAAGAAAGCTGGGGAGGGATTTTTAGGGTGTCAGAGACTGATAGGACCAAGGGGGAGTGGAAAAAAAAAACAGCAAACAAACAGAAATGGGTAGATTCAGATTGGAGGTTAGGAAGAAGTTCTTCCCCATGAGGGTGGTGAGAGCCTGGCACAGGTTGCCCAGGGAGGTGGTGCAAGCCTCATCCCTGGAGGTTTTGAAGGCCAAGCTGGATGTGGCTCTGGGCAGCCTGCTCTAGTGTGAGGTGTCCCTGCCCATGGCAGGGGTGTTGGAACTGGATGATCCTTGAGGTCCCTTCCAACCCTAACGATTCTGTGATTCTCTGATTTCTGTTGAACAAAAGCTTTTTGTTGAACAAAATATCCTTTTTTTTTTTTTTTTCAAGAGATACCTTAGCTTTATATTTTTTTCACCAACAGATCATTAGATGCAGTTCAAAGAAGGAGCAGCATTCTGTTTTGACTTATTCGAAAGCTGAGGAATAGACCAAATGTGTAGGGTGCAGAAAATCTAAAGCCCTAATGACAGTAACCTACAAACAACACGAAAGTGACTAGGAAGGGAAACAATTCATTTCCCAAAGCTTCTGATGCATTTGTCAGGCAAAAAAAAAAAAAAAAGGTTTAAGAAGATCAGAAAGTTATGTTAGCCCATTATTACTATTTCCCGGGACACAAGGACAGCTGGGCAAGGGTTACTAGATGGCACTAGCTCTTCTGGGCTTTTGTGGAAAAAGGCAGAGAGTAAAATGGTAAGGAGAGTAAAAGCAGAGAATAATGAGGAGAGATTTACACTGGATATTAGGAAGGAATTCTTTACAGCAAAGGTGGTGAAATACTGAAACAGGTTGCCCAGGGAGTTTGTGGGTGTTGCCTCCCTGAAATTGTTCAAAGCCAGGTCAGACAGGGCCTTGAACAACCTGATCTGTGGGAGGTGTCCCTGCCCGTTGCAGGGGGGTTGGAACTGGATGATCTTTAAAGTCCCTACCAGCTCAAGTCATTCTATGATTCTATGATTCTATGATTCAAAACTCATGTCACTCATGTGCATCTGAATGTCTGATCTGTGCAACCAGAGTTCTTTGCTGGTTCCTTCTTCGTTTCCACGTCTAATTTATTGAATGCCTCTGTTATGAAAATTTTATTACACTGAGTGTATCAAAGCTCAGCCTCATTAGCTACTCTTTCAAGTATTCACCATCCAGAAAGACACAGCTGTACTCTGCTGGTCTGACATATGCCAAAAAGTCCAGGTGAGCAGGGGAAGATATTAAGTGAAAAATGCAGGAAGCACATTTAATTTGCAAGAACTCACAATACAGCCAATTTAATCTATTTATTTTCACACAGTCATTAGAACTCCCTTCTCTGGCAAACCCTTCTGCTCCAGTTACTTTGTACAAAGACTTCTGTAAGAAGAAAAAAGTTCTATTGCTAATTCTACCACATATATCTTCTTTCAGCTTTCAATCCAATAATTCAAGGGTAATAGATCAAAGTATGACAGCAAGCTGGGGGCAGGTGGTGATATGTTAGAGGGTAGGAGAGCTCTGCAGAGGGACCTTGACAGGCTGGACAGATGGGCAGAGACCAAGAGGATGGCATTCAACAAGTCCAAGTGCTGGGTTTTCCACTTTGGCCACAACAACCCCATGCAGTGTTAGAGGCTGGGGACAGAGTGGCTGGAGAACAGCCAAGAAGAAAGGGACCTGGAGGTACTGGTTGAAAGTATGCTAAATATGAGCCAACAGTGTGCCCAGGTGGCCAAGAAGGCCAATGGCATCCTGGCCTGCATCACAAATAGTGTGGCCAGCAGGAGCAGGGAAGTTATTCTGCCCTGTACGCAGCACTGGTTAGGCCACACCTTGAGTCCTGTTTCCAGTTCTGGGCTCCTCAGTTTAAGAAGGACATTGAGAGACACTTGAACATGTCCAGAGAAGGGCAACGAGGCTGGAGAGAGGTCTGGAGCACAGCCCTGTGAGGAGAGGCTGAGGGAGCTGGGATTGCTTAGCCTGGAGAAGAGGAGTCTCAGGGGAGACCTTCTTGCTGTCTACAGCCACCTGAAGGGAGGTTGTAGCCAAGTGGGGGTTGGTCTCTTCCCCCAGACAACCAGCACCAGAACAAGAGGACACAGTCTCAAGCTGTGCCAGGGGAAGTTTAGCCTGGAGGTGAGGAGAAAGTTCTTCATTGAGAGAGTTGTTAGCTGTTGGAATGTGCTGCCTGCAGGGCAGGATGCCATTGGCCTTCTTGGCCACCTGGGCACACTGCTGGCTCATGTTCAGTTGGCTATCAATCAGCACCCCCAGGTCCCTTTTTGTTTGGAGCCCAGATTACACAGGAAAGCATCCAAGTGAGTTTTGAATACCTCCAGTGAAGGAGACTCCACAACCCCCTGGGCATCCTGTTCCAGGGCTCTGTCACCCTCACAGGGAAAGAATTTGCATGAAACTTCCTATGCCTCAACTTCCACCATTGCCTCCTGTCCTGTCACTGGGCACCACCCAGCAGCACCTGGCTCCATCCTCTCGGCATTCACACTTTACAAAGATTTATGGACATTGATGAGGTCACCTCTCAGACTCCTCTTCTCCAAGCTAAAGAGCCCTCAGCTCCCTCAATCTCCTCATACAGAAGATGTTCCATTCCCTTAATCATCCTCGTGGCTCTCCTGTATTTGTCTGCTCTCCTCCCTGCACAGAAGCGTGGGGTATGTCATAAATGAGCAACGGACAATTCTCACTGTTCCACAAGCATCCGCAGGAATATTAACACCGAAGATACATGCTCACAGCATGAATCAGCAATCTCTTTCCAAGATATGGATCCATTTTTCATTTGAACATTAGATATTTTGCTATGTTCAGATAATTAGCAGCTCCAGCCTGAGTCTCTGTTTCATGTCACGAACAATGCTTTCCATCAGGAAGAGTGAGAAAAGCCCAGCTTGAATGAGCTATGAGTCAGAACAGTCATCTCCAACAAAAATATAGGACTGTGGATCGGAAGCAGCAGTGCACCCCTCATCAGCCACTCCTGAGGGAGCTGGGGTTGTGTTATAAATACAACAGTGGTTTGTGATTTGTGTTGCAGAGTGCTGTATTCGGGGCGGTAGTGGCAGTTGGATTGTTTTGAGAACAGAGGGTAAATGCTCAGATTGTTTTGGCTTCAGACAGGAACCTCATGCCAACTTTCTCAGGAGCCATAGAATGTTTACCTCAGATAAGTCCTGTGCTGCAGCTGTACTTGTGTGAGAAGATGTGGTTCTGCAAAGAACACGGGAGAAAGACCTCCCCTGCCTCATCTGCGACCCCTACCACAAAGAAGACGCGTGCTCAAGAAGCCCAAGAAGTTGCTAGAACTCACTATCATATCCCTGCCTTCTGTTAAGCATGAGCACGCAGCTGGAGCTGGTGTAGCTACAGAAAGCAAAGTTAGGATTTGTAGGCTGCTTTTTGGCAGAGCCTGGAGGTATCTGTGGGGGGAAGTCTCTGCGGCCCGGCGCGCTGTTTCTCTCTCTTTATTTTTCCCTGCTGCTTGCTCGCTTCTTTTTAATAAACGACTCTCACAAGAAACTTGGAAATTTTCTTGTGTGGCCCATTTATAACAGGTTGTTAAGCCTGGAGAAGTGGAGCTGGCTGGAACCAGCTCTATCCGACTTGGGGCAGACAATGCAGGCCCCACCTTGGCACACAGAACTCAAGTAAATCATCTTCCTCTTCCGTGCAATCATGTGTACCCAGATGGCCAAGAAGGCCAATGGCATCCTGGCCTGCATCAGTAACAGTGTGGCCAGCAGGAGCAGGAAAGTCATTCTGCCCTATGCTCAGCACTGGTTAGGCCACACCTTGAGTCCTGTGTCCAGTTCTGGGCTCCTCAGTTTAGGAAAGATGTTGAGTTGCTGGAAGGTGTCCAGAAAAGGACAACAAGGTTGCCAAGAGGTCTGGAGCACAGCCCTGTGAAGAGAGGCTGAGGGAGCAGGGGTTGCTTAGCCTGGAGAAGAGGAAGCTCAGAGGAGACCTTATTGCTCTCTACAGGTTCCTGAAAGGAGGCTGTAGCTAAGTGGGGATTGGTCTCTTCTCCCAGGCAACCAGCACCAGAACAAGAGGATGCAGTCTCAAGCTGTGTAGGGGGAGGTTTAGGCTTGATCTTAGAAAGAAGTTCTTCACAGAAAGAGAGATTGACCATTGGAATGTGCTGCCCTGGGAGGTGATGGAGTCCCCATCACTGGAGGTGTTTCAGAAGAGACTGGATGAGGCACTTAGTTGATTTAGGTAGAGTTGGGTGATGGATTGGACTTGATGATCTTGGAGGTCTCTTCCAACCTGGTTGATTCTGTGATTCTGTCATCATGGTCCAAGACTCAGTTTAGAGGACAGCAGTGGTTAGAGCAGATAAGAAAGAAAGATTCCCCTGAGACTAGCCAGCATTTCTTTGGAAAGGGTCAGATGAGTGAGAAACACTTTTCCAATTTTGATGAGTCGGAATTTCCCAGTGCCAGAGTCATGAATCCGATGTCAGTCAGACCTAAAAAGTATGGAGATTTGGTTGTGCGTTTTAGCACACCACGGGAGCTGCAAGCAGCAAATGCATATTCACAGGCTGAAGTTCCCTCAGCGCTGCACTTGCTGTGTGATTCTGAGTTTCTGAGGAGCTGGCATCAACTGCTAGGAAAATATATTGGAGATCCTGACTTTGGCAGAAAATCAGATCTATTTGTTCTGCTTCGAGAGACTGAGAAGCAGACTATGAATTGCTTCAGAGAGAGCCATTAATAGGGATTGGAGCAATGCACCAGAGGCGTTGATTACAGCACGGTTTGTACCCATGCAGTGTGTACCCAGAGCCATCCAGCACCCCAAGGGTGTATGAAAAAAGCCCCACTTTAAAACCTAACCTGTCTACACACTGTTATTTAAGGATCTGTATTTCTCTGCAGTCATCCTGTCCTAAAACAAATGGTTATTGAGATACTGTGCACAGAATGAAAATGCAGATACTGCACCGCAATCAAGGTTCTTAATGTTAAAAATGGTGGCTTGACAGAAAACTGCTGCCCTAAACCTAGACATCAGAGATCATGAAGTCCAACCTATTACTTAATACCTAACAACTTATGACAACTCCACCATGGCTTCAAGTGCCATGTCCAATCCTTTTTTGAGCACCTTCAGGGATGGGAACTCCACCACCTCCCTGGGCAGCACATTCCAATGGCCAATCTCTCTTGCTGGGAAGAACTTTCTCCTCACCTCCAGATTAAACTTCCCTGGCACAGCTTGAGACTATGTCTCTTGATCTGCTGCTGGTTGTCTGGGGGAAGAGACCAATCCCCACCTGGCTACAACCTCCTTCCAGGAAGCTGTAGGTAGCAATAAGGTCTCCCCTGAGCTTCCTCTTTTCCAGGCTAAACAGCCCCAGCTCCCTCAGCCTCTCTTCATAGGGCTTGTGCTCCAGACCTCTCCCCAGCTTTCTTGTCCTTCTGTGGATATTTTCAAATGTCTCAATGTCCTTCTTGAATTGAGGAGCCCAGAACTGGACACAGGACTCAAGGTGTGGCCTAACCAATGCTGAGTACAGGGCAGAATGACTTTCCTGCTCCTGCTGGCCACACTGCTTCTGATGCAGGCCAGGATGCCATTGGCCTTCTTGCCCAACTGTGCACACATGATTGTGTGGAAGAGCAAGATGAGTTAGCTTGAGTTTTGAGTGCCAAGGTGGGCCCTGCATTGTCTGCCCCATGTCAGATACAGCTGGCTCCAGACAGCTCCAGATGGCTCCAGTGGCTCCACCACGGGGCAAAGCTGAGCCCCTCAGCCCTGGGTGGGTATGTCAGAGAAAGCCTGGGTAAGAAAGGGCAAAGCAGGATCACAGAATCACAGAAACACTGAGGCTGGAAAAGAACCTTGGGATCACCAAGTCCAACCCAGAACCCTACTCTACAATGTTCACCCCTAAACCATAACCCTATCCAGGGTTGGTGTCTCAACCACCTCCCTGGGCAGCACATTCCAATGCCTGACCACTCTTGCTGGGAAGAATTGTTTTCCTAGTGTCCAGTCTAATGCTACACAGCTCGAGGCCATTCCCTCTTTCAGGTAGTTGTAGAGAGCAATGAGGTCTCCCCTCAGCCTCCTCTTTTCCAGACTGAACCAGTGCCCAGCAACCAGGGCTGAGTGAAACAGGGTGAGAAACAGCCCTGCCAGCCCTGAGGGGAGAGCGGAAGGAGGTGCTCCAGGCACCCCAGCAGAGATGCCCCTGCAGGACAGGGAGAATCTGGTGGGGCAAATGTTTCCATGCAGCTCATGGGCAGGCCTCAGGCTGGAACAGGGCAAAGTGTGACGAGCATCAGAGAAGAGCTGTTATGGACTGCCTGAAGCTCCCTATCTCCTTGTGCTGTTTGTGGGACTGGAGTGTAAGAGGTTAACACATGGTCAGTGGGTTAACCTGCCTGTTTACCCCCAAGACAAGAAGAGAAGGCAAATACCGCACAAGAAATCTGGAGGAGGTGGGGATGAAGGAATTAAGTTGAGCCTAGAAAATGGACAAAGGAGAGGAAGGTGGTTTGGGTCTTGTCTCTCTCGCTATCCAATTGAATTTCAATTCTCAATAAATCAAATGTTTCTCCAAGCTGGCTCTGCATTGTCAGTGATGGTAACTGATATCTGATCTCCCCACCTTTATGCCCACCCAAAACCTTTTCATCTTATTTTCCCTGCTGTGTACTTTGAGGGGAAAGGATAAGAAAGTGGATGGTTGGGTGTCTGGTACAGTCAGCCAAAGCCAACCCAACACAGCAATGAAATCAAAGTAACCAAAGTAATATCAAATGATGGCATTTCCTTAAGCTCTGAAGCAGGTTCAAAATCTAGTGTGCAAAATCCAGCCATAGGCATGTTGCCTATTAAAAGGGACTTTATCCCCTTGTCCTGTAAAACTCAGGAGTGGGGGCCTCTCTAGATTTAAGCACCATTTCAGGGTGGATTCACAAATGCTCAGCATCAGTTTTGCAGGCAGTGGTAAATATCACCACTTAATCCAGTATGAGCCATGAACCTTGGAGGGAAACCTTTAATACGTTGCAATAGCAACCACAATAGGCCAGGTGTGTGAGAGGAAACTGTTGGCCTAAACCTTTCTTTCAAAAAGTGTAACAAAGCAGGAGCTGGACATGCTGTGCCAGAAGTACATTGGAACCCTTCAGTGCAGGTTTAAAGACATTTTTTAATAGCATTGTGGTGACTTTTATCTATTGTGCAAGGATTAACAATTGTATTTCTACTAGGCGTCGGGTTGCACTCCCAGAAGCAGTACAAATGCCTGTTTTATCTCAGCAATTTCTTACATTATCTTGTTTAATTTCAATGGTCTGGTTTCTTCTGCTGATTCAAAGCAGCATCAGGCACCCAGGTTCAAGAGAAGGTCCTAAGAGAAGGCTCAGTGTCGTTAGCAGCTAAAGTGGAGCCCACACAGCGGTTCATTAGTTTTAGTCAAGCTATAGCTGAGGAGTCACAGGAATGCTTTCTTTAGTTTAATGAACTGCAGTAAATATCTTAAATATCCTGGTGGGGCTTAGTATTCTCTTATTTCAATTTTGTGCATATTTCTGAGGTAGTCTGATAGACTGAAGCCCATGCAAATTGTCAAACTTCTAGGGACAAGTCCTTACTTTCTAAAAAGTCCTTCTGATTAAGTCCAGTAAAAGACTCTCATTACAAATGCTGCATCTGGTGAAGGGGGTCCTGGCGTGGTGTAATTCTCTTTGCACATTAAAGAGCTCCCTTTGAGTACTTTCAAACGGTGACTGTTCGATGACTAAGAGGTGGTGATTTCTCCTGGAGAGCTCTCAACTTGCTGTCCTGTTCTCTGAACTGAATTTTCACATGCCTCTCATGTTATCCACCACCAGTGACTCTGCATCCTATTAGTTCTGCTGCTATGCTTGCAGCTTTTTTTTTCCCCTGACACGTTCCTTGTGCAGGTGATACACTGAGGAGCAGCCTTTCAAAACTCCTAGTGAGGAGGAGTGCAGTGGAATTATTCACCCAGACTTAGTACAGTCCAATTAACAAGGATCTTGAGCAAGCATCTGATAACACTGCAGGAATTGAGAGCTGAGACTGTCCAAGTGATGCTATCCTGGGGTGCTGATGCTGCACCATTTCAAAAGCACCATCATATTCTTTATCTTCTGTGGTTTTACAGATAGTTCTCTGTTCTACTGTATTGATTGAGGAAGTTTTTCACTGGTCACCAGTCAATTTATTATTGAATTTATTCATCTGGCCTGTATTTCCACATCAATCATGTCATCATAGTGAATAGGATAGGATAGGATAGGATAGGATAGGATAGGATAGGATAGGATAGGATAGGATAGGATAGGATAGAATAGAAATAGACTAGACAAGACTAGACAAGACTAGACTAGACAAGAATAGAATAGACTAGACTAGAATAGAATAGAATAGAATAGAATAGAATAGAATAGAATAGAATAGAATAGAATAGAATAGAATAGAATAGAATAGACCAGGTTGGAAGAGACCCTCAAGATCATCGTGTCCAACCTATCATCCAACACCATCTAATCAACTAAACCATGCAACCAAGCACCCTATCAAGTCTCCTCCTGAACACCTCCAATGATTGTGGCTCCACCACCTCCCCAGGCAGCCCATTCTGATGGACAATCACTCTCTCTGTGAAGAATTTCTTGCTAACATCCAGTTTGAACCTCCCCTGACACAGCTTGAGACTGTGTCCTCCTGTTCTGGTGCTGGTTGCCTGGGAGAAGAGACCAGCCCCCACCTGTCTACAACCTCCCTGTGTTCATACTCCTGGCACAATTCTTCTACTGATAGATTGCTTTTACAATGTCTTAACAGATTTTCTACATCTTCAGGATCATCTAGACATCAGCTTTATCTCATTTGCTGTAAAATGTTCTTTCATGGCACCAATTAGTATTAATTTATTCTTCCCCCCACCAAGTTTACATATTCTAAGGATTCCAGACACCTTTAGGAAGGACATGGACCTGATGGAGCAGGTCCAGAGGAAGGCCATAAAAATGATCAGGGAGTTGGAGCATTTCTGCTATAAGGACAGGCTGAGGGAGTTAGGGTTGTTCAGCCTGGAGAAGGTTCTGGGAGACCTAACAGCAGCCTTCCAGTTTCTGATGGGAGCCTACAAGAAGGATGGAGAGGGACTATTTACAAAGGCCTGTAGTGATAGGATGAGGGACAATGGATTCAAACTAGGGAAGAGTAGATTTATTCTGGGTGTTAAGAACAGGTTCTTTACCCTGAGGGCAGAGGAACACTGGAACATGTTGCCCAGAGAGGTGGTTGAGGCTCCATCCCTGGAGGTATTTAAGGTGAGGCTGGACAGAGCTCTGGGCAACTTGATTTAGTTGAGGATGTCCCTGCTGACTGCAGAGGGGGTTGGACAAGATGACCTTTGGAATTGCATTCCAACCCAGACCATTCTATGATCCTGTGGTTGTTTCAGGTAGAAACATATATTTCTCTTGTCCCTACACTTAACTTGGTGTCTCCTCTGTCAGCATAGCTCGCCCTTCTACATTATTAGTGTCTCACTCATGAAGGAGGAGGACTTACCATGTTTTTTTCACTCTACAACATCAATTTCTATTAGTAGTTCCAATTGTGCTAATAGTTCTTCACAACTTCCCAATCAGTTGGGAATTACTTTGCCTATTCCGTTGTAGCATAGAATAATTTGAAATGGTTTTATTTGCTCTCTTAATTCAATCAAATAGACACTAAAATGCCTGTAAGGAAATATCTAATATGTAGATGTTAAAACCTTCACACACACACATATATGGCCTGATCTAGGAGCTGTAGTTGTATACAAAGGAAACCAAGCTACCATTTTAGAATTAGAATACAGCCCATTTCTTATTCCATCTAGATCCACAATGGAGGGATATTGATATCTTTCCCAGGATGAGGCGTTCTAGAAGCAATCCTCTCTGACATTCTTTGCTGGTTCAGAGGGAAGATTCGGTCCTACTTCAAATCCAGTGCAAGAACTACAGAGCTCTGAACCCAAGAAAAGTTCTAGGGGAGAGGATTTGGTACTTGAAGTAAGTCAGTAGAGCCTGTAGGCTAAAAATGAACACAAGTATCATTGGAATGGTTCTGTTACTAGTAATCTTAGTATTTTTATTGTTTTTATGTCATTGTCTTTGGGTTTGGGTTTGTTGGTTTGCTTGGGGTTTTTTGGGGGGAGGGGGTGGCTTTTTGGTTCTTTTTGGGGGGGTTAATTGCTGTTTTTCTTTCATGTTTTGCATTTCTCTATCAAATTGTTCTGTAAATAAAGCAACATACAATCCAAAGCCTTTTGAATTTCATCTGTGCTTGAATCTAACCACTAGAGATGAGCCCAGTTCTTTCTTCTTTTCTCAGTTCCTATGTTCCTTTACCTCTTCTCATCAAAGGAGTGGCTCTGGCTTGCATGTGACTAAAGTCTGATAAGAATCAGTCTGTAGTCACAGTATCACAGAATCACAGTATCACTAAGGTTGGAAGAGACCTCGAAGATCATCAAGTCCAACCTGTCACCACAGACCCCATGACTAGACCATGGCACCAAGTGCCACATCCAGTCCCCTCTTGAACACCTCCAGAGGCGGTGATTCCACCACCTCCCCGGGCAGCACATTCCAATGGCGAACGACTCTCCTGGTGAAGAACTTTCACCTCATCTCCAGCCTAAACTTCCCCTGGCACAGCTTGAGACTGTGTCCCCTTGTTGTGGTGCTGGTTGCTAGAGAGAAGAGGCCAATCCCTTCCTGGCTACAACCACCTTTCAGGTAGCTGTAGAGAGCAATGAGGTCTCCCCTGAGCCTCCTCTTTTCCAGGCTAAACAACCCCAGCTCCCTCAGCCTCTCCTCATAGGGCTGTGCTCAAGGCCTCTCCCCAGCCTTGTTGCCCTTCTCTGGACATGTTCAAGTGTCTCGATGTCCTTCTTAAACTGAGGGGCCCAGAACTGGACACAGTACTCAAGGTGTGGCCTAACCAATGCAGGGACACAATGACCTCCCTGCTCCTGCTGGCCACACTATTCCTAATTCAGGCCAGGCTGCTGGCCACCTGGGCACACTGCTGGCTCATGTTCAGGCAGCTGTCAATCAGCACCCCCAGATCCCTCTCTGTTTGAGAGCTCTCCAGCCACTCTGTCCCCAGCCTGTAGCTCTGCATGGGGTCCAGGGTGGTAGCCTGTGATTAGCCTGTGTACTTTGTAATGCTGGCTGCAAGTTGTCTTTTTGGAAATCTTTATTTTTTTTCTCAAATGTACTAACTTGAGAATTTCTTGAGTGTTCAGCTTAGCTTCGGATTGCTCAGTGTGTCAGATGTTCTTCGTCCTCAGGAATAGCCTCTTAACACTTCCACTTTATCTTACTCACAGCACCCTGAAAAAAACACCTCCTCAGGTAAAGCCTCAGACTAGTTTTATGAGCAGCACCAAGTTCTAATATAGTTCTTAGCTGCGCACTCTGTTTTCAGACAGTCATCCTTTGACTGACAAGCTCCTTAATTTCCTTTTGAAGCATCCAGGAATAGCTAACCAAGGAACTCTGCACCTGTCTCCTTCCCTGTTTGCCCCTAACTAAAGAGCTGGTTCTTTACACTGAAGAGTTCCTCATACTCTTCACTGTCCATTAATTATTTTTTGATTGACTCCCAGCTCTGCCAGCCACTCTCTCCACTGAGTCTTTCAGAACTTCAGCTCCTATCCAACTCTTCTTCACTAATGACTATCACTGACTCGCTGCAGATAGCTTCTCGAAGCTCTTGACTTCCCAGACTAAGCCATGTGTGCATCTTAAATGAATTTTCCTTCCCATTTGAGATCTTGCCAAGAGGATATGGCACATTACTGTAGCCACAAGCCATCATTTCAAATGCAAACAGTCATTTGCTTTACTGTAGCCTTTAATTAGTATGCAATTAACCTGGATCTGTCATCACTACATAGCTATTATTATTAATTACTCTATGCTAGCCAGGGCAGCTGGATTTCTCCTATGTTTCCACAAATAGCACTAACAGTAGATTTCTCAGCACTTAAAGAAAGCCAGGCTGTGCCCAAATTGTTAATGTTCTCTGACCTTTGGGGAAGCCTAATTAGGAGAGCTGGAGAATTTCAAATAGAAAGAAAGAGGGTAGCAATTTCTAATTAAGCATAAACATTTAGCTCCAGAGAGAGTTCAAAGGATGTTATAGACCTTCTTTGATGGTTTACCATGCACTTAACCAAAATCTGAGTGTATTGAAGATAGACTGGTTAGAATGTGACATGATGATCTTGAAGGTCTCTTCCAACCTGGTGTAATTGTATTGTATTGTATTGTGTTGTATTGTATTGTATTGTATTGTATTGTATTGTAATAAAGAGAATGGGAAGCTCAACCTTGGAATGCATCCTAACAGCAGGCTCTGTATTGTGCCAATGATCTTTTCACACAGGTATTTAGATTTTAGAGGCAAAGAGTTCAGAAGCAAGAGGAAACCAAAAATGCTTTCCTTCCCCCTTGGATTCCCAACGTGTCTGGGGGAAGGACAAGTTAGGAAAGTTGTTGTTTGGCCATTTATTTAATTATTAAAGATACTTAAATGATCTCTTGCTTAGTAGTATCTAAGCAAGACATAATTACACAGAACACCAAAACTCTGTCTTGCTCCAGATGTAGAACTTTGGTCTGAAATTAGCAATATGGGAAGGAAAAACTCTCTACTACCCTAGGTATTTTTAATAGGAAATAATGACTCATTGGCTATTCAGAATAATTTCCTTACTTGGTGTGTAGAATCATAGAATTGTTAGGCTTGGAAGGGACCTCAAGGATTATCTAGTTCCAACCCCCATGCCATGACCAGGGACACCTCACACTACAGCAGGTTGCTCACAGCTGCATCCAGCCTGGCCTTAAAATCCTCCAGAGATGAGGCTTCCACCACCTCCCTGGGCAACCTGTGCCAGTCTCTCACCACCCTCATGGGAAAAGAACTTCTTCCTAACATCCAAACTGAATCTACCCATTTCTAGTTTGTTATTTTTTAACATTCCCCCTCGTCCTATCACTCCCTGACACCCTAAAAAGTCCCTCCCTAGCATTCTTGTAGCCCCCTTCAGATACTGGAAGGCCACAAGAAGGTCTCCTCAGAGCCTTCTCCAGACTGTGTGTAACCACACAACAGGAAAATAGCAGAAATGTGGGTTGGAGGTGTGAGTGTGAGGGGGAAAAATAAATCTAGTGCTATCCCTATCATTCTTATCCACAGGGAACGATCTGTGGCTCAGACCTTTGGCTCTGAGTTTCAGAGTTTCTAGTTAGAAAGAGCAGATTGAAACAGTGAGAATATGGCAGCACTGTGAACACAGCAGTGTACAGCAATACCTTGACTTAGCCTTAGCTGTTAGCTCCTGAGCTGAAAAAACATTACAGCCATATTAGGCTCATGCCCTACCCACACTTGCTAGTTCTTCTCAGAGGCAGGTGCAATTAACCCAGCTTTAACCTCATTCCTTAGAGAGTCTACCTCCATGCTGCACCTCGTTGTGGATTTCTGCTCTCTCTCCAGTAGCCAGCACATCTATCCCTGACACAGTGCCACCAGAGAGAGGAGACATGCTTAGATGCCATTAGTTAACACTGCCTACACATCATTCATTTTCATGCTCATTGATCATGTCTGCAGTTAACAGTCTGCAGAGGTCCCTTCATTAATGATGCTTCTTCTCCTTGTGTAGGGCTGAGAAGAGTGAAAGAAAAATTCAGTGTGAGTTCAGCAATGTAACAGAGGATACCCTCCCTACACTTTGAAGCTCTTCTCCTAATTTTCAAGTGAACTGGGAGTGAACTGGTTTTAAACCAAACAGTTTAAAGTGGAAAGAACAGTTTCAGTTCCACCTTATCAGCAGTGATTCCATCTTGGGCCTCTGACCTTAGGACAAACATCTGTCAGATGCAAGAAACCCTCCTGGAGCAGATGAGCTACTCCCTGGGGATGATGTTGTGCAAGTGTCCTGGGCAGTATAAACACCAACGCCCTGCCATGGAGATTCACATCTCTATGGACAGGGAAATACTGGAATAGATTGCCCAGAGATGTGGTGAAGGCTCCATCCCTGGAAGACACTCAAGATCAAACTTGATGGGGCCCTGAACAACCTGATCGAGAATCATAGAATCATAGAATCATGGAATCATGGAATCATAGAATCAACCAGGTTGGAAAAGACAAGTTGTAGAGCCATCTAGTTGATGTCCCTGCTGGCTGCAGGGAGGTTGACTAAATGACCTTCAAGGGTCCCTTCCAACCTGATGCCTTCTGTGATTCTGTGAATATAAACTTTAGCATGAAGCTGCTGATATTTATTTATTTACTTTTACATAAATAGCAGAGAATTAAGCAAGAGCTGGACAATACACTAGGAAAATGTTCTGTACTGCAGATGAGTGTTCCTGGAAAGCAGTGTCCACTCATGCTTCTCCCTTTGTTGGCCAAGAAGGCAGTTAGCTTAAGATAAACATCTGTACTTAACATGGTGCTTTAAGTATGTGATTAATTCCATCATCTTTATCAACATGGGGGTGTGTAAAAGGGAGAATAGGAAAGCAATAACAAGCAGTTTCAGGCAGTGCTGGAGGTGCTTAGGAAGAGACTTGATAGGGTGCTCGGTGCCATGGTTTAGTTGATTAGATGGTGTTGGATGATAGATTAGACTTTATGATCTCAAAGGTCTTTTCCAACCTGGTCTATTCTATTCTATTCTATTCTATTCTATTCTATTCTATTCTATTCTATTCTATTCTATTCTATTCTATTCTACTCTACTCTACTCTACCCTACTCTATTCTATCTACTCTACTCTACTCTACTCTACTCTACTCTACTCTACTCTACTCTACTCTACTCTACTCTACTCTACTTCTATCTGAAACTATCAGAACTTCATGCTAAGCAAATGAAAGTTAAAACCTTAAGATATATTAAATCACAACTTCCAGAAACAAGGTGTTTTGTATGGAAGAACCTGCCAATTGATGATCAAATGTATGTGTCCTGGTCTATTTGCATCCACAGGATCACAGGATGTCAGGGGTTGGAAGGGACCCAAAGACATCATGGAGTCCAAACCCCCTGTCAGAGAAGGTCCATACAATCTAGGGCAGGTCACACAGGAACACATCCAAATAGGCCTTGAAAGGCTCCAGAGAAGGAGACTCCACAAGCTCTCTGGGCAGCCTGTTCCAGTGCTCTGTGACCCTTACAAGAAAGAAGTTCCCCCATGTGTTGAGGTGGAACCTCCTGTGCTGCAGCTTAAAATCCACATTGTTGTGCTGGTCTATTTTCTAAGGAATTACAGAATCACAGAATGTTAGGGGTTGGTAAGGAATTCCAGGGACACATTCAGTCCAATCCCACTGCCAAAGTAGGATCACCTAGGGCAGGCCACGTGCTTTTCAAATAGATTACCCAATGACAGGACAAGGTTGAGGCATAGGAAGTTCCATGGAAACATGAGGAAACACTTTTTCTCTGTGGAGCCCCGGAACAGGCTGCCCAGAGGGGTTGTGGAGTCTCTCTCTGGAGATACTCAAAACCTACCTGGATGTGTTCCTGTGTGATCTGCTGTAGGTGATCCTGCTGTGGCAGGGGGGTTGGACTGGATGATCTTTTGAGGTCCCTTCCTGCCCCTAACATCCTGTGAGTCTGTAAGATTTATGAAGTATGTTTGAGAAACACCAACAAAAAGAAAATAGACTATTTTTTTCCACTTTTTTTTTCTCAAAAAAAATTTTGATTTTTTCCTTTTTATTCCCTGAGCCACTTCTATTAATTGAGCTTAGTATTTAAACCAAGCTTTCATTCCAAACAATGAGGAGAGGGCTCAAGAATATGCTTTTAAGGGTCAGTCTGTTAGCAGGAGTCTGCAATAGAAAGAATGCAGAGTCATGCTCAGCCTTCAATATCTGATTTCACATTTTTATGGACATGCCTCTGGTAGCAAATCCCTTGAGAGAAGCATTGGCATTACATGTCAGTGTTGAAATTAGAGGATGCTGTGTTATACTGTGCTACAGGCTGGGGTCAGAGTGGCTGGGGAGCAGCCACCTTGGCTCCACCTTAGCATGAGAAGAAACTCTGCTCCTCCACAGGTGATAGAGCACTGGAACAGGCTGCTCGGAGAGGTTGCAGAGTCTCCTTCTGTGAAGAATTTCAAGCCCCACCTGGCTGTGTTTCCATGTGACCTGCCCTAGATGGTCCTGCTTTGGCAGGAGGGTTGGCCTCAGTAATCTTCAGAGGTCACTTCCAACCCAATTCCATTCTACCATTACATGACTCTGTGATATATGCTAGAATAACATCCACAGAAATTGCAGCAGGGTTCTGATCTTCTGTTAATTGGAGCCAGAAATGATATCAACATTTATTTCAAATACATTTGACTGACAAGAAATAGTCTCTAAATGAGTGCTGATACGTTTGACAGACACCGCTAATTACTGCTAATTAGTTCAGAATTAATGCTGAAATGACAAGTTGATCTCTATTAGTATGCACTGGAGTGTAAATGGTCATTTTGAGGGCTTAATTGAGAGTTCCAGAGAAAGGAAAACACACAGGGAAATGCCAACAGGCAAATGTGGTCTTCAAACAGAAAAAATATCCATGAGCAAGTGCTTCTGAAACTAATGATGCCCACGCCACAGCGCTTGCTGAAACAGAGCAGCAATCACAACATACTAGAAGCAAGTAGAACAGCAGTAGTTGCAGTTATTTTGCTCTAAGACTGAGCAATTTTCTTGGCTCTACTTGAATCAGCTTTCATTATTGATATTTCCGTCTCTTTTTTCCCTTTGAGAGATGATTAATGAGCTTCCTTAAGAGCCTTTCAAGAAAATCTGAATTTGTCTTGATAGAATTATTTCCTTTTTCTATTTCTTCTTTATCCTTTTCTCTCTTTTTCTTTTTCTTTCTCTTTCTCTTTCTCTTTATAATATTTTTCTTTTTTTTATTTTTTCTTTCTCTTTCTCTTTCTCTTTCTCTTTCTCTTTCTCTTTCTCTTTCTCTTTCTCTTTCTCTTTCTCTTTCTCTTTCTCTTTCTCTTTCTCTTTCTCTTTCTCTTTCTCTTTCTCTTTCTCTTTCTCTTTCTCTTTCTCTTTCTTTCTTTTTCTCTTTCTCTTTCTCTTCCCTTTCTTTTTCTTTCTCTTTCTCTTTTTCTTTCTTTCTCTTTTTCTTTTTCTTTTTCTTTTTCTTTTTCTTTTTCTTTTTTTTCTTTTTCTTTTTCTTTTTCTTTTTCTTTTTTTCTTTTCTTTTTCTTTTTCTTTTTCTTTTTCTTTTTCTTTTTTCTTTTCTTTTTCTTTTTCTTTTTCTTTTTCTTTTTTTTTCTTTTTTTCTTTTTTTCTTCTTTTTCTTTTTTCTTTTTTTTCTTCTTTTTTTTTCTTTTTTTTTTTCTTTTTCTTTTTCTTTTTCTTTTTCTTTTTCTTTTTCTTTTTCTTTTTCTTTTTCTTTTTCTTTTTCTTTTTCTTTTTCTTTTTCTTTTTCTTTCTTTTTCTTTTTCTTTTTTCTTCTTTTTTTCTTTTCTTTTTCTTCTTTTTCTTCTTTTTCTTTTTTTTTTTTTTTTTTTCTTTTTCTTTTTCTTTTTCTTTTTCTTTTTCTTTTTCTTTTTCTTTTTCTTTTTCTTTTTCTTTTTCTTTTTCTTTTTCTTTTCTTTTTTTTTTTCTTTTTCTTTTTCTTTTTCTTTTTCTTTTTCTTTTTCTTTTTCTTTTCCTTTTCCTTTTCCTTTTTCTTTTTCTTTTTCTTTTTCTTTTTCTTGTTCTTTTTCTTTTTCTTCTTTTTTTTCTTCTTTTTTTTCTTCTTTTTCTTTTTCTTTTTTCTTTTTCTTTTTCTTTTTCTTTTTCTTTTTCTTTTTCTTTTTCTTTTTCTTTTTCTTTTTCTTTTTTTTTTTTCTTTTTCTTTTTTTTTTCTTCTTTTTCTTTTTTTTTTTTTTTTTTTTCTTTTTCTTTTTCTTTTTCTTTTTCTTTTTCTTTTTCTTTTTCTTTTTCTTTTTCTTTTTCTTTTTCTTTTTCTTTTCTTTTTCTTTTTCTTTTTCTTTTTCTTTTTCTTTTTCTTTTTTTTTTTCTTTTTCTTTTCTTTTTCTTTTTCTTTTTCTTTTTCTTTTTCTTTTTCTTTTTCTTTTTCTTTTTCTTTTTCTTTTTCTTTTTCTTTTTCTTTTTCTTTTTCTTTTTCTTTTTTTCTTTTCTTTTTCTTTTTCTTTTTCTTTTTCTTTTTCCTTGAATTTTGTTTGGTTTTATTTTCCCCGTGGTTTTTTTTTTTGTGATTTTTGTTTATTTGTTCATTTTATTTCCTCTTTTTTGTTTTCTTCTTTATGGTGGGGTTTTTTTTTTGCAGCCGGGTTGGGGTAATCCTGGCTTGAAAGTAGCCCTGAAGAAAACAGCTTGGGGGTGCTTGTGGATGAGAAGCCTAACAGGAGCCAGCAATGTGCACTTGCAGCCCAGAAAGCCAGTCATGTCCTGGGCTGCATCAATAGAAGCAAAGCCAGTAGGTCGAGGGAGGTGATTCTCCCCCTCTACTCCACTCTGCCGAGACCCTACCTGGACTCCTATGTCCAGTTCTGGAGCCACTATTACAAGAAAGCTCATGAGGTGCTGGAACACGTTCAGAGAAGGGCCATGAGGATGATCAGAGCGCTGGAACTCCTCTCCTATGAGAACATGCTGAGAGAGTTGGGGCTGCTCAGTCTGGGGAAAAGAAGACTCTGAGGAGAGCTAGTTGTGGCCTTCCAGTATCTGAAGGGGGCTACAAGAAAGCTGGGGAGGGACTTTTGAGGGTGTCAGGGAGTGATAGGACTAGGGGGAATGGAAAAAAAGTAGAAATGGGTAGATTGAGATTGGATGTTAGGAAGAAGTTCTTTTCCCATGAGGGTGCTGAGACACTGGCACAGGTTGCCCAGGGAGGTGGCAGAAGCCTCATCCCTGGAGGTTTTTGAGACCAGGCTGAATGTGGCTGTGAGCAACCTGATGTAGTGTGAGGTGTCCCTGGTCATGGTGGAGGGGTTGGAACTTGATGATCCTTGAGGTTCTTTCCAATCCTAACAATTCTCTGATTCTATATTCATGTAGCATATTCATGGATCCACTTTAATCTACCCAGAAGACTGATTTTGCCCTGCATTCAAAACCTTATAAATGTTACCTGTTCGAAATGCATTTTTTGACTTAATGGTGTATTATGAAAGCACAGCACAAAATGCCATTTGACATCCCACAGTGACACACAATTTCTTTCAAAAGGTAAGAAAGTCTGACTGAGAGCCCTCCTGCTGACAGCTGGGAATTTGATCTATTGATAACTAGATGTATTTTTCTATAGGACTTGGGTTTTCTCTGAGCTGCTTGCTGAAAATTAAAAAAACCCTCTCAGAATGAAATAGCTTAAAACAAACAAACAAAAGGAGAACCTACTAGAATGAATCACAGAATTATTAGGGTTGGAAGGGACCTCAAGGATCAGCCAGCTCCAACCCCCCTGCCATGGGCACAGACACCTCACACTACAGCAGGTTGCTCACAGCCACAGCCAGCCTGGCCTTCAAAACCTCCAGGGATGAGGCTTCCACCACCTCCCTGGGCAACCTGTGCCAGTCTCTCACCACCCTCATGGGGAAGAACTTCTTCCTAACATCCAATCTGAATCTACACATTTCTAGTTTTGTTCCATTCCCCCTAGTCCTATACTTACCTGATTCTCTCCCTTCAGATTTCTTGGCTAAAGGCAGAGATTCTTGGACAAAATTCACTGCCTTTGTTATGCAGAAGAGAAAATGCTGTAATCTGACATAGCCACAGGTTTATACTGGGAGGAAGAGGATAGGATAGGATAGGATAGGATAGGATAGGATAGGATAGGATAGGATAGGATAGGATAGGATAGGATGGGATAGGATGGGATAGGATGGGATGGGATGGGATGGGATGGGATGGGATGGGATGGGATGGGATGGGATGGGATGGGATGGAATGGAATACAATACAATACAATACAATACAATGCAATTGACCAGGTTGGAAACTTGGTGCTTGTTAGCAAAAGCAGGTGATATGAAGTATGGTCCCACAGATATGTAGCTTTGCAGAGGCTTTGTTCAAACTCCATCTAATGAGTGTCTCTTAAATTACACTGTTGTATGGAGTACTCTATAGAGTCCTATTAGTTGCATTGCAGCTACAATATAGGTGTGTTTGATCTGAATTTTCTTATAACCAGAGGAACTACAAAAGAGCAACATGCTGGCTTTCTTTTCAACTAGGTACATCTGGCTGCTATTGGTTAAAGAAAAATATCTTACATCCTAGGCAGATATGATATACTAAATAAAAACCAAAAACCCCAAAACAGCAGCAGCAACAACAAATTTAAATTCTTATTTATGTTTTATAAATACCTTTTCTAAGAAGGACATTGAGGGGCAGGAGTGTGTCCAGAGAAAGTCAATGAGGCTGGTAAAAGGCATGGAACACATATCCATTGTGTACTGGTTGATATCAGGCTGAACATGCGCCAGCAGCGTGCCCTGGTGGCCAAGAAGACCAATGGCATCCTGAGCTGCTTCAGAAATGGTGCGGCCAGCAGGAGCAGGGAAGTCATTGTGCCCCTGTACTCAGCACTGGTTAGGCCACACCTTGAGTCCTGTTTCCAGTTCTGGGCTCCTCAATTTAAGAAGGACATTGAGACACTTGAATGTGTCCAGAGAAGGGCAACAAGGCTGGGGAGAGGTCTGGAGCACAGCCCTGTGAGGAGAGGCTGAGGGAGCTGGGGTTGCTTAGCCTGTAGAAGAGGAGGCTCAGGGGAGACCTTCTTGCTGTCTACGACTACCTGAAGGGAGGTTGTAGCCATGTGGGGGTTGGTCTCTTCTCCTAGGCAACCAGCAGCAGAACAAGAGGACACAGTCTCAAGCTGTGCCAGGGAAGGTTTAGGCGGAATGTTAGGAAGAAATTCTTCCCAGAAAGAGAGATTGGCCATTGGAATGCACTGCCCAGGGAGGTGGTGGAGTCACCATCACTGGAAGAGTTTAAATAGAGCCTTTATGAGACACTTGTTGCCATGGTTTAGTTGATCAGATGGTGTTGGGTGATAGGTTGGACTTGATGATCTCAAAGGTCTTTTCCAATCTGGTTAATGCTATGCTATTCTATTCTATTCTATTCTATTCTATTCTATTCTATTCTATTCTATTCTATTCTATTCCTGTGAGGAGTGGCTGAGGGAGCTGGGGTTGTTCAGTCTGGAGAAAAGGAGGCTCACGGAACACCACCTCACTCTCTACAACCACCAAGGATGTTGGAGAGAGGAGAAGGACAGCCTTCTCTCCTTGGAGGCAAGAGACAGGAGTAGAGGAAATGGTTATGAGCTGTACCAGGGGAGTTTCAGGCTGCATGTTTGGGAATATTTCTTCACTGAAAAGGATCTCAAACATTGGAGTGGTCTGCCCAGGGCAGTGCTGGAGTCACCTTCCCTGGAGGAAGTTTAAATAGTGTGTGGAGCTGGTGCTTAGGGACGTGGTTTAATGGTGACGTTGAAGTGATGGGTCAAAGGTTGGGTAGATGATCTTGAAGGTCTCTTCCATCCAGAGGTATGCTGTGATTCCATGATGTTTTGACATCAGCTTTGCTCCTGAGGTTTCGTGTGAGAGGCAAGGCTGAGCCTGGGACACGTAAGTATATATATGAATCAAAACTGTACCTTTAATTCAATTACATTCTTTCTGCATTTCAGCCACTGCAGTGCCATCAAGAAAATGAAAGGAAAATGACTTCAAACAAAAAAAGTCAAGTTAAGCAGCATGGAACATGGCAGCTTTTTACCTTTCTGCATTACCAGTGGAAACCAATTTCTTTTGGGAATCATTTTCTCAAACATCAGGTCACATCACAGGTCATTTTAGTCCATGTGCATGCAAAGTTTGCAGCATCTTCCACAATAAAAAGGGAATAATCAAGCATGTAAGATTAAGTTCTTCTCAGGAGTGAGTGCTTTTATTTCTCAAACTGCTTATTCCTCTATGTGCATTTCATTTTTGGGGGTGTGTGTGTGTATACATTTCTGTAAATGTTGCCTCACAGTTGGCTTCACAAAATTAAATCATGTAATGGACTTGTGGTTCAGCTGATCAAGGTCCTTGGGTCTCCCTGCGCTCCTGGTAGCCACCTTCTTCGGTCTGTTACTGTCACTCACTGTCATTTCCACTTGGCTGGCGCCTGTGACAGGTCACATTACTGGGTGTGCTCAAAATATGATGTGAAAGAGAGGACTGAGATTCTGACATTGATGGGTAGTGCCCTGCTTGCTAAAGCTATCTGAGAAGACCTTGGGAAATGCAGTTTCCTCAGGCTGTTTGAGGAATCAGTGGAAGAAATGATGGCAAACAGAGGGGCCATTCTATTCTATTCTATTCTATTCTATTCTATTCTATTCTATTCTATTCTATTCTATTCTATTCTATTCTATTCTATTCTGTTCTGTTCTGTTCTGTTCCGTTCCGTTCGTTCCATTCCATTCCATTCCATTCCATTCCATTCCATTCCATTCTATCTGAAGCTATCAGAACTTCATGCTAAGCAAATGAAAGTTAAACCCTTAAGATATATTAAATCACAACTTTCAGAAACAAGGTATTTTGTATGGAAGAACCTGTCAATTGATGATCAAATGTATGTGTCCTGGTCTATTTGCATCCACAGGATCACAGGATGTCAGGGGTTGGAAGGGACCCAAAGACATCATGAAGTCCAACCTCTCTGTCAGAGCAGATCCATACAATCTAGGGCAGGTCACACAGGAACATATCCAGATGGGCCTTGAAAGGCTCCAGAGAAGAAGACTCCACAAGCTCTCTGGGCAGCCTGTTCCAGTGCTCTGTGACCCTTACAAGAAAGAAGTTCCCCCATGTGTTGAGGTGGAACCTCCTGTGCTGCAGCTTAAAATCCACATTGTTGTGCTGGTCTATTTTCTAAGGAATTACAGAATTCTTCTATTCTATTCTATTCTTCTATTCTATTCTATTCTATTCTATTCTATTCCATTCCATTCCATTCCATTCCATTCCATTCCATTCCATTCCATTCCATTCCATTCCAGTATATAAAGTATGTAAATGTAATTCCATCATGCAGGTAAATTTCCCCTGCAAAGAGAATTATTGGGGGAAGTCTGAAATGAGCTGCAGAGGACATGCAGAGACTCATTTTCCATTATACACAGCAAATTCTTTCTGAGAAACGTTTCAGGGAAACTTCAGCTTATTTGATTACAACATTTAAAGTGTTGCAGAGAAATGTGTGGCTTGTGGCACTGAAGCCTAACCAAAGTCTAGCAAAAGGCTTCATCTCTGATGCAGTTTTTTGCTGTTTAATGGTTTGGGCTCAGAAATATAATGAAAGAGTCCTGAGACGAAAATAATGTGATGTGGCTGATAACTGACAGGAAGAAATGAGTATAATAGATGAATGTTAAAACAGTTGTGAAGAAGACACTTTGGAAGACATTTGTGAAGTCTAACTTGAAAGAATGGAATGGAATGGAATGGAATGGAATGGAATGGAATGGAATGGAATGGAATGGAATGGAATGGAATGAATAGAATAGAATAGAATAGAATAGAATAGAATAGAATAGAATAGAGTAGAGTAGAATAGAATACACCAGGTTGGAAGAGACCTTTAAGATCATTGAGTCCAACGTATCATCCAACATCAACTAAACCATGGCACCAAGTGCCTCATACAGTCCCCTTCTAAACACCTCCAGTGATGGTGACTCCACCACCTCCCTGGGCAGCACATCCCAATGGCCAATCTCTCTTTCTGTAAAGAACTTCTTCCATACCTTGACCTAAACCTCCTTTGCCACATCTTTCGACTGTGTCCTCTTGCTCTGGTTGCCTGGGAGTAGAGACCAACCCCCACCTGTCTACAACCTCCCTTCAGGGAGTTGTAGATGGCAACAAGGTCTTCCCTGAGCCTCCTCTTCTCCAGGCTAAACATCTCCAGCTCCCTCAGCCTCTCCTCCTACTTAGTGCCATGGTTTAGTTGATTAGATGGTGTTGGGTGGTAGGTTGAAGATGACCTCAAAGGTACAATAACAAAACTGATCATTTTTCTCTCCTCATTATGATCCAATATGAAGAACATTTTGCTGTTCAGAAATGTTCTAACAGGTTTTTTATACATGGTGACCATCCTCTTGTCCCCAGCACTCTCTATGTCTTGGCATGGACACCAAGAGCTTCTTCCCTCCATTCTGATCACGTCTTCCCTAATCTCACGGTATCATGCTGGGCTCTGAAGAATATAAATGTCCTAGCTGTTGCTTCTGCCTTAGAAAAGAGTTGCCAATAAATATCCCTGAGATTCTATTCACAAACAGCTTTGTGGTGGGTTGAAATTACCCCCCAACAGAAAATTGCCAGACCAGCTCAGTTAAAAGCAAATGAAGCTGTGTGGACAAGCAAAACTACAATCTGAAATATGAAATGCAATGAATAGGTACAAAATGTACAATATGTGCAGATATTTACAATTCGTAAACAACACAAGAACCCCTCTGGACAAAACCAGGGGTTACCAACAGCTTCCCCCTCCCTGCTTCCTTCCCTCCCCCTGTACACAGTAAAAGAGAGAGAAAAAAGAGTAGAGAGTAGTATCTGTTCATACTTAACCACAACAAAAAGCACAGTCAAGGTCAGCAAGCTGGCAGAAGCAGTAGCTAGCATCTGCCAGAGCAAAGGAAGCCAAAAAGAGAGAGAGTTACTTTACAAACTAACTTTATAGAATCATAGAATTGTCAGGGTTGGAAGAGACCTCAAGGATCAGCCAGTTCCAAGCCCCCTGCCATGGGCATAGACACCTCACACTAGAGCAGGCTGCTCACAGCCACATCCAGCCTGGCCTTAAAAACTTCCAGGGATGAGGCTTCCACCACCTCCCTGGGCAACCTGTGCCAGTCTCTCACCACCCTCATGGGGAAGAACTTCTTCCTAACATCCAATCTGAATCTACCCATTTCTAGTTTTGCTCCATTCCCCCTACTCCTATCACTCCCTGACAGCCTTAAAAAGTCCCTCCCCAGCTTTATTGAGGCCCCCTTCAGATACTGGAAGGCCACAATTAGGTCTCCTCGGAGCCTTCTCTTCTCCAGACTGAACACAGGGCTTAGAGCAAGGGAATGTGGTGGGGTTTTATGTGGCATCTTCCTCACTTTGCATCTAGCAGGAGAAGCACAATAGCATTTGGGAGCAATTTGGAGGAAGGTGGGATGGCAAGAGATTCTTCACAGCCCAAAGCAGAGATCATTCTTTTAGGTATCAGGTATGAATAAATGATTTCTTTGCAGAGCAAATAGATTTGGGTGTTATTAGCTGTTGTTATTAGTGTCCTGTTATCTGCCTACACGGAGTGCAGGTGAAAAGCTTCATGTAGGCAGCTGACATGGCACTAACATAATATGAGGAGTTGCAGCAGAAATTCAAATGAAATCCTCTTTGCTCCTTCTGCTGTGGTACATCACAGAAGTCTGAAACAATGTGTTAGCTCGTTACCTAACAGCAAATTGATCCTTGCAAGGAGACAGTAATTTCATTATTAGCAACCTCTTTCCACTTCCCTGCCTTGTGTTAAAGATGAATCAGAGCTGTATTTCTACAATTATTTTAGCCAGAGAAAATTAGCAGGAGCTGTCTCTGCTTAAAAATTCAAACCTGATGGGTTTTTTTTTTTTCCCTCCCTCTTTCAAATCTTGCAAGAATCTGTTACCAATGGCTTCAAAGGGGGCAAAAAAAAGGAGAAGTTATTCTAATTAGTCGTTTCATGCTACATGAACTCTCAGAACTTAAAAAGGATCTAAGTTATTTATTCAGTTACTTTCTGTCTTAACAGAAGCAAGCCTTTACTATACTGCATAATTTATCACTTAGGAAGAAAATACACCTTGAAGGCTTGCTAAAATTGTGGTTTCCTCCTGCAAATGAAAGTTTAAATAGAGAATCCCACTGCCAGCTTCACTCTGTCCTTCTAAGCCCTCACCCCAAAAGGCACTGCTTTAAATTAAAATTAGCCCTCTCTTTCATTTCTTCCTGAGTTTGTGTCCCTGCCTAAGTGCTTTGAAAGATCAGGTCACAGAATCACAGAATCACCCAGGTTGGAAGAGACCTCAAAGATCATCGAGTCCAACCTGTCACCACAGACCTCATGACTAAACCATGGCACCAAGTGCCACGTCCAATCCCCTCTTGAGCACCTCCAGGTCCTACAGATCAGGTTTAGCAATCTTGGTATTAGCACTGCAAGTTGTAAGAAGCTTTAGTTGATAAAAACCTGCTACGTTCTGCTGGAAATTTTACTTGACAAGGCTCAGACTTCCATTCCCTGGAATACCAGCAGCAGCACCACCCCTCTGCTAGTCATAGAATAGTCTGGGTTGGAAGGAACCTCCAAGGGTCATCCAGTCCAACCCCCTCTGCAGTCAGCAGGGGCATCCTCAACTACATCAGGTCGCCCAGAGCCCTGTCCAGCCTCACCTTGAATATCTCCAGGGATGGGGCCTCAACCATGTCCCTGGGCAACCTGCTCCAGTGTTCCACTACCCACTTGGTAAAGAACTTGTTCCTGATATCCAAGTCACTGCATTAGACAGATATTCAGGAGTGTTTGCTCTGCAGCCATTAATGACAGTTGGAAGACAGCGTGCTACCAGAGAAACTCTGCACCTGCCTGTGTTAGGAAATAAACCAGATTCCAGCACTGGAATTTCAGCTGTGAGCATTGGGAAAGAGCTCCAACTGTTCCTGGGAATGTTGCAGCCCGACTCACTGGGGCTCTTCCCAAACTGGCACTGCTCTGGAGTCAGCATGGCTGAGTGATTGTCCTTACCAGACACTTTGCATCTAGCCATCTGTTTTGCATGCTGAGATAGCTAATGGCTTGTGTGCACAGGATTTTGTGCCAGTTGTCTTCAGTGCTAAAAATTATCCCAGGCCCATTTAATTTATTTGTGTTGATGTAGCTTCCAATCCTCATATTCACCAGGGCTGGATTTAGATTAACGTTAAAAAAAGCAGAAATTCTTTTCCTCAAGTTATTTCTTCATTAAGAGAAATCTGCATTTAAGTTCCTAGAACTGTGCAAGTATTGTTCATATTCCAAATAGACATGACTCAGAAAAGCATCAGGAGACCAGGAAAAAAACAATTCAGTTGCTAGACAGCCACAGCTGACATGTGGCATTCTTTAATTTGAAACATAGAATTGTAAGGGTTGGAAGGGACCTCAAGGATCATCCAGTTCCAACCACCCTGCCATGGGCAGGGACACCTCACACTACAGCAGGTTGCTCAGAGCCATATCCAGCCTGGCCTTCAAAACCTCCAGGGATGAGGCTTCCACCACCTCCCTGGGCAACCTGTGCCAGTGTCTCACCACCCTCATGGGGAAGAATTTGTGTTCCTTTCCTTTTGCTTCAAAAAACCCAATTTCTTTCCTTGTACAATTTCCACTTTGAATACAGGATTCCCTTTAATTTCATCAAGACCAAGTTATCAGATGAGAAAACAAACTTTTTTTCCCCCCTGAGTTCTACCTAATTTTCCTTTGATTGTAGTAGCCTTGGAGACTGCTAAACATGCCTGATGTAACAACATTTGCTTGAGTTTTTAATAGCCACTTAGCTTTTGTTTTCTAATAATTAATGTTTCATAGAAACCCTGCTTCAGTTACAGAACAGAGAATTAACCAGGTTGGAAAAGGCCTCAGAGGCCATCAAGTCCAACTTATCCCCCAACCCCATCTAATCAAGTAAACCATGGCACTAAGTGCCTCATCCAGTCTCTTCTGAAACACCTCCATTGATGGTGACTCCATCACCTCCCTGTGCAGCACATTCCAATGGCCAATCTCTCTTTCTGGGAAGAATTTCTTCTTCACCTCCAGCCTAAACGTCCCCTGGCACAGCCTGAGACTGTGTCCTCTTGCTCTGGTGCTGGTTGCCTGGGAGAAGAGACCAACCTCTGCCTGTCTACAACCTCCCTTCAGGTAGTTGTAGACAGCAATAAGGTCACCCCTCAGTCTCCTCCTCTCCAGGCTAAGCAACCCCAGCTCCCTCAGTCTCTTCTCATAAGGCTTGTGTTCCAAACCCCTCACCAGCTTTGCTGCCCTTGCTGTTTTCTGTTACTGTGGCATCTATCAGAACATGGAAGAGAGCCTACAGCCTTTTGTTGTGTCACTCCAGCAAATTTCCTTTTTATAACTAAAAAAAAAACCCCAAACAACAGAAAGACTAAAAGAATTCAATTCCCTTAGTTCTACTCTTAGACCTTTGTCTTAGTAGACAATATCTTGTATGAAAGCAGCTGCAAAATTGCTCTCAGCTAGTGGCACTTCTGAATGCATGCTCATTACTTTGGAAAGAGAAAATTAAAACTGTTTGTACTACAATGGTCTGTACAAAAAGAGCAGTTTTGACAGAAAGATATGTTTATTTTCTTTTAAACATGGGATATGCCTCCAAAAATTACCATTTAGATGCATCATCAAACAGATCTTTGTGATGATGCATCTCAGAAGTTCTTGAAGTGGGAGAGGACTCCTTTGAAAGTCCACTCATGTAGGTGCCAAGGCTGTTAGTTTACCACATTTCAGCAGAAAAGAGTCCTGGGAATACTGGCAATGTGGTGTTGTTTCAATATATATATGTGAGTGTGTGCACTGTTATATTCTATTCTATTTGCTGTCTACAACTACCTGAAGGGAGGTTGCAGCCAGGTGGGTATTGGTCTCTTCTCCCAGGCAACCAGCACCAGAACGAGAGGACACAATCTCAAGCTATGCCAGGTGAGGTTTAGGCTGGATGTTAGGGAGAAATTTTTCATAGAAAGAGAGATTGGCCATTGGAATGTGCTGCCCAGGGAGGTGGTGGAGTCACTAGCACTGGAGGTGTTTAAGAAGAGACTGGATGGGGTGCTTGGTGTCATGGTTTAGTTGATTAGATGGTGTTGGGTGATAGGTGGGACTTGATGATCTTGAAGGTCTTTTCCAATCTGGTTAATTCTATATAATGTGTTATTTGTATCTCTCTCTCTCTCTCTCTATCTATGTATCTATGTATCTATGTATCTATGTATCTATGTATCTATGTATCTATCTATCTATCTATGTATCTATCTATCTATCTATGTATCTATCTATCTATCTATCTATCTATCTATCTTTATCTGCTATCTATCTTTATCTGCCCTGGTAAGACCACACTGGAAATACTGTGTCCAGTTTTTCAATACATATAAGTGGCTTTTCAATATGTTACTGTGTCCAGTTTTTCTAGATATGCATGTGTTGTTTATATATATGTGTGTGTGTGGATGTGTGTGTTGTAATATAAGGGGTTATAAATATACATATATATACATGTGTGTGTATATATATATATATATATATATATATATATATGCTCTGGTGAGATGACACCTGGAATACTGTGTTCAGTTTTGGGCTCCCCAGTTCAAGAGAGACAGAGACCTGTTGAAGAGAATCCAATGGAGAGGCACAAGGATTAATAGAGCATTTGAGCATCTCCCCTGTGAAGAGAGACTGAGAGCCCTGGGGATGTTTAGTCTGGAGAGGAGAAGGCTAAGAGGCTATCTCATCAATGTCTGTAAATATCTGAGTGGTTGGTGTCAAGTGGAGGGGGGCACTCTCTTTTTGGTGGTGTGCAATAATAAGGCAAAGAATGATGGATACAAACTTGAACATGGAAGGTTTCACCTCAACATGAAGAAAAACTCCTTTTCAGTGAGGGTGACAGAGCATTGGAGCAGGCTGCCCAAAGAGATTGTGGAGTCTCCTGCTCTGGACACATTCAAAACCCACCTGGATGTATTCCTGTGCAGACTACCCTGGGTGATCCTGCTTTGGCATGGGAGGGAGGACCTGATGATCTCTGGAGGAGGTCCCTTCCAACCTCTATTGCATTGTGATATGCACACCACACACAAAAGTAGAGTTACAAAGAAACCAGCATTTTATTAGCTTCTTGTTATCATTACTTTAAATCTGGGACCTACAAATAATTCATGCAAGTGAACATCTTTATGTTTGTAAAAATACCTCCATTCATTTTTTAAAGGTTTAAGGCAAGGCTACCACAACAAAGCACAGTCCAAGCTCCTAGCTGAAGTGCAGTAGATGAAGCAGCTCACAATCTATCCCTCCCTTTCTACCTTGGATTTTAAGCTCTGTGAAGTGGATCGAGCCATCAGAAGTCCTTCCATTACTCCTCATTTAGTAGAGGCATAATCAGTGGTGCTGGTAATGATTCACAGTATCAGCCTGTCCTGTGACTAATAGCATAGAAAATAATAAGTCCTGTCATCCATTCATTGATCTGCCTTAGGTTTGGGGTTTTTTTATCCCTCTAAAGCTGGCAATTGTGAACAAAAGTACCAAAGCAGCTGGTGAAGGTTCTGGAGAACAGGTCTTGTGAGGAATGGCTGAGAGAACCTCAGTGCCAGGCAAGATTAT
Source organism: Picus viridis (assembly GCA_033816785.1). NCBI lineage: Eukaryota > Metazoa > Chordata > Aves > Piciformes > Picidae > Picus > Picus viridis. Next base: position 42,976,575 of record CM066575.1, on the reverse strand, counting down.
GGAGCAGATCATCTTAAGGGCAATCACAGCACACCTGCAGGAAGGCCAAGAGATCAAGCCTAGCCAACATGGATTTAGGAAGTTTAGGCTGGAAGTGAGGAGAAAGTTCTTCCCAGAAAGAGTAATTGGCCGTTGGAATGTGCTGCCCAGAGTGGTGGTGGAGTCCCCATCCCTGGGTGTGTTCAAAAAAGGATTGGATGTGGCACTTGTAACCATGGTTTAGTTAGTCATGAGGTGTTGGGTATTAGTTAACATGTTGGACTTGATGATCTCTGAGGTCTTTTTCAACCTGGCTGATTCTATGATTCTATAAACTTGGATTGTTTAGTCTGGATAAGAGGAGGTTGAGGGGAGACCCCATTGCTCTTTACAATTCCCTGAAAGGAGGTTGGAGTGAGGTGGGAGTCAGTCTCTTGTCTCTAGTATCAGGTGATAGGATGAGAGGAAATAGTCTGAAATTGTGCCAAGGGAGATTTAGGTTGTATGTAAGGAAAAATGTCTTAAAGGGTGGCCCAGGCATTGGAACAGGTTACACAGGAATGGGGTGCAGTCACTGTCCCTGGAAGTGTTAAACGTGGACGTGACCCTTCAGCATATGTTTTAATGTCCACGCTGGTCTTAGGTTGATGCTTGGAGTTGATGATCCTAGAGGACTTTTCCAAATGAACAATTCTATGATTATTGCTGGCCTAAGGAGTAAAGAGAAGTAAAAGGAATGGAAGCATTCACTGCTCTCATTCACTGCTTTCCTTTTCTCTTTTGCCAAGCTGTGCATGGTCAGGAGGGAGTGACTAGACCTCTCCTGCCCATTTGTGTGGCCACTGGCACTGTAACAGGAGACTTGCACGAAGAATTGGAGATATCACTTTGGTTTTTGTACATTTCTTTAGTGTATTTTCAAAAGTGGTTGTTAATATTTCATACTCTCATTCAATCACAGAAATGGAAGCTGTAAGGCACTTTCAAGTCTTTCATCTATTTCACTATTCAGTTATTTCACAGAATCATAGAATTGTCAGGGACCTCAAGGACCATCCAGTTCCACCCCCATTGCCATGGGCACAAACACCTCACACTACATCAGGTTGCCCAGAGCCACACCAGCCTGGCCTTAAAAACTTCCAGGGATGAGGCTTCCCTCAGCAATCTGTTCCAGTGTCTCACCACCCTCAGGGGGAAGAACTTCTTCCTAACATCCAATCTGAATCTACCCTCCTCTAGCTTGGATCCATTCCCCCTAGTCGTATCACGACCTGGCATTGCTCTTTCAGTCTTCCAGTGAACACAATTCCTGATTCCTCATGTGCCAGTGGTAATCCTAAGAGAGGCAGTTCTGTTTATGGTGCATATTTATCAATCTGATTAGCAACCATTACAATACTTAGACAAGCTTCTGGCTAGACAAATATTCACATAGATGCAGGCGTTCAGACTGCAGGATAGGATAGGATAAGATAGGATAGGATAGGATAGGATAGGATAGGATAGGATAGGATAGGATAGGATAGGATAGGATAGGATAGGATAGGATAGGATGGGATGGGATGGGATGGGATGGGATGGGATGGGATGGGATGGGATGGGATGGGATGGGATGGGATGGGATGGAATGGGATGGAAAGGAATGGAATAGAATAGAATAGAATAGAATAGAATAGAATAGAATAGAATAGAATAGAATAGAATAGAATAGAATAGAATAGAATAGAATAGAATAAACCAGGTTGGAACAGACCATTGAGATCATCAAGTCCAACCTATCACCCAACACCATCTAATCAACCAAACCATGGTACCAAGCACCCCATCAAGTATCTTCCTAAACACCTCCAGTGATGGTGCTTCCACCACATCAAATATGTACATTGTGAAAAATGTGAGCATATGGATTTTTCTTCCTTTATTTTCCCTACCACTGCCACTGGAAAATATCCTCAGCACTTCTAGTCTGCAGCTCAGATTCAGGACCAATGAAATTTAGCAAGACATTTTTATTTCTGCTTTGGTATTGCAACAAAAAATCTCATAAATTACACAAAACAGTAGCTTGAGTCTTCTTAATTTCCTTGCTAAAATTAGCCTAAATAATGAATTTAGTTCCAGCATTTAAGCAACATCCTAAATCTTAATTCAGGCACAGCTGCCTTTTTGTACTGAAAAGCAGAGACTCCAATGCTCACAAAAGGATATCATTCATCTTAATGATGGCATACTTGATGCATTACTGTAGAGCACACAGGAGGCAGCAGTCCCACTGCTAACTGATACAGAACTTCAGAGTCGCAGCGAATGCAGACCTTGAAAGCTGGAGAACAACAGGCAGGAAATATTTCACAGGTCGGTGTCAATAAACTGCCACTGGCCTGTGCTCTGAATTGTGCAGCTCCAGGTAGAATCATAATAAAGAGCACATAAAGCTTGGCTTTTTCACTGAGCACACAAAAGGGGAAACTACAGCAACGTCAGGTAGATGGATTAAGTGGATAACTGCCTTTTAATTACTTTTTTTTTTTTTTTTTACTAAAGGTAGAGATGATATTTAGGGGAGAAAAAGTGGAACTACAGCACATGGAAGGGGAAGAGAAGAATAAGATGCACCCAGCTGTCATAAATGAGCATAAATGAAATTAAGTTGCCTGAGCAGCAGGAAATACAATTTGTGCCAGAAACTGTCAGATTGATCTCATCCATCTCTCAAACAAGGCTATCAATCACTGTCTCATGCCTGGCTTTGGCGTAGTTTTTCTTACTTCCAGCTGGCTGTACTTCAGCAGTGGAGCCATGGTAGCAGAAATTCATTGCTCCTCTTTGCTCATCTTTTATTCTTCAGAATTCCAGCCATTTCTGCCAACCCTGGGAAGGTATTATTCTTAATGGAGCAGTAAGAAGATCATGGGCAGGAATGGATGCTTAGTGAACACAGCTGCAGACTGACAGTCATGATGTTTTATTCCTACCTCTGCAGTGGACGATGCAAAGCTATTCTTATGTGCTTAACTTTCCTCTGTCTCAAAAAAACCCAGCTTATATGCTGAAGTCTTATCATAGCTGAATTTCTGTCTCATGATCTATATATCACAGTATCACAGTATCACCAAGGTTGGAAGAGACCTCAAAGATCATCGAGTCCAACCTGTCACCACAGACCCCATGACTAGACCATGGCACCAAGTGCCACGTCCAATCCCCTCTTGAACACCTCCAGGGATGGGGACTCCGTCACCTCCCTGGGCAGCACATTCCAATGGCTAACAACTCTCTCTGTGAAGAATTCCTCCTCACCTCGAGCCTAAACTTGCCCTGGTGCAGCTTGAGACTGTGTCCTCTTGTTCTGGTGCTGCTTGCCTGGGAGAAGAGATCAACCCCCACCTGGCTACAACCTCCCTTCAGGTAATTGGAGACAGCAAACGCCAAGGCCTTCAAGATATTTCTTCACCAGAGAAGATTCTCAGAAAAACACCTATTGATTTGTAACTAGTAATGACTTCTGGGGTTTGGTCATTAGTAAATCAATTCAGGAAGATTACTTTCAACTTTAATAGTAATTCCATGCATGGATGGTCAAAATGATCAGCCTGGCAAGATATCCTCTTTGCTTACCATTTAGAAAGTCCTGTATGCTTAATAGCTATGAGCTATGAAATAGCTCCAGAAGTTTTCTGCTGCTCTGCCTAATATTTTAGTTGCTCTGATTAGACCAAATGGTTTTCTGGGTTCCAAATTGCTGTGCATTTTGCTATGACTAAGATCTCTCTAAGTTAATGCCCTTAAAGGCAGAGCAGGGCTGATATTGACACATTTCTTTTCAAATTGGTAGGTTTGTATTAAAGCTGCTCTTCAGGGATGTGGGACAGCAGCACACTGAGAACAGCAGTGCTGTGAAAAAGGAGATTTTGCTTACAGAAAGCACTTTCCCTGGGCTTTGTTAGGTGAAAACATTTGAGCTGTGGTAGGATCATTGTGAAATCCTCTGGTTTGTGCGCATAGAAACTACCTCAAATGCAGTGTTGTCATCACTCTGCAATGGCAGTAACCCCTTTGGCAAAGTTAGAGCTACCCACCAGAGCTTCCTTCCGGGCCTCAGATGTCAGAACAATGACACCACGCAAGGTACATCAAGGTAAGGAGTACAACTGAGTGCATCTTGCAGACTGATGGACAGAAATTAATGGATAAAGAAACATTCAATATTATTGATGAGATGTCTGAAAGAGCTTGAAAACTGCTCCTCTCTGATGCCAGCAGCTTATGATGACTATTGACTTCCCTTTCTGATTTAAGGAAGGCTAGACCATTAATGCATTTTTCAGAACCCCTTTAATATTTGATCAAGGATAAAGTTGATTCTACATCATACTTGCTTGAAACAGGGCAGCAAGATGCAAATGCTGAGCAGAAAGTTGATGAAAATTTCGCTGCTAAAACAGAGATGGCAATCAATGCTCCAGCAGATTCCCGCTATGCTCTCAGAAAACTCAACCACATCTGGTGTATGGGACTCCAAGTAAGATATCATGAATGACAAGTAGGCAAAAGATGTCAAAAGTACACCCCTGTGGAAAATTTTTCAAGGCACAGCCTGCCCTTGTACTCAGCACTGGTTAGGCCACACCTTGAGTCCTGTGTCCAGTTCTGGGGCCCTCAGTGTAGGAAAGATATTGAGCTGCTGGAACATGTCCAGAGAAGGGCAACATAGCTGGGGAGGGGTTTGGAGCACAGCCCTGTGAGGAGAAGCTGAGGGAGCTGGGATTGTTTAGCCTGGAGAAGAGGAGGCTCAGGGCAGACCTTAGTGCTGTCTACAACTCCCTGAAGGGAGGTTGTAGCCAGGTGGAGGTTGGTCTCTTCTCCCAGACCACCAGCACCAGAACAAGAGGACACAGTCTCAAGCTGCACCAGGAGAGGTTTAGGCTGGATGTTAGAAAGAAGTTCTTTGGAGTCACCGTCTCTGGAGGTGTTTAGGAAGAGACTGGATGGGTGCTTGGTGTCATGGTTTAGTTGATTAGATGGTGTTGGGTGACAGGTTGGACTTCATGATCTTGGAGGTCTCTTACAACTTAGTTAATTCTATTCTATTCTATTCTATTCTATTCTATTCTATTCTATTCTATTCTATTCTATTCTATTCTATTCCTATTCTAAAACTGCCACAATCCTATTGCCTCCTCACCTAATCTATGTCCTGACTGGGCTGCAAAACACAGAATCTTAGAGGCTGGAAGAGACCTCTGGATATCATGAAGTCCAACCCCTTGCCAAAGCAGGGTCATCCAGGGTAATCTGCACAGGGATAAATCCAGGTGGGTTTGGAAAGTCTCCAAAGAAGGAAACTCCGTGAGTTCTGTGGACAGCCTGTTCCAGTGCTCTGTCACCCCCACTGGAAAGAAGTTTCTCCTCATGTTGAGGTGAAATCTTCTATGTTCCAGTTTGCACCTGTTGTCCCTTGTCTTATTACTGCACACCACAGAAAAGAGCTTTGCCCCCTCCACTTGACACTCACCCCTCAGATAATGATAGACTGATAAAATCTCCTCTCAGTCTTCTCAAGACTAAATACCCTCAGGTCTCTCAGTCTCTGTAGGGGATATGTTCAAGTCACCTAAGCATCCTCAGGCTCTCCATTGGACTCCCTCCAGCAGGTCTCTCTCTCTCTTGAACTGGGGAGTCCAAAACTGGACACAGTATTGTAGATGTGGTCTCACCAAGGCAGAATAAAGAAAGTGGGCAGAGTAACACAGAATTTAGGCTTATGGTAGGAGCAACACCAGAGTCTCCATAGAGGGAGAATCCACAGCCTCTCCAGGCACTGTGCTCCAGTGCTCTGTCACCATTGCAGTAAAGAAGTTTCTCCACACACTGGGGTGGAACTTCTTGTGTTTCAGCTTATGTCCGTTGTTCCTCATCCTATCACTGGGCACCAGTGATGAGACTGGCTCCTTCTTGACATCCACCATTAATTTATTTCCAAACATGGATGAGACCTGCTCCCAGCCTTCTCATTTCCACAGTAAACAGCCCCTGGTCTCTCAGCCTTTCCTCATGAGACAGATGTTGGAGTTCCTTAACCATCCTCGTTGACCTCTGTTGGTCCCTCTCTAGTGTTTCCCTGTCCCTCCTTGAAGTGGAGAGCCCACGACTAAGCACAATGCTCCAGATGCTGTCTCACTAAGGCAGAAGAATGATGCAGCTATTATATTTTCCTCTACAAACAAACATAAAAAAGAGACTCCACCAATTCTACAACAGTACAGAGTACTTAGAGGACTCAAACTATGCCAGGGCAAGTTTAGGCTGGAGGTGAGGAGAAAGTTCTTCACAGAGGGAGTTGTTAGACATTGGAATGTGCTGCCCAGGGAGGTGGTGGAGTCACCATCCCTGGAGGTGTTCAAGAAGGGATTGGACGTGGTGCCATGGTTTAGTAGTCATGAGGTGTTGGGTGACAGGTTGGACTTGATGATCTTTGAGGTCTCTTCCAACCTTATTGATTCTATGATAGTATGATTCTATTCCATGCAACTTTATGGTACAGGACTCTGGGACTTTATCATGCTCAGGTTACTAATTGGGTATTTTGTAATAGTTAGCCACATGAATTGAAAGTTATCTTTTGATACAGGCTTGGGCTGCTCCAGGAGGTGTTGTCCTGCTCATTATTCTGAAAATTCAGATTTTTTTCCCTTTAAAACTGGAAGTTATCCAAAATCTTTGCATACATTATTCATCTTTTCAGGTGGAATTCCAGCTGCTGTTCAAGCTTTCTTGGCTACATTTTCACTTTAATTCACCTCAGCAGTCTTTATTTACAACTTGAACTCTCACCTGTTAGCAGAGATTCTTTTGCTTATCTTTTATACTCCTTGAGACTTGCAACCCTGCCCTAAATAAAAGAAATTATAAAGATAAGAGTAGACAAGCCACAGGAGATTTTCATGTTCTGTTGTGGTCTGATGTCATTTACCTGGACTTGAGCAAAGCCTTCGACACTATCCTGCACCACCTCCTGGTCTCCAGGCTGGTGACACATGGGTTTGATGGGTGGACCACTAGATGGATACAGAACTGGCTTGATGGCCGCACCCAAAGAGTGGCTGTCCATAGGTCCATGTCCCAGTGGAGGCCAGGGACAAGTGGAGTCCCTCAGGGATCAGTCCTGGGACCTGTCTTGTTCAACATCTTTGTGGGTACCATGGACAGTGGCATCGAGTGCACCCTCAGCAAGTTTGCTGATGACACCAAGCTGTGTGGTGCAGCAGACAAACTGGAGGGAAGGGATGCCATCCAGAGGGACCTTGACAGGCTGGAGAGGTGGGCACAAGCCAACCTCATGAGCTTCAACAAGACCAAGTGCAGGGTCCTGCATCCGGGTCGAGGCAATCCCAGGCACAAACCCAGGCTGGGCAGGGACTGGCTGGAGAGCAGCCCTGAGGAGAGAGACTTGGGGGTGCTGGAGGACGAGAAGCTCAACAGAAGCTCTCAATGTGCACTTGCAGCCCGGAAAGCCAATCAGATCCTGGGCTGCATCAGGAGAAGTGTGACCAGCAGGTCGAGGGAGGTGATTCTCCCCCTCTACTCAGCTCTGGTGAGACCCCACCTGGAGTACTGCCTCCAGTTCTGGAGCCCCTATTACAGGAGGGATGTGGATGTGCTGGAAGGTGTCCAGAGAAGGGCCACGAGGATGATCAGAGGGCTGGAGCACCTCTCCTGTGAGGACAGACTGAAGGAGTTGGGGCTGTTCAGTCTGGAGAAGAGAAGGCTCAGAGGTGACCTCATTGTGGCCTTCCAGTATCTGAAGGGGGCTACAGGAAGGCTGGGGAGGGACTTCTCAGGATCTCAGGTAGTGATAGGACCAGGGGGAATGGAATGAAGCTGGAGGTGGGGAGATTCAGGCTAGATGTGAGGAAGAAGTTCTTCACCATGAGAGTGGTGAAGCCCTGGAATGGGTTATCCAGGGAGGTGGTTGAGGCCCCGTCCCTGGAGGTGTTTAGGACCAGGCTGGATGAGGCTCTGGCCAGCCTGATCTAGTGTGGGGTGTCCCTGCTCATGGCAGGGGGTTGGAACTCAATGATCCTTGTGGTCCCTTCCAACCCAGACTGATACTACTATGATACTATGATACTTTCAGGCTATGGCTTTAAAATTTTTCACAGATCTTGAACAGAAAAATAATAAAATGTAAATAAATCACTATCTAGTAAAAAGGAAAATAAAGATAATTCTAAACAATCTCAATAGAGAGATTTCTACCATGATTGGTTGCACCAAAACAACTTCTCATCTATCCCTCACGTTTCCTGGCCCATGTCTGAAAGCAGATTTGCCATGTAATCCTGGGAGTCTCGTAGCAGTTTCCCTGCCAGCATTGCCTACCATGGTGACTCTGGCCAGACATAGCTTGCATTCTCCAGATCTCTTCCTTTCTGGAGACATAGCAGTGCTGCTCTTTCATTGGTTTTCTGCTCTTTCCAAGGACCATTGATTTTCCTATGCAGTCAGCCTATTTCTTTTTTTAATCCCATGACATTAGGTATCTAACACAATATTTACTAAGATGCCTACATAGTTTGTTTTATTAGTGAGTTAAGAGATTATGAAAGCATTCTTAATTTTCCCTAAAGAGAAGAGGACTCACTATTAATATCTCAGCTATTAAAAATACGATTTACAACCCATATGCTTCTTCCTTCTTATAGATAAATCAGGTTTCTGTGGCTTCATTTTTACACTCAGTGATTTAGTTGCAACTAAATAGCCCTCAGTGAACTGTAGTGCTGGTGAATAGCTCTCCATGGATGAAGCATAAGCTTATCGTGTACCCCATCCAAAGAATTAAGCAATCTTTGACACAAACCAATGCTATGATGTTTCTTGAACTGTGCTTCGTAACCATCATGTTACTAAACCCAGCCAGTTCTTACAGCAGAGTGTCATCAGAACAACTTAGAATCAAAGAATGCTTAAGGTTGGAAAGGACCTCAAGGATCATCTAGTTCCAAACCCCCTGCCATGGGCACAGACACCTCACACTACAGCAGGTTGCTCACAGCCACATCCAGCCTGGCCTTAAAAACCTCCAGGGATGAAGCTTCCATCCCCTTCCTGGGCAAACCTTGCCAGTCTCTCACCACCCTCATGGGGAAGAACTTCTTCCTGACATCCAATCTGAATCTACCCATTGCTATTTTTTTCTATTCCCCCTACTCCTCCCCCTCCCTGACACCCTAAAAAGTCCCTCCCTAGCTTTCTTGCAGCCCCCTTCAGATACTGGAAGGCCACAATTAGGTCTCCTGGGAGCCTTCTGCTCTCTAGATGGAACAGCCCCAACTCCCTCAGTCTGCCCTCATAGGTGAGGTGCTCCAGCCCTCTGTTCATCCTTGTGGCCCTTCTCTGGACACATTCCAGCCCATCCAGATGGCATGGAATATCTGGCAGGTCTCCAGTGTTCCTAGACCATTCAGTTGAGATTGGAGCTGTTTAAGAGCACTGATGTAAGTTTAGAGGAGTTTTTTGCTACCAGAAAATTTCAGTGGTTCCCCCTGCAGCACTAAGTAACTGTTACAAAACATTTTGGAAAGTTTAATCAAAGTTAAAGGGGGAAAAAAAATTTCCCCAAAGCCCCCTTTATAAAGCTTTTGAAACTTCAAGTTGAAAGCCTCCAAACCAATGGCAAGTGACTTTGAAGCCTCAGAAAGCACTTTGTCCCTTCTTCATTCACATCTGCTTGCAGCTGAAAGTGCACACCTAGGGCTCACTTTTCCTTGTTTTAAAAGCCTCCTCAGAACTTCTAATTAGTCCCCACTAAGCTTTCATTTTACAGATAGAAAGGCATGAAAGGGTTGGAAGGAGGTGTTCTTCTCCCACCACTCAAAGCGCAGGCTTGACATATATGCTGCCAAAGTCCAGGCACCACGACAGTGCTGCTCAGTACTTCTAGTCTGGCTGCAGAGTTGTTCCCTGGCACTCATCTCTCTTGTGTTGAGCCAAAGCTCTGTCCCTGTCTCATATAAAATAGGTAAGGAAAGATAAGATTTTCTGTATGGAGTTGGCAGCTTGTTCAGCTGAGTTGCTGGCAAAGTTTTAACATTGTACTGAAGACATCAGACTTTTAATGGGATTTTCTTTCTCCCCCACCCCAAGCAACAGTCTCCCAGCCTAACAGTGCACCACTGAGCACTTGCAGCCCACAAACCCAATTCCATCCTGGCCTGCAGCAAGAGAAGCATAGCCAGCAGGTCAAGGGAGGGAATTCTCCCCCTCTGCTCCGCTCCTCCCTTCAGGTAGTTGTGGACAGCAGTAAGGTCTCCCCTGAGCCTCCTCCTCTCCAGGCTAAGCAACCCAGCTCCCTCAGCCTCTCCTCACAGACCTTGTGCTCCAAACCCCTCAACAGGTTTGTTGCCCTACTAGCTTCTCCTTTTCTGCCTGCCCAGACCTCCCTGTACAAAAGAAGGGAGAAAGGAGCAGAGAAATTTGCTGTTAGACTTGAGCAAAACAATGCAGCCAAGGTCAAGCAGGTGGTCTTTTCCAACCTGGGTAATTCTATTCTATTCTATTCTATTCTATTCTATTCTATTCTATTCTATTCTATTCTATTCTATTCTATTCTATTCTATTCTATTCCATCCCATCCCATCCCATCCCATCCCATCCCAACCCATCCCATCCCATCCCATCCCATCCCATTCTGTTTTCTCCTGTTCTGTTCTGTTCTCTCCCAAGCGAAGAAGCGAGAAGAGAAGAAAGAATTGTTTTGGTACAACCAAACCTACAGTAGATATCTCTCCAATGGTTTTGTTTAGAATGATCTTTGTTTTTCTTTTTACACCCAAGAGTGATTCATTTCCATTTTACTACTTTTCTCTCAATATCTGTGAACATAATGTTGAAGGCATAGCCTAAAACTTGCACAGTCTTGCAGCAGGGCAGAATTCACTCCTTACTCCTAAAGAGGAAGACTTGCTGGTTTCCATGTCTGTGCCACAAAGCTGCCTGCACTGCTTTAAAATGGAACAGGATATTCTTGGTCTCCCTTCAGATGAAAAACATTGTGATTTCCTTCAACTAATTAGAAGAAACCTTTTGATCATTGTACTGAAACATTCCCAAACACTAGCCTGGGGAAAAGAAATCAGCCTTCACATTCCTCCCAAACAATTAAATCTTGGCAGTCTTGCAAGCAGCTTATAAACAACTGAAACAATTTTCTAATCATGCAGCCTTGTTTTGTCTTGCTTATAGGCAGCACAATAATTTTAATTAGATATATATGTGCATGATTTATGTGTCACATACGCTGCATGTGTATGGCTTTTAAAACAAGACTAAGTGATCCTGCAATATTTAGAGAGGTTTCTCTTTGATCTTCCTCTGTAGCTGACTTCCTCTAAGCCCTGTATCATCTTCCTAATTTGAGTCTTACATAATTTAAATCTTCAAAACAAGGTACAGAAAGGGGCAACTTTTTTTTCTATGTACTAAGAGCCAAGTCTGCAGTCCTGTATTCATTGATCACAGAATGTTAGGGCTTGGAAGGAACCTCAACAGAGCACCCAGTCCTGTCAGAGCAGGATCACCTGAAGTGGGGCACACAGGAACACATCCAGATGGGTTTGGAATACCTCCAGTGAAGGAGACTCCACAACCTCTCTGGGCAGCCTGTTCCAGGGCTCTGTCACCCTCACAGTGAAAAAGTTTTTATGTGCTCTTGGAGCCTCCTGCACTCCAGCTTGAACTCATTGTCCTTTGTCCTGCCACTGGATACCACTGAGAAGAACCTGGTTCTCTCCTCCCAAGACTCTCCCTCCACATATTTATAAGCATGAATGAGGTCACCTCTGAGACTCCTCTCCTCCAAGCTAGAGTGCCCCAGGTGCCTCAGCTTTTCATTAGAAGGAAGAAGTTCCAGTCCCTTAATCATTGTGGCTCTGTGATGGACTCTTTCAAGCAGTTGCCTGAGGTCCTTCTTGAACTGAGGGGCCTAGACTGAACACAATATTCCAGATGCAGTCTTACCAGGGTAGAGCAGAGGGAGAGGAGAACGAGTCTCCACCTACTCACCACCCTAGGATGCCACTGACCTTCTTGGAAAGCAGGACACAGGACTGGCCTGCTGCCCACCAGGACCACTAAGTCCCTTTTTCTCTATGCTGGTACATGTGTCCCCAACCTGCACGTGGGGCTGCTCTTTCCCAGATGCAAGACTCTTCTCTTGCCCTTACATTTCAATCATCAAGGACAGTAGAGAGTATTAAATTCACCACTGAAGCTGTGAGCCAGCTTCTGCCAAAAGCTCTGCATGTGCTAACTGGCTCTGAAAATAGAACAGCTTTTCCTAGTCCCCTTAGGAGGATAGATTGCTTGAAGCTATCAGGGTGTGTGTTATTAAAAAGGAATTTCAAATATTTCACTCTTTGCAAACCTGAGAGACCTGAGGAAGAGCAGACTGAGAGAGATCTTACAGATGCAGGCAAATATCTAAAGGGTGGAGGTCATGAGGATGGGGCTGGGCTTCTTTTCAGTAGTAGCCAGTGATAGGACAAGGGGCAATGGGTACAAGCTAGAATACAGGAGGTTTCACTTGAATTTAAGGAGAAAATTCTTTACTTTGAGGGTGATATAACACTGGAACAGGCTGCCCAGGGAGGTTGTGGAGTCATCTTCTTCTGAAGATTTCAAAACTGCTTGGATGTGTTCCTGTGCAGCCTGCTTTAGGCATACCTGCAGTAGCAAGGGGTTGGACTGGGTGATCTCTCCAGAGGTCCCTTCCAACCCCTACAATACAATACAATACAATACAATACAATACAATACAATACAATACAATACAATACACCAGGTTGAAAGAGACCTTCAAGATCATCACATCCAACCCATCAACCAATGGCACCAAGCACCCCATCAAGTCTCCTGAACACCTCCAATGAAGGTGACTCCACCACCTCCCTGGGCAGCCCATTCCAATGGGCAATCACTCTCTCTGTATAGAACTTCTTCCTAACCTCCAGCCTAAACCTCCCCTGGTGCAGCTTGAGACTGTGTCCTCTTGTTCTGGTACTGGCTGCCTGGGAGAAGAGACCAACCTCTGCCTGTCTACAACCTCCCTTCAGGTAGTTGTAGAGAGCAATAAGGTCACCCCTGAGTCTCCTCCTCTCCAGGCTAAGCAACTCCAGCTCACTCAGCCTCTCCTCATAGAACTCTCCTCCTGTTCCAAACCCCTCACCAGCTTCGTTGCCCTTCTCTGGACAGGTTCCAGCAAGGCAACATCATTCCTGAACTGAGGGGCCCAGAACTGGACACTGGACTCAAGGTTCTGTGAACTTTATTACTACACAAATTAATATGCATTCCTTTTCTGTACCATATTCTGATTTCTGAATGTATCTGAATAAAATAATGATGATCTCATCATGCAGAAGAGAAGGCAATCACTTGAGAAAATAGAAAGATGGATTTAATGACATGCAAAGGCTACAAGTTACAATGACATAAAGATGAAATTGTTTTTCCAAATGCAATTGGTTTAACCTTGTGGTGAGTTGACCATGGCTAGATGTTACATAGCCACCAAAGCCACTTTCAATTCTGCCCCTCATCTGGACAAAGGAGAGAAAATATAGACTAGAATTAGAACAGAATAGAATGGAATTAACCAGGCTGGAAAAGACCTTCGAGATAATCAAGTCCAACCTAGCACCCAACGCCATCTAATCAACTAAACCATGGCACCAAGTGCCTCCTCAAGACTCTTCCTAAACACTGGGCAGCCCATTCCAATGGCAAATTACTCTTTCTATGAAGAATTTCTTCCTAACCTCCAGCCTAAACCTCTCCTGGCACAGCTTAAGACTGTGTCCTCTTGTTCTGGTGCTGGTTGCCTGGGAGAAGAGACCAACTCCCACCTGCCTACAAGCTCCTTTCAGGGAGTTGTAGTCACCAATAAGGTCTGCCCTGAGCCTCCTCTTCTCCAGGCTAAGCAACCCCAGCTCCCTCAGCCTCTCCTCACAGGGCTGTGCTCCAAACCCCTCCCCAGCTTTGTTGCCTTTCTCTGGACACGTTCCAGCAAGTCAACATCTTTCCTAAGCTGAGAAGCCCAGAACTGGACACAGGACTCAAGGTGTGGCCTAACCAGTGCAGTGTACAGGGGGAGAATGACCTCCCTGCTCCTGCTGGACACACTGTTCCTGATGGAGGCCAGGATACCATTCGCCTTTTTGGCCACCAGAGCACACTGCAGGCTCATGTTCAGCCTACTGTCAACCAGTACCCCCAGATCCCTTTCTGCCTGGCTGCTCTCCAGGCACTTTGACCCCAGCCTGAAGTACTGCGTGAGGTTGTAGTGGCCAATGTGTAGAACCTGGCACTTAGATATGTTCAGTCTCATGCCCTTGGACACTGTCCATCTGTCCAGCCTGTCAAGGTCCCTCTTCAGAGCTCTCCTACCTTTTAACAGATCACCAGCTGCCCCTAACTTGGTGTCATCTGCAAAATATACATTAAAAGGATAGAGAGACTAATGAGGAGGAGGAAAAAACCACCCAAGTTCTACCAAAATACTCCATATTCGGTTTGTAGTGTGTATCTGCCATCATTTTCCCCAGCTCCCATTTCAGAAAGGGATCTAGGCTAAGCAGGAAAATGATCCTATTCGCTTACCCAAGCTCTTAGTGCCTTCAGCAGTCACTCTCTTGGAAATGTATTGATCTGTGTTGTGAAGCTCATTGTAAATCCTTTGCAAAAGTTCACGTCGAGTCATTTTCTGTGTTTATTATTTGCTTCTAATAGCATTGACGAAGCCATTAGGGGCTGACAGTTGTACAGTTTTTCAGATGAGAAATCTGAACCGTCTCTCATTGTAGAGAAAGGCTTCAACACCCCTTTAATGAGATTCATTTGATTTCTAATTAGTAACAAATGCAAAACTCAAGTGCATTTGACAAAAGAGAAATAAAGTCATTAACTCAGTCATCAGTGTGGTGAAGTAGCTGAAGGCTTGAAAGATCAAACAATGGGGAACCAGGATGAAAGGCAGGCTTAAGTTTTGGGGAAGAGCTCCATTAAAATGAAAAATTTAATAAAACACTGAGCAAGGACATGAGACAAGAAGAATAATTCTCCCTAGCTATTGATCTTGAAGAGTTGGTATTGTATTCCAATGAAATGAAGGCAGATTTTATAAGGGATCCCAAGGTAGCCTGGTTGGGTTTGGAAATAGTTTGCGAATTAAATGGCTGATTCACACGAGAAAGAAACAGAGAATGTGACCTCAGATGAAAGGTGGTTGTAGCCAGGAAGGGGTTGGCCTCTTCTCTCTAGCAACCAGCACCACAACAAGGGGACACAGGCTCAAGCTGCACCAGGGGAAGTTTAGGCTGGAGGTGAGGAGAAAGTTCTTCACCGAGAGAGTCATTCGCCATTGGAATGTGCTGCCCATTTGCAGTCGCAGTCCCTGGAGGTGTTCAAGAGGGGATTGAGTGTGGCACTTGGTGCCATGGTCTAGTCATGGGGTCTGCGATGACAGGTTGGACTTGATGATCTTCGAGGTCTCTTCCAACCCTGGTGACACTGTGATAACAAAAAAATATATCATCAATATTTCTTGGTTTGGAGCTTCAAGTTGAGGCTTAGGTCTTAGGCTTTGGTTCTCTTCTGATTTTTTCTTTTTTTCAGGCAGCAAATAATTTTTTGCTGAGGGACTGAGGTTCAAAAACCTGAGGGGTTCTGGGCCACTCAATTTAAGAAGACCATTGAGACTCTTGAATGTGTCCAGAGAAGGGCAACGAGGCTGGGGAGAGGCCTTGAGCACAGCCCTACGAGGAGAGGCTGAGAGAGCTGGGGTTGCTTAGCCTGGACAAGAGGAGGCTCAGAGGAGACCTTATTGCTCTCTACAGCTACCTGAAGGGAGGTCATAGCCAGGAGGGGCTTGGTCTCTTCTCCCAGGCAACCAGCACCAGAACAAGGGGACACAGTCTCAAGCTGTGCCAGGGGAGGTTTTGGCTCGAGGTGAGGAGAAAGTTCTTCACAGAAAGAGAATGTGCTGCCCAGGGAGGTGGTGGAGTCACCGTTCCTGGACGTGTTCAAGAGGGGATTGGATGTGGCACTTGGTGCCATGGTTTAGTAGTCATAAGGTGTTGGACTACACAGTCTCAGGCTGCACCAGGGGAGGTTTAGGCTGGATGTTAGGAAGAAGTTCTATACAGAGAGAGTGATTGACCATTGGAATGGGCTGCCTGGGGAGGTGGTGGAGTCACCATCATTGGAGGTGTTCAGGAGGAGACTTGATGGGGTGCTTGGTGCCATGGTTTAGTAGTTTAGGTGGGTTGGATTGGTTGATGGGTTGGATGTGATGATCTTGAATGTCTCTTCCAACCTGGTTTAGTTCTATTCTATTCTATTCTATTCTATTCTATTCTATTCTATTCTATTCTATTCTATTCTGTTCTGTTCTGTTCTGTTCTGTTCTGTTCTATTCTAGGTTGGACTTGATGATCTTTGAGGTCTTTTCCAACCTTATTGATTCTATGATTCTATGATTCTTAAAGACCCCCACAGACTCATTTTCCCACTTCATTTGTTCTTGTGGTGGAGTGGTCACAGTTCTAGAATGGAATCACAGAAGACATTGCTACGTTTTGAAACTTTCCCTGATCTTATACTGACAACTGAGCAGGTTGTCAGCATCTTTGTATTTGCAGGTTATTTGTAAGATTAGTCCCAGTGAAGGTAACAGCAAAAAACACCTAAAAAATATCTCTATGCTTGGTTCAAATTGCACCAATAAAGAACTAGAAACGAAGTTGAGTAGAGGAACCAAGTGAGGTTCAACAAGGACAAGTGTAAAGTCTTGCACCTGGGGAGGAAGAATAAACTGCACCAGTACAGGTTGGGAGGGGATCTGCTGGAGTGTAGCCCTGTGGAGAGGGACCTGGGAGTCCTGATGGATAACAAGGGATATGGGACAGCATGGGACAGCAATGTGCCCTGGTGGCCAAGAGGGCCAGTGGGATCATGGGGTGTATTAAGAGTGTGTCCAGCAGGTCCAGGGAGGTTCTTCTTCCCCTCTATTCTGCCCTGGTGAGACCTCATCCTGAGTACTGCAATCAGTTTTGGGCTCCCCAGTTCAAGAGGGACAGGGATCTGCTGGAGAGAGTCCAGCAGAGGGCTACGAGGATGATTAGGGGACTGGAGCACTGCCTGGGGAGGAGAGGCTGAGGGACCTGGGGCTCTTTAGTCTGGAAAAGAGAAGACTTAGAGGGGATTTAATCAATGTTTATAAATAGCTGAGGGCTGGGGGTCAGGAGGGAGGGGCCAGGCTTTGCTCACTCGCTCCCTGGGATAGGACAAGGGGCAATGGATGTAAGCTACAGCACAGGAGGTTCCACTTCAACACAAGGGGGAACTTCTTTACTGTAAGGTTCACAGAGCACTGGAGCAGGCTGCCCAGAGAGGCTGTGGAGTCTCCTTCTCTGGAGACTTTCAAGGCCTGTCTGGATGTGTTCCTGTGTGACCTGAGCCAGATTGTATGGTCCTGCTCTGGACTCAATGATCTCTTTGGGTCCCTTCCAACCCCTGACATCCTGTGAGCCTGTGATCCTCTGAGATATTTAGGTCTGTCATTATCCTTTGAAAAGAAACTTTGAAATGAAGGGTAGATTTAAAAGGCCATGATGATGCCCATATCTCATTTGAGGATGAGAGAGAAAAAAAACCTCAAAGGAACAGACCAAATGTGTGTGCTTGAACAGACCCTCTGGGTCCAGGCTTGCTCATTTTACCAGGTAGAGAGATTTTTCAAGAGTCACTTTGGTATATCCCCATGCTGACACCTGGTAAATATGATTTTAAGTCCTGCATCATGGCACTGGTACAAACAGATTACATTTGGCAACGTAATTCTCAGTCTGCAGCATAAATATATTGAAAGTGTGCAATTTCCTCTGTCTTGATTTGTTTTGCTAGGGACAGCAATAGAGAAATGAGAATAAATACACTGGGTGCGTTTGGCTGGTTTAGTTAGATGTTGAAAACAGAAGCTCAAAATACAAAGCACACTGAAAGACATGAAATCTTGTCCTACTACTGCAATTTACTGGTAGGTAGCCTAGAGTAATGATGCGAGTTAAGTCTTAATCCTATTCACAATTTCAACATAAAGCTCTTTGCTTGCCCCATACTACAATTCCCTCATGAATATACAGAAAGCTATGGAATCCAAAAGTTGCTGTCTTACTGCCCTTACAGATCCATAGAATGGGTTGGCTTGGAAGGCACAGAATCACAGAAACATGCAGCTTGGAAAAGAGCCTCAGGATCACCAAGTCCAACCAATTGCCCTACTCTATAAAGTTCGCCCCTAAACCATAGCCCCAAGCACCACATTCAAAAGACCTTTAAACACATCCAGGGTAGGTGACTCAACCACCCCCTTGGGCAGCACATTCCAATGCCTGACCACTCTTTCTGTTCTTCCCCATGAGGGTGGTGAGAGACTGGCACAGGTTGCCAAGGGAGGTGGTGGAAGCCTCATCTATGGATGTCTTTAAGGCCAGGCTGGATGTGGCTGTGAGCAACCTGATCTAGAATGGAATGGAATGGAATGGAATGGAATGGAATGGAATGGAATAGAATAGAATAGAATAGAATAGAATAGAATAGAATAGAATAGAATAGAATAGAATAGAATAGAATAGAATAGAATAGACCAAGTTGGAAGGGAACTTCAAGATCACAGTATCACAGTATCCTTAAGGTTGGAAGAGACCTCAAAGATCATCGTGTCCAACCTATCACCCAACACCACCTAATCAACTAAACCATGGCACCCAGCACCCCATCCAGTCTCCTCCTAAACACCTCCAGTGATGGTGACTCCACCACCTCCCTGGGCAGCACATTCCAATGGCCAATTACTCTTTCTGGGAAGAACTTCTTCCTAACATCCAGCCTAAACCTCCCCTGGTGCAGCTTGAGACTGTGTCCTCTTGTTCTGGTGCTGGGTGCCTGGGAGAAGAGACCAACCTCCACCTGGCTACAACCTCCTTCAGGTAGTTGTAGAGAGCAAGAAGGTCTCTCCTGATCCTCCTCTTCTCCAGGCTAAGCAACCCCAGCTCCCTCAGCCTCTCCTCATAGGGCTTGTGTTCCAAACCCCTCACCAACTTTGTTGCCCTTCTCTGGACATTTAGTGTGAGGTGTCCCTGCCCATGGCAGGGGGTTGGAACTGGATGATCCTTGAGGTGCCTTCCAACCCCAACAATTCTATGATTCTATGATTCTATGATCAGAGCAATAATATGGCTCACTGAGGTCCGTGGTGCACGTGCATGGCTTCATCAGCCCTCAGTGAACCATAAAGACCCGAGAACAACAATGCAAATCAGTCTTCCGTCTGCACAGTACACAGTGAGACAGGAATATTATTGGCACAGTTTTGTCTGCATACAGAAACAGCTTCAGATAATGAAAGTGTCACTATGTGATATTGCCAGGGACCTCTCTGCACGCTTCACCGGGTGGAACTCAGAAGAACTTAATGACCCATGGCTGCTCTTAGGGGATTTCAAAATGCAAATTGACTTATTATGGTTCTTTAAGGAAGACAGGGGGTGTAAGGGGGAAATATCACAGTGCATGTGCTGTCTTTCTAGATGCTTGCTGCTGTACTCAACTGGAGGCGAAGCACAGAGTCGCACTTATAAACACACGTCTCAGTCCCACAAAAGTCATAGCACCTTTATGCACTCTGCTTCAGAATTTGTGCTTTATGATCATCCTGAGAGTCACAAGGAAATGATGAGAATACTTCAAGGAAAATTTCACTGCAGGCAGAGGAAAAAAAAAAAAAAAAAAAAATATATATTAACTTCCCCACCCATTTCAGGAAAAATTTACCCCAGAAGAACTCTACTATGTTTTATTGCAGCCAATAGAATGGGATTAAGTAGTTCACATTGATTTGGCTTTTATTTTTTAAAGCCAAAATAAAAAGTCCCATTTAAGGCACAGGGTACATTTGTCTAGCCAGCTGCTGAGGTCACTCAGAAAAACCAGTGGAAAAGTAACTTCCTGCTGGGAAGATGAAAGGATGCTCAAAGTTCCTGTTTGAAACCATTGTTATTTTATTTGGGAAGGAAAAGGGGTAATTTAAATACATGCCTCAAACTGTACTGCAGCCTCTCTCTGGCCTTTTCTTTCTTTTTCACTGATATGCCATGGATTTCATCTTTCTCATTGATTTGCCATTGGAATGTGCTGCCCAGAGAGGTGGTGGAATTGCCATCCCTGGAGATCACAGAATCACCAAGGCTGGAAGAGACCTCAAAGATCATCAAGTCCAACCTGTCACCACAGACCTCATGACTAAACCATGGCACCAAGTGACAGGATAAAAATTTCCTAGCTGCATTCTACACAAGTGTAGGCCACAAATTGATTGTACTTAATTTTGTAACAGGAATAATTAGAATTAGACAAGATTTGATATCACAGAATCATAGAATCAACCAGGTAAGAAGAGACCTCCAAGATCATCCAGTCCAACCTATCACCCAGCCCTATCCAGTCAACTAGACCATGGCACTAAGTGCCTCATCCAGCCTTTTCTTGAAGATCTCCATTAGCTATTGGAATGTGCTGTCCAGGGAGGTGGTGGAATTGTCATCCCTGGAGATCACAGAATCACAGAATCAATCACCAAGGTTGGAAGAGACCTTAAAGATCATCAAGTCCAACCTGTCACCACAGACCTCGGGACTAAACCATGGCATCAAGTGCCACATCCAATCCCCTCTGTAATTCCCTATCCTGACAGATCATAGAATTGTTTAGGTTAGAAAAGACTTCTAAGATAAGTCCAACCATTAACCTAAAAGGATCATGGCCATTGAACCACATCCCAAAGTGTCACGTCCACACGTTTCTTGAACTCCTCCAGGGACTGTGACTCCACCACCTCCCTGGGCAGCCTGTTCCCATGTCTGACCACTCTTTCCAGAAAGGAATTTCTCCTAATGTCCAACTTAAACCTCCCTGGCACAGAATACAGGATTAACCTGGCTGGAACAGACCTTTGACCATCGAGTCCAACCTATCACCCAACACCATCTAATCAACTCAACCGGGCACTAAGTGCCTCATCCAGTATCTTTTTAAACACTTCCAGTGATGATGACTCCAGCACCCCCTGGGCAGCCCATTCCAATGGGCTCAATCACTATTTCAGGCCATTTCCTCTTGCCCTATCACCTGATATTAGAGAGACCAGCCACTACCTATCTCCAACCTCCTTTCAGGGTAGTTGTAGAGAGCAATCAGGTCTTCCCTCAGCCTCCTCATATCCAAACAATTGCAGTTCCCTCAGCCTGCTCTCCAGACCCTTCACCAGCCTTGTAGCCCTTCTCTGGGCATGCTTGTAGTGGGTGGCCTACAAATGAACCCAGAGTTTGAGGGTGCCGAGAACAGGGGCACAATCACTTCCCTGCTCCTGCTGGTCATGCTGTTGCTGATCCAGGCAGGGACGCTGTCAGCCTGCAACAGGAACAGTGTGACCAGCAAGAGAAGGGATATGCAATCTCCTCTGATGGCATAATTAAATCCTGATTCTGCATTAAATCCTGATTCAGGATTTAATGCCGATGTCATACTGGAACAATAGACTTCAAAACTAAGGCATTCTCCTTATTACTCATTTTCCAGGTGGATTGCTCAACTTATTCTGGGAAACTGGGCTGGCCTTTCTGTTCTACATCACCAAGCCACAAGCTCTACGTGCCGTGGTGACAGCTATGGATACATCCTTCCACATGACAGAGTATTTGATGATAACTACCAGCATGTTTGAGCAGATGGGAAGAGGGATATTGCACATTAAATCATCACCTAGTGAACTGCTTACCTGAATAGGAGTCCTTAGACTGGTTACCTTTATGTTTGGTTACTTTTAGGTTTGGAGCACCTCCTCTATGAGGACAGACTGAAGGAGTTGGGGCTGTTCAGTCTGGAGAAGAGAAGGCTCCGAGGTGACCTCATTGTGGCCTTCCAGTATCTGAAGGGGGCCTACAGGAGGGCTGGGGAGGGACTTCTCAGGATGTCAGGTAGTGATAGGACTAGGGGGAATGGAATGAAGCTGGAGGTGGGGAGATTCAGACTAGATGTGAGGAAGAAGTTCTTCCCCATGAGAGTGGTGAAGCCCTGGAATGGGTTATCCAGGGAAGTGGTTGAGGCCCCGTCCCTGGAGGTGTTTAAGAGCAGGCTGGATGAGGCTCTGGCCAGCCTGATCTAGTGTGGGGTGTCCCTGCCCATGGCAGAGGGGTTGGAACTAGATGATCCTTGTGGTCCTTTCCAACCCTGACTGATACTATGATACTATGAATGATACTATGTTTTATACCAGTAAGGAAAAGTTAAGGAAATGCTGTTGAAAGATGCAATCAACATTTTAGCTCTTTACTTCCAAATGCAGGATAATCAATCAAAGTAGCTAAGAAACCTGATCAGAATACTTGGCCCAGGGAACTTTCATCTTCTGTCCAACTTATCAAAAGTAAAAGTCCTTCCTTTTTCCTAAGTGCTTTGTGCTTCTGTTTCCAGCCTTAATAATCCATTATAGATGGCAGTGAGTAATTAAACCAACTAATGAGGTGTTATTTTAAATTACAATCCTACTTTCTTTGAACTGCTTTTTCACTAAACCTTAACCACCATAACTACATTATTCTGATCCCTTTACAGCTTCACAAGCTTCTTTCTGTGTGGCTTGCTTTCAGTTAAATATCACCTGCAGTGATAATATGAAACAATTAAGCAGTTTTTAATTGCTGCCTTCCAAAAAAAACCACCACCAAATCAAAGATAAATAAAATGCAGGTCCATTCTATAAAATTAAAGTTATCTACTGCACCACTAAAACACAGCTAGCTGCACTGTGCAGATTCTTGTTGTGAAATAAATGATCTACTGCAGTTAACTTCAGCAGATTAATTGCATTTCTTTCCTCTAAGCACACCACCGAGAGTGCTGTAAAGTCATTTAAATGGATTGCTGACCCATTTCTGTGCTTTCTCAGAGGTTGGTAATGAAATCATATTGTCTGAAGTGCATGCACCACTGGGGTTAGGTTTTCTGTTGTGTGGTTTGCTGTATTGTCTTCCAAAGTAATTGAATAATTCGACGTACACAGCGTTGAATCGAGCAGCTAAAGAAGGCGGATGCAAAGCAAGAGGGTGAGCAATAAATGTGCCACATGCTTTCCAAGCAATTCTGTGCCTGCTCTTTGAGTCCGTATGAATAAATGGCTCCTTTAGCATCTAGCTCTCATTATCTGTCCCTCGCATCTAGTGATGCTTTCTGCCAACAGGAGATTTAGTAGCATCTTTTACTTTGCGTTTCCCTCTCCTTCAATGGCGTTAGGAGAAACTGTTGAAAGCATCCTCCCCCATTCAGCAGTGCAGCATGAATAACCACTCTCCTGCCAGCACCACCATTGAGAATCCAGTGTTGGAGGGCCCTGAGCAAAGCATTTACACAGACACTTTTATGCCTATGGCTATGCAGTTTGCCCTCTGGTCTCACCTTCACCTCTGTCATGTCATGCTACAATTCCCTACTCTGAACTGGTAGGAGACAGCTGAACTCCACAGTACACCAAATAGTGTTTCTGAGGAGCATTTCCTCCTTTTCATTTTCCCTTTCATTCAGCAGAGCCTTAGGAGCCCATTCTCCCAGTCTGGAGTACAACCAGCCCCTATTCTTTCACGTAGAGCTGTTCTTTCTCTGATTTGAAAGCAGAGGCCTCAGGGACCCCTAAAAGCTCATACAGTATTTCCAGTTCCAACTGACAAGTCCAGCTCTCTTTTCTTTCTAGCCTGCATCTTTCTCTTCAAACTTCAAAGCCACTTACTCTGACGATTTCTGGCAACACTCTGATATAAAGAACCACAAAGGAGCAGGAATTAGAGAGGAGAGGGCTCATGTCTGCTTGGCATGAACATCTGTACCTCTGTCACTGACTTCAGGAGACTGAAACAGAGGCTGTTCCCTTTGGTCGCCCTCATTTCCTTTACTGAACCTAATCCCTACACTGTCTGCTGTGTCCCATTACTGCCATGTCCAACAGCACCAGGAAAAGGAAGACTCTTCACAGCAGCTCCTCTTGGCCTCTGCTGGGGAAAAGATCAGCAATCACAGCCTCCATTTGTGTTTTTCTGACCTGACATGAAGAGAAACCCATGAGGGATTTCCCTATGGTGCTAGCCTACCCCCCCAGGAAAGACAAGTTTTCCATCAATGCATCAGCAATTGTTTACTGAGGAAAAGAATGGCAGAGAAAAAGAGAGAGAAGAGTGAGAGCTGGGAGAAAGGATGAACACCTTTCTGGGAAGGAAGAGGTGGCTTTGACGATCAGGAGCAATTCCTGTTTCTTAAGATGAAATGTAGGTGTGCAAATGAAAACATTAAAAAGGTGGTAATGATCAGATGTGAATTAATGCAAAGAGAAGGTATGCATCCTAAAGACAAGTCTGCCTTTTCAATGCATCTTTAAATCTGTACCAGTTCTGTGTTCCTGGGTGAAAACCTGCCGTGTGTGCAATGATATGAATGTGTTCACATGAAACTTAGCGGAGGAAGGTAGAGATCATTTGTTGATATTTACTGAAACCATTCGTAAGTCATTCCATCACCAAATGGGCTGTGGAAATATGCACAGCCTGGAAATGTGCAATAAATGGCTTGAAAATCAGAAACAGGTTAGGACAGGCTGCAAGAGTTGGGGTTGTTCAGCCTGGAGAACAGAAGGCTCTGGGGAAACCTTACAGCAGCTGTCAAGTACCTGAAGGGTACCTACAAGAAAGCTGGGAAGAGACTTTTCATAAGGGTTTGTAGTGACAGGAAAAGAGGCAATGGCTATATGCTTGGAGAGGGCAGATTTGAACTGGAGAATGAAAAGGTTTTTACAGTAAGTGGTGAGACACTGGAAGAGGTTTGTCCAGTGAAGTCATGGATGCCCCTTCTCTAGAGACTTTCAAGGCCAGGTTGGACAAAGCCTTCAGCAATCTGCTCTAGTGGAAGGTGTCCCTGCCTGAGGTAGGAAGGTTGCAACTAGATGCTTTTCAAAGTCCCTCTAAGCCAACACTTTCTATGATTTATGACACATCTACACTGATAGGCACAGACAGTCTGAAAGTCACTTTGCTAGTCTGAATTGGACTGGATCTGCTCTGTTTCGCAACATTCAAAGGCACAAAAGCACACTGCATCCAAGCTAATACTCCTTGCCCCTCTCCAGATTCCCATTTCAAATCTGGGTTGTTGGTAAGGGTCTCAATATATGTCCAGTGACTTCTCTTTCTGAATAAAACCGAATGAAAGCTTGTCTGATATATCCAGAATTCATCAGGTACTCGGGATTTAATACATTTAGACCTTGAACTGTATATATTGCTGTTCCAAAAAGGCCAGATTTCATAGATACTTGGATAATATTGATGTAAAAATCACTTAAACAGCAACACAAATCACATTCTTCACTATTTTTCCCCTTTTTAGATCATTTACAAACCAAGCACCACCAAAACAAAACCTCACCTTTACTTTTCACAGACCACAGCCACAGGCCACTTTTTGTCCCTCTTGATGAACTCTGTCATTGCTTAAGAAATCTTTAATATTTCATTTCTTAAGAAATCTTTAATACTTCATTTCTTAAGAAATCTTTAATACTTCATTGCTTAAGAAATGTTTAATACTTCCCAATACCTAGATTTGACTGACAGAGACAAGGGGTTTTTTTGGCCTTACGCTACCCCAGGTGGAATTTTGTTAACACAAGCTGAGATTTAGGTATCTTTTCAAGCATCAGAAAGCTGAAGCCCAAATACTGCAGAGGAAATGATTGACTATGTTGCTAGAATACAAATAAGGTGCAATAACTGCCTTCCCTTGGTTTGTAAAGCCTGTCTTTTCAAAAACATTTATTTCTTCCCCAAGTAAGCTTTCTACTGTAACACCACTCTTCAAGATTTCTGGGAGCAAACACCAGGCTGTGTATAACACAGAGGGTAAATGTCATCCTAGCTCAAATACCATTCTCCAGTAAAACTATGGACATTAGCCTGTTCTTAACTTATCTCGAGTTTTCCTCTGTGACAGTTTAGGCTGGGCCTTTAAGAAAAGGATAGCTGCAGAACTCTTTAGCTGAATGTTTAGATGTGAAAAGGAAAACAAAGATTAATTCTAAATTAATTTCATTGGTCAGATGTGAGATGTACCAAAGCAGATGGGCAGAGTCCAACGGCATGAGATTGAACACATCCAAGTGCCAGGGTCTGCACATTGGCCACAGCAACCCCAGGCAGTGCTACAGGCTGGGGTCAGAGTGGTTGGAGAGCAGCCAGGCAGAGAGGGACCTGGGGGTGCTGGTTGATGGTAGGCTGAACATGAGCCTGCAGTGTGCCCTGGCAGCCAAGAGGGCCAATGGCATCCTGGCCTGCATCAGGAACAGTGTGTCCAGCAGGAGCAGGGAGGTCATTCTCTCCCTGTACGCTGCACTGGTTAGGCCACACCTTGAGTCCTGTGTCCAGTTCTGGGGCCCACAGGTTAGGAAGGATGCTGACTTGCTGGAATGTGTCCAGAGAAGGGCAACAAAGTTGGTGGGGGGTTTGGAGCACAAGCCCTATGAGGAGAGGCTGAGGGAGCTGGGGTTGCTTAGCCTGGAGAAGAGGAGGCTCAGGGGAGACCTTATTGCTCTCTCTAAATATCTGTGGACAGGTGGGGGTTGGTCTCTTCTCCCAGGCAACTAGCACCAGAACAAGAGGACAGAGTCTCAGGCTGCACCAGGGGAGGTTTAGGCTGGAGGTTAGGAAGAAGTTCTATGCAGAGAGAGTGATTGCCTATTGGAATGTGCTGCCCAGGGAGGTGGTAGAGTCACCATCATTGGAGGTGTGTAGGAGGAGACTTGATGGGGTGCTTGGTGCCATGGTTTAGTTGATTAGGTGGTGTTGGTTGATGGGTTGGACATGATACAATACAATACAAAACAATCCACCAGGTTGGAAGAGACCTTCAAGATCATCACATGATGATCTTGAAGGTCTCTTCCAACCTGGTCTATTCTATTCTAGTCTAGTCTAGTCTAGTCTAGTCTAGTCTAGTCTAGTCTATTCTAGTCTAGTCTAGTCTATTCTATTCCATTCCATTCCATTCTTTTCTATGTTTCTGACATAAATTATAAATTAGTCATAAATTATGACTTTAAGCTCTTTGGCACTAAAATTTGCAGAAATAAGAATTGCTGCTTTTCCTTTGAATATACAAACCTATTTGCAAAGAGAACAGAGGGGAGTCTATGCTAATATTAAAGCTGGTGAGGGATTATTTTAGGGTGTCAGGTAGGGATAGGAGTAGGGGGAGTGGAAAAAAATAGAAATGAGTAGATTCAGAGTGAATGTTAGGAAGAAATATTTCCCCATGAGGGTGGTGAGAGACTGGAACAGGTTGCCCAGGAGGGTGGTGGAAGCCTCATTTCTGGAGTTTTTTAAGGCCATGCTGGATGTGGCTTTGAGCAACCTGATCTAGTGTGAGGTGTCCCTGGCCATGGCAGGGGGTTGGAACTGGCTGATCCTTGAGGTCTCTTCCAGCCCTAACAATTCTATGATTCTATGATTTTCTAATAAAATACATTCATTTTTTGCATGATTAGCTGCCTTGCTGATGGACAGCAGGCAACAAGCATCTTTTAAAGCTTTAGCTGTTTTTAAATCATGCCACTGTCTTTGCCGGTTTTGCTGCAATCCTTGCTGTAATTCTTTTATTTATATTTGGACTGCATCTCAACAGTGATCTTAAGCTTACTTAGATGAAATGAAACATTTTAGAGGTAAGAAGCTCCATCTGCTGGCTATTCAGTTGTATGTTTTAGAAAGAAAGAGAAAAAGAGAAAGAAAGAGAAAGAGAAAGAAAGAGAAAGAGAAAGAGAAAGAGAAAGAGAAAGAGAAAGAGAAAGAGAAAGAGAAAGAGAAAGAGAAAGAGAAAGAGAAAGAGAAAGAGAAAGAGAAAGAGAAAGAGAAAGAGAAAGAGAAAGAGAAAGAGAAAGAGAAAGAGAAAGAGAAAGAGAAAGAGAAAGAGAAAGAGAAAGAGAAAGAGAAAGAGAGAAAGGGAAAGAAAAAGGGAAAGGGAAAGGGAAAGGGAAAGGGAAAGGGAAAGGGAAAGGGAAAGAGAAAGAGAAAGAGAAAGAGAAAGAGAAAGAGAAAGAGAAAGAGAAAGAGAAAGAGAAAGAGAAAGAGAAAGAGAAAGAGAAAGAGAAAGAGAAAGAGAAAGAGAAAGAGAAAGAGAAAAAAAAAAAAAGAAAAAGAAAAAGAAAAAGAAAAAGAAAAAGAAAAAGAAAAAGAAAAAGAAAAAGAAAAAGAAAAAGAAAAAGAAAAAGAAAAAGAAAAAGAAAAAGAAAAAGAAAAAGAAAAAGAAAAAGAAAAAGAAAAAGAGAAAAAAAGGGGGAAATAAAATCCCACAAAGCCCAAACTCATAAAAGATTATTCAGAATACAGAATTAATCATTTTGAATACCGAATTAATCAGTTTGAATGCAGAATTAACCAGGTTGGAAAATACCTCTGAGATCATGGAGTCCAACCTCCCACCCAACAGCACCTAATCAGCTAAACCATGGCACTAAGTGCATCATCCAGTCTTATTTTACATAGGTTTTGCACAATATGAAGCATTTTTCGATGTGGTGAGCATAACACACAGCCTAGATGCCTCCCCTTTCATGCTTAAGTATGTTCCAGCCATTTTTCAAAGGGAAAGTAATTTTGCTTCAATGAAATCAATTTTTTCAGCTAGAGTTGTGTTATGCACAGCAGATGCCAGAGACCCAGGATGGAAGAGCAGTGCAAGCACCAGTGCCAAATGGTGACAGCTTTGACAGAAGACAGGTAGTGCTGTTGCTCTCTGCTCTACTTCACTTTTACCCACGCTGCAGCGCCTCAAGTACAAATACTCAGATCACTGCAGAATGCACACACAAATCATGTCCCACCTCATCCATCAAAGAGGTGCTCACCATTAGAAACATTTTTCAATTAAAATTGAAGCTTGAAGTAAAGCAAAGAGTTGGAGAGATTTACATAAGTCTGACAGACGTGATTTATGTTTCTGGAAGTTTAACTTCCAAGAGCGTGGCAGTTTTAGGCTGATGCTTGGGAAATGTTGCACAGATCTGGAGTAGGAACATGGCAGAAGGGAAATAAATTACCATTGGATGGAAAGGGAAAATAATGATAAGGTCTAAATCATCCTATTGGTTTGATAACAACATAAAGATAGTTGTTGTGGTAGTTTTAAGCTGTACCTTTGTACCTATGGAGTTCACTCCTATAAAATTAATGAGAAAGTTTAGATAAATGAATTGGCAACAGCCTGGAAAGATGTCACAGAAGATGCTAAGCAATGGACAGCCTGGTGTATTGGGCAGCCTTTTTTAACACCTTGTCTCAGCCAGTGAGGAGATATGGATTTAAATTCAGAACGTTGTCTTGATACTGAAGTGTGGATGTGGCTTCCTAACCACCACAATCAACTCAAAGACAGGCCTTGCCAGGTCAAAGTCACAGATGTGCCTTCAGATTATTTATGAGACTCCTTACAAATGATTTAAGGCACATTTTCATGGGAGTGGTATCACTAACATGGATTTTACGTGAATACAGAAGATTGTGTGGACCTCCTGCTTTAGTGGCTTATTTCAGTTTAGTTAAGTCTATTCCCAAATGGCTTCTGCTGAGATGAAAGATGTGAATTATTTTGTCATGACTGGGGGCCAGAGAGATTTTATACTGGTTAGTGGTTAAGATGTCTCAGCCTAAATTTTTTGCCTTAAATCATATTGGCAAAACTGTGTCATGGAAGCAGAGCAAACCAAAACTTGACACAGCTAAACCTCTCTGTACCATAGAATTCCACCTGGGGACTCCGGTTAGTTCTTGATTTCTTCTAGACCTTTGTCAGTCTTGCTTGTTGAGACTGCAGATTCCTAAGGGTAAGAGCTCTCTTTTATAAGATAGTACCAAGCTTAGCACACACAGTAAGGCACTAATATCAGAAAGGGCCTCCAGGTGCTGCTGCAATACAAATTTGGATAGGATAGGATAGTAGGATAGGATAGGATAGGATAGGATAGGATAGGATAGGATAGGATAGGATAGGAAAGGAAAGGAAAGGAAAGGATAGGATAGGATAGGATAGGATAGGATAGGATAGGATAGGATAGGATAGGATAGGATAGGATAGGATAGGATAGGATAGGATAGGATAGGATAGGATGGGATGGGATGGGATGGGATGGGATGGGATGGGATGGGATGGGATGGGATGGGATGGGATGGGATGGGATGGGAAGAATAGAATAGAATAGAATAGAATAGAATAGAATAGAATAGAATAGAATAGAATAGAATAGAATAGAATAGAATAGAATAGAATAGAATAGAATAGAATAGAATAGAATAGAATAGAATTAACCAGGTTGGAAGAGACCTTCAAGATCATCGCGTTCAACCTGTCATCCAACACCACTTAACTAAACCATGGCACCAAGCACCCCATCCAGTCTCCTCCTAAACACCTCCAATGATGGCAACTCCACCACCTCCCTGGGCAGCACATTCCAATGGCCAATCACTCTATGAAAAATTTCTTCCTAACATCCAGTCTAAACCTCCCCTGGTGCAGCTTGAGACTGTGTCCTCTTGTTCTGGTGCTGCTTGCCTGGGAGAAGAGACCAACCCCCACCTGGCTGCAATCTCCCTTCAGGTAGTTGTAGACAGCAATAAGGTCTTCCCTGAGCCTCCTCTTCTCCAGGCTAAGCAACCTCAGCTCCTTCCTCTCCTCCATATTGCTAATACGGAATTGTAGTATAACCATCCACATAAGCAGTGAAGTGCCTTAATTTTCTTACCTGCTTTCAACATATTCCTGAAAGTGAAATGAAGTCATGTAATCATAAAGAACATGTTAATACCCGTGATAAGCAAAGAAGAAAATTCTAGGGGGATTATATCTTCCCTTTTACAGCACGAGCATGATAAAAGATGCTGTTTCTACAGGAACAGGGAGGCAGGCTAATGCTGAAAATCCTCAAATCCTTCTGAATCATGAGTTAATTAAAATGCTTAATGCAACTTCCTTGATCACACCAGCAAAGCATTAGCTAAACCAATAAGAAAATGTATCAGTTACTCATGGCACATGTTTTTAGATTTCCACTGGAAACCATAATCCTAAAGCTGAGGCTTGCCTGCACCAAGCCAGAGGAGCACTTTACATTTTTTGTGTGTAAGTAATGGGTTTTGAAACAGAAGTCTCTCTCTTCCTAGTCCTAAGGAGATGACCTTATTCCAGGCAATTCATTTTAGGTTTTCCTCTTTTCATTCGTACACTTCTACACCTAAGTGTAAAGACAAGGGGAACTAGGGGGAATGGAATGAAGCTGGAGGTGGGGAGATTCAGGCTGGTTGTGAGGAAGAAGTTCTTCACTGTGAGAGTGGTGAGGCTCTGGAATGGGTTGTCCAGGGAGGTGGTTGGGGCCCCGTCCCTGGAGGTGTTTAAGAGCAGGCTGGACGAGGCTCTGGCCAGCCTGATCTAGTGTGGGGTGTCCCTGCCCATGGCAGTGGGGTTGGAACTAGATGATCCTTGTGGTCCCTTCCAAAGCTGACTGATACTATGATACATTGATACTATGATACAAAGGCAGAGGAAGAAACTTATAATGGCTTAGGTTGAGAGGGACCTCAGACATCATCTGCTGCAACCTATCTGCCATGGGCAGAGACAGCCTGCATTTAGAATTGGTTGCTCAAGGCCTCAACCAGCCTGGCCTTGAACACCTTCAGAGAGGGGACATCCATGACCTCCCTGGGCAACCCATTCCAGACCATTCCAAAATGTTCTGATAGAAGACAATTCAGCTGGTTTCCCCAGCATTGGACTCTCATTTGTTACTCTACACTGGAACAGGTTGCCCAAGGAGGTAGTTTAGGCCACATCCTTGGAGATTAATTACAAGGTCAGGCTTGGCAGGGCTCTAGGCAACCTGATATAATGGAAGATGCCTCGATGTTTAACAGCAAGGTAGGAGTCCAGGATGAGTGGCCTCCTGAGCTGGGTAGTAGGGTTGGGGAGCAGTGTAGTACCCCAGAAATCCATGAGGAACTAGTTCGGGACCTGCTGAGCCACTTGGACATCCACAAGTCCATGGGACCAGATGGGATCCATCCTAGGGTGCTGAGAGAGCTGGCAGATGAGCTGGCCAAGCCGCTCTCCATCATTTTCCTCCAGTCCTGGCTCACTGGAGAGGTCCCAGATGACTGGAAACTGGCCAATGTGGTCCCCATCCACAAGAAGGGACGGATAGAGGAACCCGGAAACTACAGGCCAGTCAGCCTGACCTCAGTGCCAGGGAAAGTGATGGAGCAGATTATCCTGGCGGCAATAATTGCACACCTGCAGGATGGCCAAGGGCTCAGGTCCAGCCAACATGGATTTAGGAAGGGCAGGTCCTGCCTCTCCAACCTGATCTCCTTCTATGATCAGGTGACCCGTCTGGTGGACGTGGGGAGGCCTGTGGATGTGGTCTACCTGGACTTCACCAAGGCCTTTGACACTGTCCCCCACAGCAAACTGCTGGCTAAGTTGTCAGCTCATGGTTTGGACAGTAACACTCTGCGCTGGGTTAGGAACTGGCTGGAGGGCCGAGCCCAGAGAGTGGTGGTGAATGGTGCCACATCCGGCTGGCGGCCAGTCACCAGTGGTGTCCCCCAGGGATCAGTGTTGGGCCCCATCCTCTTTAACATCTTCATTGATGATATGGATGAGGGAATTGAGTCAGTCATCAGCAAGTTTGCAGATGACACCAAGTTGGGAATAGATGTTAGTCAGTTAGAGGGTAGAAAGGCTCTGCAGAGGGACCTCGACCGACTGGACAGATGGGCGGAGTCCAATGGGATGACATTCAACAAGTCCAAGTGCCGGGTGCTGCACTTTGGCCACAGCAACCCCATGCAGAGCTACAGGCTGGGGTCAGAGTGGCTGGTGAGCTGCCAAACAGAGAGGGATCTGGGGGTGCTGATCGACACCCGCCTAAACATGAGCCAGCAGTGTGCCCAGGTGGCCAAGAGGGCCAATGGCATCCTGGCCTGTATTAAGAATAGTGTGGCCAGCAGGAGCAGGGAGGTCATTGTGCCCCTGTACTCTGCATTGGTTAGGCCACACCTTGAGTCCTGTGTCCAGTTCTGGGCCCCTCAGTTTAAGAAGGACATCGAGACACTTGAACGTGTCCAGAGGAGGGCAACAAGGCTGGTGAGAGGCCTTGAGCACAAGCCCTATGAGGAGAGGCTGAGGGAGCTGGGGTTGTTTAGCCTGGAGAAGAGAAGGACCAGGGGTGACCTCATTGCCCTCTACAACTACCTGAAGGGTGGTTGTGGACAGGAGGGGGTTGGTCTCTTCTCCCAGGCAACCAGTACCAGAACAAGGGGACACAGTCTCAAGCTGTGCCAGGGGAGGTTTAGACTCGAGGTGAGGAGGAAGTTCTTCACTGAGCGAGTCATTCGTCATTGGAATGGGCTGCCCGGGGAGGTGGTGGAGTCGCCGTCCCTGGAGGTGTTCAAGAGGAGACTGGACATGGCACTTGGTGCCATGGTCTAGTTGTGAAGTCTGTTGGGACGGGTTGGACTTGATGATCCTTGGGGTCTCTTCCAACCTTGGTTATACTGTGATACTGTGATACTGTGAAGATATCCCTGCTAACTGCAGTGGGGTTGGACTAGATGACCTTTGGAGGTGCCTTCCAACCCAAACCATTCTATAATTCTATGATTTTCAAAACCAGCACATTATCATCATTCTGCAAATTGTCATGTGGATGTGGTCTTCACCTTCACTAGCTAAGACTCACAACTTATCACATGCAAAGAGCAAGGCTGGTCGGGACCCAGAGGAGCTGCCATCAATAACTCAGAGCCCAAAACTACTGGGAATATGGAGGTATATCAGAGACTCAGCATAAGCCAATTAGCAGTTTCTTCTCTGGCCTGTGTAAACTACTGATGCATATTTGACTACTAAGTACCTAGTTTACAGTTATAGGACTGTGATGAAAGAGGGAAAGCCTATACAGAAAAGGTTTGCAGATGTTTTTCGTGCAGTTGGCAAATAATTATCAGTATAGAGTAAAAACCTTTCAGCCTTTGAGCAATCTCCCTATAAAAGTATGAATCTCTCTCACCTATACCTTCCCCAGCAGGGTTGGGAGACTTTGTGACGCTCACATTGAACACTGTATTATTTCACTTAAATTGCTGACTGATAGCCTAAAATAAGCTTGGCCATGCCTGCCTGGGCTGTGATGCTGTCTCAGAGTCAGCATCAAAGATTGAGATCGAAGGCTAGTGTTATGTTACTAACAGAGGAAAGCAAACACCATGAAGCACCTTGAAGAAAAGCCTTTTGCCACATTGCATTAGTGATGTTTTCCAGAAATTCAGGACTTTCATTTTAGATTATTTTTATTTAATTTAGACAATTCACTATACTCCTCACAGTAAATTTCATGTAGACTAGACTAGACTAGACAAGACTAGACAAGACTGGAATGGAATGGAATGGAATGGAATGGAATGGAATGGAATGGAATGGAATGGAATGGAATGGAATGGAATGGAATGGAATGGAATGGGATGGAATGGAATGGAATAGAATGGAATGGAATGGGATGGAATAGAATGAGATAGAATAGAATTAACCAGGTAGGAAGAGACCTTTGAGATCATTGAGTCCAACCTATCATCCACCACCATCTAACCAACTCAACCATGGCACCAAGCACCCCATCCAGTCGACTCTTAAATACCTCCAGTGATGGTGACTCCACCACCTCCCTGGGCAGCACATTCCAATGGCAAATCACACTCTCTATGAAGAATTTCTTTCTAACACCCAGCCTAAACCACCCCTGGCACAGCTTGTCCTCTTGTTCTGGTGCTGGTTGCCTAGGAGAAGAGACTAATGCCCACTGACTACAACTTCCCTTCAGGTAACTGGAGAGAACAATAAGGTATCCTCTGAGCCTCCTCTTCTCCAGGCTAAGCAACCCCAGCTCCCTCAGCCTCTCCTCACAGGGCTTGTTCTCCAAACCCCTCACCAACTTTGTTGCCCATCTCTGGACACGTTCCAGCAACTCTCCATCTTTCCTAAACTGAGTTGCCCAGAACTGGACACAGGACTCAGGGTGTGGCCTAACCAGTGCTGAGTACAGAGGGAGAATGACCTCTCTGCTCCTGCTGGCCACACTGTTTGTTCTGCTCTATGTTTATCAGCTGAGTAAGGCTAGGAAAAATAGTTGATTTCTGAATTTTCCTCAAGCATTGGCAGTTAGCTGACAACATTTGTTTACTCTGTTAGTAGAATCCAGCAAATACTGAGCATTTAAGATATTTCCATGCAGTGTTACTGTTTGGGCAGAAGGCTGCAGTAGAAGATCAGGTTGAAATGCCCCAGGAGATATGAAGGTTTTGGGTTTGGAATTATTTTCCTTACTTCATCTTCATGAGTTAAATTAACTACCAAAAATATTCACAAATTTCAACAAGCTTTGGTAGCTCAGAAGCTGTTCTCACAGGCTCCCATCATTAATTGCAGCCAGGCTGACAAGCTATATCACAAAGAAATTTTATCAAGAGCCAGGAGAAAGGAAAACATTTCCATTACCCCATAACCCCATGCAGTGCTACAGGCTGAGGTCAGAGTGGCTGGAGAGCAGCCAGGCAGAAAGGGACCTGGGGGTACTGGTTGACAGTAGGCTGAACATGAGCCTGCAGTGTGCCCAGGTGGCCAAGAAGGCCAATGGCAGCCTGGCCCGCATCAGGAAGAGTGTGGCCAGCAGGAGCAGACAAGTCATTCTGTCCTGTACTCAGCACTGGTTAGGCCACACCTTGAGTTCTGTGCCCAATTCTGGGCCCCTCAGTTTAGGAAAGATGTTAAGTTGCTGGAACATGTTCAGAGAAGGGCAACAAAGGTGGGGAGGGGTTTGGAGCACAGCCCTCTGAGGAGAGGCTGAGGGAGCTGGGGTTGCTTAGCCTGGAGAGAGGAGGCTCAGGGGAGACCTTCTTGCTCTCTACAACTCCCTGAAGGGAGACTGTAGCCAGGAAGGGGTTGGTCTCTTCTCCCAGGCAACCAGCACCAGAACAAGAGGACATAGTCTTGAGCTGCACCAGGAGAGGTTTAGGCTGGAGGCGAGGAAGAAGTTCTTCACAGAAAGAGAGATTGGCCATTGGAATGTGCTGCCCAGGGAGGTGGTGGAGTCACCATCACTGGAGGTGTTTAGGAAGAGACTTGATGGGGTGTTTGGTGCCATGTTTTAGTTGATAAGGTGGTGTTGGATGATAGGTTGGACTCGATGATCTCGAAGGGCTTTTCCAACCTGGTTAATTCTATTCTATTCCCTTCCATTCTCTTCATTAGATATTCTGACTTGGTGCTTGGCAAAGATTAGCCATGCATGCCGAGTACATTGAACGATATCCATACACCAAGGTGCGTAGAATGAAAGTACAGCCTGACCTTAACATGAAAAACTCATCACAGTTAATGATGAGCAGACTATAAATAGAGTTCATAACATGATTTACCAAATTAAGTGCATGCATAAATGAAAGAGAATCAGGATTGCATACAATAAAGGCTTCTGTTTTTTAAGATCAATGAGCGAATTTCTTCATTGTTTGGCAAAAAGTCCCTCAGAGTAACGAGCTGCAGGACAGGTTTAATGTTTACTAACTCTTGGCAATAAAACAATGAGACAAATAGCTTTTATGGAATCAGAATGGGCTGGGATGCAAGGGACCTCCAAAGGTCATCTAGTCCAAGATTCCCCCCCACAGTCAGCAGGGCCATCCTCAACCATATCAGGTTGCCCAGAGCCCTGTCCAGCCTCACCTTGAATATCTGCAGGGATGGGGATTCAACCACCACCCTGGGCAACCTGTTCCAGTGTTCCACCACCCTCATAGTAAAGAACCTGTTCCTGACATCCAATCTAAATCTGTTCTTCATTGGTTTGATGCCACTGTCCCTCATCCTATTGCTGCCGGCCTTGGAAAACAGTCTCTCTCCATCCTTCCTGTAGACCCCCTTCAGGGTACTGGAAGGCTGCCATTAGGTCTTCCCAGAACCTCCTTTTCTCCAGGCTGAACAACCCCAGTTCCCTCAGCCAGTTCATGTAGGTGACATTTTGGCAATCATCTGTTGCTTGAGAATAATGAGCATTTGCCCCAGATAGCATCCAGATCATGTTTATTGTGTTTTCTCGGTTCACTTGCTAGAACACTGGCAATTGCCACAGACCAGAATAGCTGCACTCCATTTGTATCTGTATGGAAATGGTACTCCCACTACAAGAACAATGTAAAGCTCTCTGAACTAATTGCAGTGTTACTGCTGATCTTTTCTTCTTCAGTTTCAATGTTCATCAGGGTATCTGGAAGAGATTATAAGCTACTAACAGTGGGCAGTAGTCACTTTATGCACTTTATGTAGGAAATGATGTAGATGGGGGGGAAACCAAGGTTTTAATGGGCACACTGTGGGTAAGCAGGAGCAGCTGCATTAATTGCAATATGCTGCTCTGCTCCCTGGAAATTTCCTCAGTGCCAGGTGCTATGCACACACAAAGCTATCTTTTTATTTTCCATTATTTATGCTTATGACTTAAAACGTAAAGAAAAGTCAAACAACAAAGACTCTTTCCTTGAATACATAGCAGACCAAAATGCTGAATGCACAAGGAGAATGCAGAATTAAGCAGGTTGGAAAATACCTGAGATCAAGTCCAGCCTATCAGTCAACACCATCTAATCAACTGAACCATGGCACTAAATGCCTCTTCCAGTCTCTTTTTAAACACTTCTAGTGATGTTTAATCCACCACCTCCCAATGGCTAACAACTCTCTCTGTGAAGAACTTTCTCCTCACCTCCAGCCTAAACTTCCCCTGGTGCAGCTTGAGACTATGTCTTCTTGTTCTGGTGCTGGTTGCCTGGAAGAAGAGACCAATCCCCACGTGGCTACAACCTCCCTTCAGGTAGTTATAGATGGTAGCAAGGTCTCCCCTGAGCCTCCTCTTCTCCAGGCTAAACACTCTCAGCTCCTTCAGCCTCTCCTCATAGGACTTGATCTTTGAGGTCTCTTCCTACCTTGGGGATACTGTGATACTGTGTGATACTGTAAAACCAAATCCAAGACAAGCAGCTAAATGAGCATAGTAGTGCATGTCCTTAGCCAACCCCCTCAGTTTGGTATCATCTCAAACTTGCTGAGGGTACTCTCAATCCCCTCATCCAGGTTGTTGATAAAGATACTGAACAAAACTGAACCCAGTCCCTGGGGAACACCACTGGCCACAGGCCTGCAAGCTGACTCTGTGCCACTGTTGATGACCCTCTGAACTATGTTGTCAGACAGTTTTCAATCCACCTCACTGGCCAGTGGTCTACGCTGCATTTCTTGAGCTTTTCTAGGAGGATGTTATGAGAGACAGTATCAAAAGCCTTACTGAAGTCAAGATATGTGACATCCACTGCTCTTCCCTCATCTGACCTTCATTTGGTCGTAGTGTCATAGAAGACTATCAGATAGTAATCCAAAAACCAATGCTCTTGCTGTGGTTTCTTTCATCCTCCCTCTCCTCCTCTGTTTGCTGTATCTACAATTCTATTTTGTCTTTCCTTAATGATGTTGTGAATTCACTGAGAATCCTTCCTACAATACTCACAAAACAGTGGTCCAACAGTAATCTGGCCTATAGAGAATATGATGTATAAATCTGGTAAAGGCTGGTTATTCTGACCAGTCAAAGGACAACTTTAACAACTGGAAAGCATGTCCTGTCCTAGGAATATTCTCCCTCTATCTCTCATTCCCATTCTAGAAACGGAGAGC
Organism: Picus viridis; assembly: GCA_033816785.1. NCBI lineage: Eukaryota > Metazoa > Chordata > Aves > Piciformes > Picidae > Picus > Picus viridis. The sequence goes on along the minus strand of CM066575.1, from coordinate 42,937,611 downwards.
CATCAGACTGAGGTCCTAGTCTACTTTTCTACTTTTTTTAATCCATTTCCTATCAGAGTATACTTCAAGATGTGAAATCTCAGATACCTCAAGGGCACACTTGTTTCACAGAGTCTTGCCTCCTAATTTTATAGCTTTTGTTCTGAATGGGTGCAGAGGCAACTCTAAATGAGCAGCAGCTGCTGAAGGTAGCTGTTTCATGAAAATTAATAGGGAAGACTACCCAGAAGGTAAACAGAGTCTGAGGAATTGCCTAGACTTGGATGGAACACTTGGAGCCAGGGTGTCAAACAGAGATGGAAAGGCATCAAGAATAGTGCGGCCAGCAGGAGCAGGGAAGTCATTCTGCCCCTGTGCTCAGCACTGGTTAGGGCACACCTTGAGTACTGTGTCCAGTTCTGGGCAACTCAGTTTAAGGAGGACATTGAGACTCTTGAACATGTCCAGAGAAGGGCAATGAAGCTGGGGAGGGGTCTGGAGCACAGCCCTGTGAGGAGAGGCTGAGGGAGCTGGGGTTGCTTAGCCTGGAGAAGAGGAGGCTCAGGGAGACCTTCTTGCTGTCTACAACTCCCTGAAGGGAGGTTGCAGCTAGGTGGGGGTTGGTCTCTTCTCCCAGGCAACCAGCACCAGAACAAGAGGACACAGTCTCAAGCTGTGCCAGAGGAGGTTTAGGCTGGAGGTGAGGAGAAAGTTCTTCACTGAAAGAGAGTCATTCACCATTGGAATGTGCTGCCCAGGGAGGTGGTGGAGTTGCCATCCCTGGAGGTGTTCAAGAGGGGACTGGACATGGCACTTGGTGCCATGGTTTAGTCATGAGGTGTTGGGTGACAGGTTGGACTTGATGATCTTTGAGGTCTCTTCCAACCTTGGTGGTTCTGAGATTCTGTGACAACCAGGTCATGGAACAGCATTGATCTGTTCAACAGCATCCAGGATTTTGAATATGGGTCTCAGCTCTTTGGACTTTTGTTAGAGGTACAGTGAAAGATGGGAAAAAACAGTCAAATCTTGAAGCACAAAGTATTTTGTTCTTTATTTTGACAATGTTTTGGGGGTTTTTTTTGCTTTCTTTCCCTCACTACCTCAGAGAAATTGCAAAGGGGAAAATGGTTTGGCAGCGTATTAGAGCTGAAGATGAAAACAACTGTCCTTTTTGAGGCAAGGAAATAAAGTGAGATGTGCTGGATTTGTGCTGAAAAAATAATCCTGCCTCTTTGAAGACAAAAGCATGGGAAAGTGCAGAAAATAAAATAGAGAGACAAGTAAAATGCCATCTGTGTCTCTGATGCCTACTGTCGTTTGTAACCTTGCTGCTTTCAGGAGGAAGCCACTATCCTCTGCTTATTTCAACAGCCATCATAAAAACTGTTTCTGTGTCAGGTTATTTATGACAGGGCAGGCAGTTGTTTGTCTGGTCACAATTCATGATAGTTTTGACTGAATATACCTGATCCCATTAAACAGAAAAACAAAGAAAGGAGGGAAATGTGGTAAGGCTGTGAAAAGCCAGCAGGAAGACAGGAGTTAGACAAGAAATGTTGCATGTTCAGTGCATGGCCTTAAGCTTTAGCTACCAGTTTAATATACAAGCCAGCAGTTTAATATACAAGCCAGGCCCTCCTTTCTGGGTTGCTTTTCTCACGACATCTTCCTGGACTGGGATAGAGAAGTTGACATTTCAAATGTAAGACCCTCCAGAACTCTGTGTGTGACAGCTGTGATTGGAAAGATTATTTGTTATTGCCCAGAAGAGACTTGGTTTTATTTGGACCAGTTTTGCCCAAAGTGACAGGAAAGTATTTCCCTTTATTAGTCAAGCTGATATAGAATCACAGAATCATACAATCAACAAGATAGGAAAAGACCTCAAGGATCATCAAGTCCAACCTGTCACCCAAGATATCCAGGACATAGGGCTTGGTCTACTGATTTTCATTTTGAAACTTCTTTTGTTTATTAGAATTCTGTGTTTAGGGATTATTGCTATTTACAGCCATCTGAACATGAGCTAGCAGTGTGCCCAGGCAACCAAGAAGGCCAATGGCATCCTGGCCTGCATCAGAAATAGTGTGGCCAGCAGGAGCAGCGAGGTCATTCTCCCCTGTACTCAGCACTGGTTAGGCCGCACCTGGAGTATTGTGTCCAGTTCTGGGTTCCTCAGTTTAAGAAGGACATTGAGACTCTTGAACGTGTCCAGAGAGGGGCAATGTGGCTGGGGAGGGGTCTGGAGCACAGCCCTGTGAGGAGAGGCTGAGGGAGCTGGGGTTGCTTAGCCTGGAGAAAAGGAGGCTCAGGGGAGACCTTCTTGCTTTCTCCAACTACCTGAAGGGAGGTTGTAGCCAGGTGGGGGTTGGTCTCTTCTCCCAGGCAACCAGCACCAGAACAAGAGGACACAGTCTCAAGTTGTGCCAGGGGAGGTTTAGGCTGGAGGTGAGGAGAAACTTCTTCCCAGAAAGAGAGATTGGCCATTGGAATGTGCTGCCCAGGGAGGTGGTGGAGTCGCCATCCCTGGAGGTGTTCAAGAGGGGACTGGATGTGGCACTTGAAGCCACGGTTTAGTTGTCAGGAGGTGTTCGGTATTAGGCAATAGATTGGACTTGATGATCTCTGAGGTCTTTTCCAATCTGGTTGATTCTATGATTCTATTTTCAACTTTTAATTTTTGCCTTTTTTTTCAATCTAACACCTCAGAAATCACCTTGGACTCTTGGTATTTTGGAGATCCCATATCAGGCATATGCACAATCTGGCAGGGAGCAAAAAGGACGGACTTAAAAAAAAAAAAAAGGGAAGAATGAAACACAGACTTGATAGAAAAGTAGAGTAATAGGGACTAATAACTGCTTATATACCATCTGGCACAGAAAAATCTGCAACGAGCTGCTGTGTGGTGCAGAACTCCTTCCTTCATCCTTTTCATGTGCCAGAAGGCTGGAAGTGGGCCGATGTGACAACCATTTGTTAAGCTCCTTTTACCAAGGCATTCTGGGGTAGTGCTGGCCATTGACTCTGATGACTACACTAGGAAAATTGTTAGAACCTATGCTAAGGAGCAGAATTTAGGAGATAGATATGATGCACTGAGAAAGAGTCAACATCAAAGACAAAGACCTGATAGAGTTCCCTGGAAAAAAAAACACAAACAAACAGTACATGAATAAGAGAAATCTACTTGCTACCATCCACTTGGATTTCCAAAGAGGTTTTCAACATGATTTATCATCAATAATTCTTGAAGAAGCTAAATAGCCAAGGAATAATAAACCTTCACACAGATTAAACAAAGGTTGAATGATAAAAGCCACATAGCACATTACAATTTTTCACGTCACAAGGAAGTCATCAGTGGAATTACTATGAGGCATGCTCTGTATTGCCTTCATAATCAATATGGAAATAGCAGAGAGGTAGCAAAGGTTGTTAGTGATACAAATCAATCATGGTAGATAAGACAAAAGCTGGTTGCAAAGACTTGCAGGAATGACATTCATGATACTGAGTGGACAAAAATAGAATGTCAAAATTCAGAATAGAATAGAATAGAATAGAATAGAATAGAATAGAATAGAATAGAATAGAATAGAATAGAATAGAATAGAATAGAATAGAATAGAATTAGAATAGAATAGAATTAACCAGGTAGAAAGAGACCTTTGAGATCATCGAGTCCAACCTATCATCCAACACCATCTAATCAACTGAACCATAGCACCAAGCACCCCATCAAGTCTCTTCCTAAACACCTCCAGTGATGGTGACTCCACCACCTCCCCGGGCAGCCCATTCCAATGGCTCATCACTCTTTCTGGGAAGAACTTCTTCCTAACATCCAGCCTAAAACACCCCTGGTGCAGCTTGAGACCGTGTACTCTTGTTCTGGTGCTGGTTGCCTGGGATAAGAGACCAACCCCTCCCTGGCTACAGGTAGTTGTAGAGAGCAATAAGGTGACCCCTGAGCCTCCTCTCCTCCAGGCTAAGCAACCCCAGCTCTCTCAGCCTCTCTTCACAGTTCTTGTGCTCCAAATCCCTCCCCAGCTTTGTTGCAACACTCCAATTAAAGTTCTTCTTTTGAAGCATAGCTCACATTAAGAAATCCCCTGGAAGATAAACTATGGATTAGAGTCATTAAGGAAGTTTCCATAGAAAAGATTTGATATTCTTACAAAGGGAATTAGAATGCTTTCAACTTACGTGGACAATATTTCTCTTTAGACTCTCACAGTGTAAGTATTGGTCCAATGCACATGGTTGATTGTGTGGAGCTAACTATCTTTTATTGCCACTTGTGGTGTGGCAAATGTACTGAAAAATCAACTCACTGAGCTGCAAGCATGGCACTGCAGCTACAATACAATACAATACAATACAATACAATACAATACACCAGGTTGGAAGAGACCTTCAAGATCATCGCGTCCAACCCATCAACCAATCCAACCCACCTAAACAACTAGACCATGGCACCAAGCACCCCAGCAAGCCTCCTCCTGAACACCTCCAATGACGGTGACTCCCCCACCTCTCCGGGCAGCCCATTCCAATGGGCAATCACTCTCTCTGTATAGAACTTCTTCCTAACATCCAGTCTAAACCTCCCCTGGTGCAGCTTGAGACTGTGTCCCCTTGTTCTGGTGCTGGTTGCCTGGGAGAAGAGACCAACTTCCACCTGTCCACAACCTCCCTTCAGGGAGTTGTAGAGAGCAATAAGGTCACCCCTGAGCCTCCTCTTCTCCAAGCTAAGCAACCCCAGCTCCCTCAGCCTCTCTTCATAGGGCTTGTGTTCCAAAGCCCTCACCAACTTTGTTGCCCTTCTCTGGACACACTCCAGCAAGTCAACATCCTTCCTAAACTGAGGGGCCCAGAACTGGACACAGTACTCAAGGTGTGGCCTAATCAGTGCAGTGTACAGGGGCAGAATGACTTCCCTGCTCCTACTTTTATAGAGAGTCATTCTGTCATTCTTGGGGGGGGGGGGCGGGATTGCTACTGATTTTATAGTGTTCTGCTGTTTGTATTTCTTGTTTATTTTAAGGCCAGATCATTTATCACAGACTGGAGACTGAACAATCATTTATTTAGTATATAATTTCCACCACCCCCCCCCCCGGAAACTATTTCTTCACTGTGAAGAATTGTAAATGTTTGGGGGTTTGTTTTTGGGTATTTTTGGTAAGTAATCACCAATGCAGAAATTATTCAGGAGACAAACAGTCAGTTTTCTTTTTAAATGAAGGCAGCACAGTTATTAAATGAATTTATCCTCTCTCTAAAATGTCCAGAGAAAGATAAAACTGTGAGAAATGTATATATAAAACAAACAAAAAAAAAGAATAAATTTGTAGAGTATATGCATAATATCTTTTTAAAATCTCTGAGACAATGGTTAACATATTGTTAGAGGGAAATATGTGCTACTGTTCTGCTGTTAGTATAAATAATTCTGCCTTTTTATAGGTGTAAGGCCATTAAGAGTGCAAATAAAATGTGTATGGCAAATATCAGGTACACAGTGCACTTCATCTGCAGAGCACTGCAAATCATTTTAAGCTTTTAAGTGTCAGAAAATCCCACAATATTCCACATACAATCTCTCTCTCTATATATATATATACATATTTAAATCAAAAGCCTGTTTCTAGCCTGTGCATCCTCATTTTTAACTCAGATACCCAGAAGCAATGAAACCAGACCAAGTGACTTGCAGGAAACTCTAGAACCATTTGAGCATCATTTCATTACTTTGAAAGTACTCCAAACCCCAAGAAGACAGGCAACCACCAACAGAACAAGAGGACACAGTCTCAAGCTGTGCCAGGGGAGGTTTAGGCTGGATGTTGGAAGGAAGTTCTTCACAGAAAGAGTGGTTGGCCATTGGAATGTGCTGCCCAGGGAGGTGGTGAAGTCACCATCACTGGAGGTGTTTAGGAAGAGATTGGATGGGGTGCTTGGTGCCATGGTTTAGTTGCTTAGATGGTGTTAGATGATAGGTTGGACTCGATGACCTCGAAGGTCTTTTCCAACCTGGTTTATGCTATTGTATTCTAAACTCATCATTATCTTCTTCTGATTGCCTTTCAGTAATTGTTATGTTGCCATTTTCAAAGTAGAGATGGAACCTTCCTACCAAATGATATAAAGTTACCCTTAGAGTAAGAAGGACAAGCTGGAGACTTGATGGGGCACTTTGTGCCATGGTTGAGTTGATTAGATGGTGTTGGGTGATAGGTTGGACTCAATGATCTCAAAGGTCTTTTCCAACCTGGGCTATTCTATTCTATTCTAGTCTAGTCTAGTCTAGTCTAGTCTATTGGCTTTGCCCATATCCTACACTGCCAGTGTTTAAACAGCTTCATAAAGTAAAGCTTCCCTGCAGGTAGATTTGCAACCAGCATTTAATTCTAGCAATTCCTCAGTCATTTTTATAGCAATTTACCCTTGGAGCAGTAGGATGAAATGTTTAATTAACTGTATACAACCAACAGGCAGCACTGAACAACAGTGAAATATTCAGTGGAGAAGGTGTGAGACTTTTGTTAGCAACACTTTTTCACCCCTGATTTCCTCAGTCAGGTTTTGAATCTGCATTTGTGTTTTGCTGATACCAGTGCTCAGAAATGCAGATGATGAACTCTTGCTTTGAAACTGGCATCTCTTGGGTCTCCTGATAAATGTAATAGCTCCTCACAGTTTTCAGTAAGGGTGCTGGGGCTGTTCAGTTTGGAGAAGAGAAGGCTACAAAAAGACCTTATTGTGGCCTTCCAGTATCTGAAGGGGGCTACAAGAAAGCTGGGGAGGGACTTCTTAGGGTGTCAGTGAGGGATAGGACTAGGGGGAATGGAGCAAAACTAGAAATGGGTAGATTGAGATTGGATGTTATGAAGAAGTTGTTACCCATGAGGGTGGTGAGAGACTGGCACAGGTTGCCCAGGGAGGTGGTGGAAGCCTCATCCCTGGAGGTTTTTGAGGCCAGGCTGGATATAGTTGTGAGCAACCTGCTCTAGTGTGATGCATCCCTGGCCATGGCAGCGGGGTTGGAACTGGCTGATCCTTGAGGTCCCTTCCAACCCTGACAATTCTGTGATTCTATGATTCTGCATGGTGTCTAGGTGCTAGGCGTAACGTGGCAGTTGTGATTATATCCTGCTGCCAGCAGCTGTGATTAGTTTAGCATCAGGTGAACATATAAAGCATTTGAAAGAGTCCTGGGGAGAAACAGCTGTCCTGGGAAGACTGCTGTCAGCAGGATACATGATTCTGCCTTCTCCAGGTGGCTGATTTCTCTTGCACTAACAAGAACCCCCCTTTTATTTACTCACTATAATTTCCAGGAAAAGTGCAGGGATGATTGCTAGGGCCTTGCTGGTCTTTGCCTAGATGGAGAAATTAACCAGCTGAAGATCCAGGTCCACATGAAAGTTACTTTATTCACTGGAACCCAGGAACTATTATCATCAGGAAAATAAAGGTGACTTTGTTCACCCTGAATCATAAAATCACTCAGGCTGGAAAAGACCTCTAAGATCATTGAGTCCAGCCTTAGCACAGCTACCATGACCACTAAACCATGTCCTGAAGTGCCACTGCTAGAGGCTTCTTGAACACCTCCAGGGATGGAGACTCCACCACCTTCCTGGGCAGCCTGTCCCAATGCCTCAACACTCTCTCAGAAAAGAAGTTTCTCCTATTGTCCAATCTAAACTTCCCCTGGCACAACTTGAACCAATTTCCTCTCATCCTGTCGCTAGCTACTTGGGAGAAAGGACCAACAGCAACCTCACTACAACTTCATTTCAGATAGTTGTAGAGAGCTATTAGAGCTCCCTTCAGCCTTCTCTTCTCTGCATAAGCAACCCCAGCTCCCTCAGATGCTCCTCATGTGACATGTCCTCCAAACCCCTCACCAGCCATGTTGCTCTCTTCTGGACATGCTCCAGGACCTCATTTTCTTTCCTATACTGTGGCACCCAAAACTGACCACAATACTCAAGCTTTGGCCTCAGCAGGGCCGAGTACCAGGGCACAGTCACTGCATCTGAAGTAGTTTGCATTTGAAAGCAAAGGGATCAGCCATGGGTAAAACACCATCTGTTACTACATTAAAATTTACTGTGTAGCCCAAACCTAGGCAGCATTGTGTGCATATTTTCTAGTGGACTCCTGCAAGCACAAATAAATCATCAGAAACTTCAGAAATTGGCCTGCCTACCATTAATCTTGGGCAAATCCAGCTGATCCAATGGAGGTCAAGTTTTCCATCTCAGCACTCTTAGATTATCTTCTTCCCACAGTAAGTCCCAGCTATGGACATAGGGGGAAAAACACACACACGAGACTCTCAACCAGAACAAAAGTAGCCCACCTCCTCCCCAAATTGTGTATGTCTGCCACTCTAATAACAAGCATGCAGCCTTTGAAAAGCAGACTTCACAACATAACAGTGAATGTCTCAGAGCTGTTTGTTACATTTGCTGTTCTGAGGATGAGTTTGTAACACATTTGGGAGCTGCATGAAAATCATGACAGGCTGAGAAGCCTTCAGCTAAAGCTAGTCACCTGTCTCAGTCTTGTGAAGAAGCAAACCTCTCAATAAGGAGAGAATTGCTCCACCTCTGATCAGACCTGCAGTCTGCTGAACAAATCTGAACACATTATTCTTAGAATGTGTTTGAAAGAAGGGGACTTGGCAACACTTTTGTCCTACTTATTTTGTTCTGCTTCATTTGCTTTTCAAGTCAGAATTCCTCTAGCCATGGCTATTGGTGCCAGTGAGTGCAAACGCCTCACCTCAAAGCGGCTAACTACCAACTCTGCAAACAAAGCCTTGCCTAAGACAGAAAGTTGCTGCTTCCTTTCAAGCTTGATTTTATTTCATTAATATCTTTGCTCATGTTCTGCCTATGTATCTGTCTGCAACCTTACCAGGAAGACCTATTTTTATCCTTAAAGTGCATGCACTCACTCATCCTGTCTTGGGGAAAGCAGAGACACGAGTTTGTGTAGCTCATTGTTTATTGAATTGGGCTGAAGAAATCTAGTAGGTAAGACAGCTACATGGGTTGCTGCCTTTATCATTGTACATCCCTAGAAGGACTTCCTTGTCTTGGCTGGTTGTTGGGGTTTTTTCAGCACAGGAAAGAATGAAAAGAAACAGCACTTTCTATCTGTCATAACATTTCAGAAGCTTGTTTTCCTTCAATCCACAACCAGTACCTAGTAAAGAAGTCAGGATACTGAGGAGGGCACTAGGCTGTTTAGCAGAAAGCAGGTTTAAATTTAATCTAAACCCAAAAAATTTGTTATTTGCTTTTAAAGTCTTTAATGTAGGTCTCTCTGGCCCGTGGCAGGGACAAAACAGCCAGGAGATGTCTTCTGCCCTTTAGATATTTGACATTAAGATGCAGAGGACATAAAAAGTAAAGCACAAAAGTCACGGGGGAAATTTTGTTTTGGACAACTGATAAGTAAGATTTTAGTTTAAGTCAAACTGAAATGTCAAGATGCCTTATTCCTTATCACTGTGAAGAAAGCTACAAGTCAAACACAACATTTTGTTTAGTTGTTTTTCTTTGTGTTAAGGACAAGAACACGATGAGGTAACCTGAGAAGAAACCTGCTGATGTCTCCCTCTCCCCAGGTCCTCTGTCACTTGAAGTAGCTGACTGATGTCAGCATGGTTCTTTTGTTGGGTGTTTTTAATTAATTAAAAGATTTTAATTAATTTAAAGATTGCTCCAAAACACAGGCTTTTCAAAAGAAGTAGGCAGCTGTTGTCCCACAGCAACCCAAAGCAACTTAACTCTTGGCTTTTGCAAACAAACCTTCTCCTCTACCCTTGTTTTCTTCATCTGCCTCAGTGGAAATGTTCCAGTCCTGCCTTTCCTCCTTTAAACTGTTTGCTCCCCTCACTCTACCTCACCCTGCTCTAGACTTTCTCAGAACATTTCAGAAATCATTTCTGCTCATTGACAGAGAATCATAGAATCATAGAATTCTCAGGGTTTGAAGGGACCTCAGGGACCATCTAGTTCCAACCCCTCTGCCGTGGGCCGGGACACCTCACACTACATCAGGTTGCTCAGAGATCCATCCAGCCTGGCCTTAAAACCCTTCAGGTATGAGGCTTCTACCACCTCCTTGGGCAACCTGTTCTGGTATCTCACCACTATCGTGGTGAGGAACTTCTTCCTAAGACCCAACATGAATCTACCCACTTCTAGTTTTACTGCCCCTAGTACTATTGCTACTTGACACCCTAAAAAGTCCCTCCCCAGCTTTCTCGTAGCCCTTTCTTGCAGCCTTCAGATACTTGAAGGCCACAATAAGGTTTCCTGGGAGCCTTCTCTTCTCTAGACTGAACAACCCCAACTCCCTCAGTCTGTACTCGTAGGACGGGTGCTCCAGCCCTCTGATCATCCCTGTACCCCTTCTCTGGACATGTTCCAGCACATCCAGATCTTTCTTGTAAGAGGGGCTCCAGAACTGGACACAGTACTCCATGTGGGGTCTCACCAGGGTGCAGTGTGACCTTTTCCTGCCAGTGAGTGAATTAAAATCTTTCTTTAAAAAGCCTAGTAGGCAACAAACTTAGCCTAAAAGAGGTGGTTAGGGCCACCCAACCATGAGTAAAGGAGGGGCAGAAAGAAGGAAGACAAGGGTTTCTCTTTGTTGGCTGTTGCATTCTTTCATCCCCACAAATTCACAGCTTGACAAAAGGCCGGAGGAATTTTACCTCCTACTGGAAAGCTACAGGGCAACAATTCATTTTCATCTTTAAGTAAGTGCAGCAATGTTCATTTTAATTATGAATAATGATCATGCTCTGTCCCCAATAAGAAAGAGAGAGTATTAGAGATAAATATTAAATATACATGACCTCTCAGGAAAATTTCAGGTATAAGATTGCACACAAAAGTTCACCTTTTCCACTGAAAAAAATCAGTTGTATGTTAGGCTCCTCTTTAGATTAAGATAAAACTTATTACAAAGTATAAACTCGTTACAGGGAGGTTGTAACCAGGTGGGGGTTGGTCTCATCTCCCAGGCACCCAGCACCAGAACAAGAGGACACAGTATCAAGCTGTGCCAGGGGAGGTTTAGGCTGGATGTTAGGAAGAAGGTCTTCCCAGCAAGAGAGAGATTGGCCATTGGAATGTGCTGCCCAGGGAGGTGGTGGAGTCACCATCACTGGAGGTGTCTAGGAAGAGCCTGGGTGAGGCACTTGTTTCCGTGGTTTAGTTGATTAGATTGTGTTGGGCGACAGGTTGGACTGGATGATCTCAAAGTTATTTTCCAACCTGGTTAATTCTATTCTATTCTAGTCCACTCCATTCTACTCCAATACATCCCATGCCATCCCATGCCATCCCATGCCATCCCATGCCATCCCATGCCATCCCATGCCATCCCATGCCATCCCATCCCATCCCATCCCATCCCATCCCATCCCATCCCATCCCATCCCATCCCATCCCATTTCACAAATTACTACTAATAACTATGCTCCTGACTCCTCATTTAGCTGGTTCAGTGATGGGTCTACCTGAAAAGTAACCATGCAAAATAAAGTAAGCACTATCTGGCAAAAAAAAAAAAAGAAACCAAACCAGCTAAAGCAAACCCATCTTTCTCCAAGCCTAACTATTAATTACTAATCAGGTAATTATCTAATAAAATGTCCAGACAAGAACAGTGAGGCTGGTGAGGGCTGTGGAAGGCATGTCATAGAATGTGGCTGAGGGAACTGGGGTTGTTTAGTCTGGAGGCAGCTAGGGGAGATCTTCAGGAGGAGACTTGATGAGGTGCTTGGCTGCATGGTTTAGTTGTTGGGTGGGTTGGATTGGTTGATGGGTTGGACGCAATGATCTTGAAGGTCTCTTCCAACCTGGTGTATTGTATTGTATTGTATTATATTAATGCTGTGTAGAAATACCTGCAAGTATTTTGGAATGATGTGGGTGTTGGACTCTTCTCCCAGGTACCTAGCAACAAGTAGAGGGGAATTGAGCTTAAGTGGTGCCAGGGGAAGTTTAGATTGAACACTAGGAAAAATTTCTTTGCTAAGGGAGTGGTGAGGCATTGGAACAGGCTGCCCAGGGAGACTGAGGGGTGACGTTATTGCTCTCTACAACTACCTGAAAGGAGGTTGTAGCCAGGCAGAGGTTGGCCTCTTCTCCCAGGCAGCCAGTACCAGAACAAGAGGACACAGTCTCAGGCTGCGCCAGGGCAGGTTTAGGCTGGATGTAAGGAAGAAGTTCTACACGGAGAGAGTGATTGGCCATTGGAATCGGCTACCCGTGGAGGTGGTGGAATCACCTTCATTGGAGGTGTTCAGGAGAAGACTTGATGGGGTGCTTGGCTGCATGGTTTAGTTGTTGGGTGGGTTGGGTTGGTTGATAGGTTGGACAGGATGATCTCAAAGGTCTCTTTCAACCTGCTGTATTGTATTGTATTGTATGGTGAAGTCTCCATCACTGGAGGTGCTCAAGAAGAGCGGAGATGCAACACTTGAGGATATAGTTGGTTGGCCTCAATGATCTTAAAGGCCTTTTCCAGCCTTAGAGATTCCATAATTCCATTAATCTTAGACTTAATAAATGCAACAGAGATATTGACTCCACATCTGTGGAGAAACAATTTTATACCCCACTGCACATTACTCCAATGAAGAGCTGGGAGGATGATTAAGGGACTCGAACAACTCTCCTGTGAAGAGTGAGAGAACTGAGACTGTTTAGTTTGTAGAAGAGAAGACTGAAAGGGGATTTTATTAATATCTACAAACATCTGAGGAGTCAGGCTCTTTTCAGTGACACCCCATAATAGGACAAGGAATAATAGATATAAGCCAGAACACAGGAAGTTCCACATGAGGAGAAGCTTGTTTACTGTGAGGGTGACAGAGCACTGGAACTGGCTGCCCAGAGAGGTTGTGGAGTCTCCTTCTCTGGAGACTTTCAAAGCCAGTCTGGACATGTTCCTGTATGACCTGCTTTGGCTGGGGGCATGGATCCAATGATCTCTGGAGGTCATCTCCAGACCCTAGCATTTTGTGATCTTAATTGTTTGGCCTGCTGAAAAATTTAGTTCTTGTCTGAAATGATTGCAAGGAAGGATAACATCCATGTGAAAAAAACCCTGCTACATAAACAGTTCCAGAGACCTAAATCCCTCGGTGCAATGGAAGTGACACTAGCTCTTACCTCCAAGGTTACCGACAGCAGTACTTTTCCACTTGTGCAGGTTTTTTTTGTGGCATGCCTTATTCTAATCTTGTTTACAAGGAGGTCTAGTTAAGAAGTTAGTTTATAAATAAGTAAAACTATTTCACAAAAGAGTGAATCTGAGTAATGAAACACTGTATTTATATAATCCATTTTTCATTTGAAGAATCTGAATGGCTTTTGCAGCATTTAAAAGCCAGACAAACACACAGGGGAATAGATTCTGCAATCACTCATTCCTTTTGAATAAACATTTGGGCTTTGATATTGGAAAATATATTGCATTTTGTCTGCTTGGGCATTTTAATTGTAATGGATTGATTTTATTTCTACAGATCACGAGCTCGTTGCAGTTACTTCTACAAAAGCTCACAGGCATAGTATCATAGTGTCAGTCAGGGTTGGAAGGGACCACAAGGATCATCTAGGTCCAACCCCTGCCATGGGCAGGGACACCTCACAATAGATCAGGCTGGCCAGAGACTCATCCAGCCTGCTCTTAAACGCCTCCAGGGACGAGGCCTCAACCACCTCCCTGGACAACCCATTCCAGGGCTTCACCACTCTCATGGGGAAGAACTTCTTCCTCACCTCCAGCCTGAATCTCCCCACCTCCAGCTTCATTCCCTTCCCCCTAGTCCTATCACTACCTGATATCCTGAGAAGTCCCTCCCCAGCCTTCTTGTAGGCCCCCTATAGATACAGGCCCCCTTCTCTGGACACCTTCCAGCACCTCCAGATCCCTCAGCACCCTCAAGTCTCTCTCCTCAGGGCTGCTCTCCAGCCAGTCACTGCCCAGCCTGGATTTGTGCCTGGGATTGCCTCGACCCAGATGCAGGACCCTGCACTTGCTCTTGTTGAAGCTCATGAGGTTGGCTTGTGCCCACCTCTCCAGCCTGTCAATGTCCCTCTGGATGGCATCTCTTCCCTCCAGCCTGTCTGCTGCACCACACAGCTTGGTGTCATCAGCAAACTTGCTGAGGGTGCACTCGATGCCGCTGTCCATGGTACCCACAAAGATGTTGAACAAGACAGGTCCCAGGACTGATCCCTGAGGGACTCCGCTTGTCACTGGCCTCCAGTGGGACATGGACCCGTTGACAGCCACTCTTTAGGTGCGGCCATCAAGCCAGTTCTTTATCCATCTAGTGGTCCATGCATTAGTATGTTTCTGTCTGCTTTTGTTTCCTTCCTTCACAACATGGAGGTACTAAGATAATAAAGAGAAAGGAGTAAAGGGAGAAAAAGAAGGATCATAGAATCATAGAATTGTTAGGGTTGGAAGGGACCTCAAGGATCATCTAGTTCCCAGGCCCCTGCCATGGGCAGGGACACTTCACACTACAGCAGGTTGCTCACAGCCATGTCCAGACTGGCCTTAAAAACCTCCAGGGATGAGGCTTCCACCATCTCCCTGGGCATCCTGTGCCAGTATCTCACCACCCTCATGGGAAACAACTTCTTCCTAACATCCAATCTGAATCTACCCATTTCTAGTTTTGCTCCATTCCCCCTAGTCCTATCCCTCCCTGACACCCTAAAAAGTCCCTCTCCAGCAATACATATTGATGAAACTATACATTTTCAAAGGAAAACAAGAATTAATTGCAAAAATGCTTTGACTAACTTTTTCTGAGTCCATGATTTCAACAAGGCAAAGTGAACCAAAGTAACAGCCCAGCATATATAAGCATATATTTTATGTTTATATTGCTGCAACAGAAGACGACTCCAGAGATTCAGGGCCATCATGAAAATTCTGGTATGTGAGGCCCCCATGAGAGCTACACAGCCTGGAGTCCCAGTGTGAGAGACTAAAGCTTGTCTCTCCTGGTGACTCAACAAAGATAAAATCACTTGCTGTTTGTCCAGACAATAGCTGATGTGCGTTGGGCAGAGCCACTGGAAGGACTCTTGGAAGGTGCAAAGATAACATTGCTCACGGGACTGCAGCTGGCCTACAACAATGGCCCAAGGGCCCAGCATTCACACCTTCAGGACAAGATCATTTCCAGCTATCAGATACCCCAGGAAAGGACAGTGGTTCCTGATGTGAAAAGAGTGTGCGGGTAGGTAGATGGAGCAGGAGGAGGCGGAGGCCTTCCCCCTCCATCCAGTGGCTGCCCAAACTCACCTGAGTACACAGAAAGATTTCCTGGGGAACGATACCTGGACCTAAAGATGATTTCCCAGAAGGATATCCTGGGGAACAACACCTGGACACTTGCCTAAGGGCTAAAAAACTGTATAAAAGACTGGAGCAACTACTGGCTCTTGGAGGAGAAAATTGGAGAAGCAAGATGCAGAAGAAAGCAGATGGCACCACTCGCTGGAAACATCCCAGGGCCAACACAATGGATCTTGGACTCTCCGTGCCCTAAGTTCCGGCTGCTGCAACTCATGGAGCTGAAGAAGCTGCCCAGAGGACCTCCTCCCTTCTACAGCCAAAGCCTCAGCACCCTTCCTCTACAGACCCAACATCTCCTGCAGCACCTATCCTCCACAGACTCAAACTGTCTTGGGGGTGAGGGGTGTGGTAATATAATTCTTTCCCTGTTCTTCCTTTCTTCTCTCTCTTCCTATTCTCTCTCTCTCCCCTTCTGATCCCTCCACTTTATTTATGTCCATCCACTGTAGTTATGTAATAAATAGTCTAGCTGTTGATATTTTAGACTCGTTTGTGCCTCTAATTTCACAGCATGGGAATATTCATTAAAAACCTCAATCTCTTTCCCTCTCCGGATCGAGACACCCAGCTGCTGCTTGGTGGCACTGGTCTTAGAATCATAGAATCAACAAAGCTGGAAAAGATCTCAAAGATCATCAAGTCCAACCTGTCACCCAACACCTCATGACTGCTAAACCATGGCTTTGAGTGCCACATCCAATCCTTTTTTGAACACCTCCAGGGATGGTGTCTCCACCACCTCCCTGGGAAGCACATCCAATGGCTAATTACTCTTTCTGGGAAGAACTTTCTCCTCACCTCAAGCCTAAACTTCCCCTGGTGCAGTTTGAGACTGTGTCCTCTTGTTCTGGCACTGGTTCAGAGGTACAGTCAGCAGTGACAAGGATCATCAGTTTTGGTTACCTGATTTAAGGAGCAATGAATAATGGGAATTCTTTCCTTTTTTTTTTTTTTTTTTTTTTTTACAGAAGCAATGTATTTTCAAAAGGGAGTTTCTTTGCCAGCAGTTGTTGCTGCCTTGTGAAGGCACTGATAGGAACCAAACATTGGAAACAGGCTCAGCTCCCACCATCCAGAGAAGGGCCATGAGGATGATCACAGGGCTGGAGCACCTCTCCTATGAGGACAGACTGAAGGAGTTGGGGCTGTTCAGTCTGCAGAAGAGAAGGCTCTGAGGTGAACTCGTTGTGGCCTTCCAGTATCTGAAGGGGGCCTACAGGAAGGCTGGGGAGGGACTTCTCAGGACATCAGGTAGTGATAGGACTAGGGGGAATGCAATGAAGCTGGAGGTGGGGAGATTCAGGCTGGAGGTGAGGAGGAAGTTCTTCCCCATGAGAGTGGTGAAGCCCTGGAATGGGTTATCCAGGGAGGTGGTTGAGGCCTCATTCCTGGTGGTGTTTAAGCCCAGGCTGGATGAGGCTCTGGCCAGCCTGATCTAGTGTGGGGTGTCCCTGCCCATGGCAGAGGGGTTGGAGCTAGATGATCCTTGTGGTCCCTTCCAACCCTGACTGATGCTGTGATTCTGTAACTGCAATGACTGGAATGGCTTCCCCCTCCTTTTTTTTTTTTTTTTTTTCCTCATTGTTTTCAGAGCCTGCAACAATGTTCTGCAGAGGAAATCCCCCGAGATTATCTGGATCCTGGACATGAGCTCTTATGAAATGTGCATACTTTATAATCCTCTGTTTGCAAGAAATCAGGAGAGGAGGGAGTGACCATCTTCCTATCATTCAGAGGTGGTAGGACACAAATATTTATACATTTGTAATGCCTTTGAAAAGCTCACCTGAATGCAGCTGAAATAGTAAGCATAACCAATTTTCTGCTTCCCTTGTGTCTGGAACACATTTGATTATTCCATGCATAATTCCAAACAGATCTTCCCACGGTGACTCACTCTGCATCTCAGGTACCAACCTCATATTCCAGCCACCCTCACAGATCTCCTTCCTTTACTGTACCTAATGCTAGCATATAATAGAAATGCACAAATGAGAGCATAACTAATGCTGGACATGAAATACAGGATCATTCTGAAAGCTTAATTTGTGTGGCTGGCTGTGTTCCACCTTGACTGAAAGCTGACCAATTCTGTTGCAAAATGGCAGGTGTTATTCACAGCTTTCAACCTGACATGCTCTTGACATTGAATATTTGTCAGAGTTGGACGAGAAAAGGAAAGGACTGTGAGAAGACCTAGCTGGCAGAAGTTAAAATGCTTTCTTGGATGTTGCACTTGGTGGCATGGTTTAGCTCATGTGGTGGTGTTAGGTCATAGCCTGGACTTGATGATCTCAGAGGTCTTTTCCAGCTTCAGTAACTCTGTGATTCTGTGATAAGGTTATAGAAAGATTTGGGTTGGAAGGGATATTAAAGATCATCTAATTCTAACCCTCCTGCCATGTGCAGGCACGCCTCCTCTTAGACCAGGTTCAAGGCACCATTCATAGAATCATAGAATCATGGAATCATAGAATCATAAGATCACAGAATCATGGAATCAGCCAGGTTGGAAAAGACCCCAGAGATCATCAAGTCCAACCTATTACCTAATACCTAACATCTCATGACAACTAAACCATGGCTCCAAGTGCCACATCCAATCCTTTTCTGAACACCTCCAGGGACGGGGACTCCACCACCTTCCTGGGCAGCCCATTCCCAACTTGGCTTTGAGCACTTCCAGGCTTGAAGCTCCACAACATTTCTGGACAATGTATTCCAGTTCCTTCTGTTTAGTTTCCCTACTGACAGCAACTGAATATTCATTTAAAACCCAATAAATGAGTAGGTCAGGAAAGTTGTAGATCCACCAGAACAACTGTTGTTCTGATTCAGAAAGCTTTCATGGAATAATCTGAAAACACACACCTGTTACGGGTCACAAAGGTTTTTCACAGAGGATGGACAGAAGAAACATTCATCAATGACTTACATGGCATGGAGTGGTGGATAAGAAGCTCAACATGAGCCACCAGTGTGCACTTGTAGCCCAGAAAGCAAATCACATCCTGGGCCACATCAGGAGAAGCGCAGCCAGCAGGCTGAGGGAGGAGATTTTCCCCCTCTGATCCACTCTGGTGAGACCCCACCTGGAGCACGGTGTCCAGTTCTGGAGTCTCTCTTACAGGAAGGATCTGCAGATGATGGAGCATGTCCAGAGAAGGACAATGAGGATGATTAGAGGGCTGGAGCACCTCTGCTATGAGGACGGACAGAGGTAGATGGGGCTGTTCAGTCTGGAGAAGAGAAGGCTCCAAGAAGACCTAATTGTGCCCTTCCAGTATCTGAAAGGGACCTACAAGAAAGCTGGAGAGGGAATTTTTAGGGTGTCAGGGAGTGATAGGACTGGGAGGAATGGAGCAAAACTAGAAATGGGTAGATTCAGATTGGATGTCAGGAAGAAGTTCTTCCCCATGAGGGTGATGAGACACTGGCACAGGTTGCCCAGGGAGGTGGTGGAAGCCTCATCCCTGGAGGTTTTTAAGGCCAGGCTGGATGTGGCTGTGAGCAGCCTGCTCTAGTGTGAGGTGTCTATGCCCATGGCAGGGGGCTTGGAACTGGCTGATCCTTGAGGTCTCTTCCAACCCTGACAATTCTATGATTCTATGATTTGGACTAATTCCAATGTCAATATGAAAAAGAAGCATTGTTTTGTTCTGATGATACAATTCAGTTTTTATAATGCTGTGGAAGAATTTCTTCTCACAGAGATAATTACGGAAAATACATTGATTTAGAATAGTTTATAGACTGTAGTGGGTTGAAAATTCCCCCAACATGAAGTTTTGCCAAACCAGCTCAGCTAGAAGCAAATGAAGCTGCATTTACAAGCAAAACTACAATCTAGAATGAAATGCAATAAATGTGTACAAAAATGAATGGGATTTACAATAGTTACAGGTATTTACAATCCATAAACAGCACAAGAACACCCCTGGCCAGCGACCAGTGGTGTTGCAACAGCTTCTCCCTCTTTTCCTCTTTCCTTACCCCTCTGTACACAAAGGGAAAAGAGAGAGAGAGCAGAGAAATTATTAATAGAATAGAATAGGATAAACCAGGTTGGAAGAGACCTTCAAGATCATCACGTGCAACCCATCAACCAATCCAACCCACCTAAACAACTAAACCATGCAGCCAAGCACCCCAGCAAGTCTCCTCCTGAACACCTCCAATGACGGTGACTCCACCACCCCCCCGGGCAGCCCATTCCAATGGGCAATCACTATCTCTGTATAGAACTTCCTCCTAACATCCAGCCCAAACCTACCTTGGCACAGCCTGAGACTGTGTTCTCTTGTTCTAGTGCTGGTTGCCTGGGAGAAGAGACCAACATTCACCTGCCTACAACCTCCCTTCAGGGAGTTGAAGAGAGCAGTAAGGTCTCCCCTCAGTCTCCTCTTCTGCAGGCTAAGCAACCCCAGCTCCCTCAGCCTCTCCTCACAGGGCTTGTGTTCCAAACCCCTCACCAGCTTCGTTGCCCTTCTCTGGATATGTTCCAGCAAGTCAACATCCTTCCTAAACTGAGGGCCCCAGAACTGGACACAGTACTCGAGGTGTGGCCTAACCAGTGCAGTGTCCAGGGGCACAATGACCTCCCTGCTCCTGCTGGCCACACTGTTCCTGATGCAGGCCAGGGGGCCATTTGCCCTCTTGGCTGCCAGGACACACTGCATACTCATGTTCAGCCTACCCCCAGGTCCCTCTCTGCCTGGCTGCTCTCCAGCCACTCTGACCCCAGCCTGTATCACTGCATGGGTTTGTTGTGGCCAATGTGCAGAACCCGGCACTTGGATGTGTTCAATGTCAAGCTGTTGGATTCTGCCCATCTGTCCAGCCTGTAAAATCATTATGCAAAGCAGTGCAGCCAAGGTCAAGCAGAAACGGGTGAGTATCTCCCAGTCTGGGAGGAAGCAAGGAGAGAGCTTGTTTACACTGCTATCTTAAGTCCACCATCTTTCCAATGGGACTATTTTCATTTTTACACTCAATAGTGATTATATTTACAATTTACCTCTTTCAGTTCAAGGTCTGTGAAAAATTTTAAAGGAAGAAGGTCTTTTCCAACCAGGCACTGTGTCCAGTTCTGGGCCCCTCAGTTTAAGAAGGACATTGAGACACTTGAATGTGTCCAGAGAAGGGCAATGAAGCTGGGGAGAGGCCTCGAGCACAAGCCCTATGAGGAGAGGCTGAGGAAGCTGGGGTTGTTTAGCCTGGAGAAGAGGAGGCTTATTGCTCTCTAGAACTACCTGAAGGGAGGCTGTAGCCAGGTTGGGGTTGGTCTGTTCTCCCAGACACAAGAACAAGAGGACACAGTCTCAAGCTGCGCCAGAGGAAGTTTAGTCTCAAGGTGAGGACAAAGTTCTTCACAGAGAGAGTTGTTAGCCATTGGAATGTGCTGCCCAGGGAGGTGGTGGAGTCAACATCCCTGGAGGTGTTCAAGAGGGGATTGGACGTGGCACTTGGTGCCATGGTTTAGTAGTCCCGAGGTGTTGGGGGACAGGTTGGACTTGATGAACTTTGAGGTCTTTTCCAACCTTATTGATTCTATGATTCTATGGTTAATTCTATATAACATATTCTACAATCTAAAATCTATATTCTATATTCTATAATTATATTCTATAATCCATATTCTATATTAACTCCTACAATAGATTGATGCTATTGTTATTATAAATACATTCCATATATGCATACATAGATCTATTAAAAAAAAAAACCCAAACAAACTAGCATAGAAAAGCAGACCTTTAGGGAAGAGAAAGGAGGAGAGGGGAGGGGAAGGGACATTTATAACCTGGACAATTTGCTAATGTTCTGGGTTTAAAATCCCCTATTTGCATAGAAATTATGACCTGGTTTGGGCTGTTCTACACAAACTCTTCAGAGACAAAGTGCCCTACCTTCAGCTGAGTATTAATGGATGTTATAATTTTATTTCCCATCCAAATTTAATTTGGTTTTAAAACTGTGCTAAGTAAACTAGAATTCGTGGTTTCACAATGAACTGAACATAAAATTACATTATTTAAGACTGTTTAGCATACTAATAAGGCTATCAGTGGAACAGAATAAACATGAGACAGTTGAAGGAGATTATTTTCAGTTCATAATGTTGCTAAAAGGGTAAGGATTCATTCCTGGGCATTTAATGATTTTCTTTTCCTGTATGGCCCATTAGTATTGCAAAACTTCTGAGACAGATGAAAAATTATGCATATGAGTTCCACAGCCTGTCTCAGAGGAACAGGTTACTCATTATTTTCCTGAAATGATTTCTTGCCCCTCAGCCAATTCTTTGCTTAGGTATGTAGTGTCCCACCATCTCACTTTACCTTTAATTGTACTCTTGGGAGAGCATTAGTGTCACTAAGTTTAATAAGGGACCTCTGATACCTTCTAGTTGCTTTTCCTTCTGCCAATATGTCCTCTGTATTTTTTTTTCCAGGGGAGCAGGATAAAATCAGTTTAACTGAGATTAGTATTTTAAACATATAGCATAATCAAATTAGCCTAACATAGAGGTTCCAAGCATGCAGTTAAGTTGTTGAAGTGCATGGGTTAGACACAGTCTAAGTAGCAAGTGATAAGAGAGCTTTCTGAATTATTGCTTTGCTATACAGCATTTTATGGGCTCTTCCCTGCAGGGCTACATTCAATTTGGAGAAGAAACAAACATGGGCTAGGCATTATGTCACAGTAAACCATTTTCTTACAAACTCCAGCCCTGTTTATTTAAGCAAATAAAAAGAAACTGCGTGGCTGAGAGACCATGAGTCTTTCAACACTCGGAACTGCAGCAGCTAACTCCTACACACCTTAAGCCCTTATAACAGAAGCAATAAACCTGATTTTAATGCTAAATTCCTTGACCAAAGAAAAGATAAACGACCCAACTTAGAATGTTATCTGTGCAGGCATGGCAGCTGAGCAAGACACCTACCCCAGATCTTTGGATTTTAGAGGAAAAAGAGAAGTCAAATTACAAAATACTCAGAAAGAAGTATTGCATTTGTTCACATATATTTGTTTTCTTCAGTGAAGTAGGATCATAGAATCAACCAGGTTGGAAAAGACCTCAGAGATCATCAAGACCAACCTATTACCCATTACCTAACACCTCCTGACAACTAAACCATGGCTCCAAGAGCCGCAGCCAATCCTTTCTTGAACACCTCCAGGGATGGTGACTCCACCACCTCCCCTGGCAGCACATTCCAATGGCCAATTACTCCTTCTGGAAAGAACTTTCTCCTCACCTCCAGCCTAAATTTCCCCTGGCACAGCTTGAGACTGCGTCCTGTTCTGGTGCTGGTTGCCTGGGAGAAGAGACCAACCCCCACCTGGCTACAACCTCCTTTCAGGTAGTTGTAAAGAACAATAAGGTCTCCCTGAGCCTCCTCCAGGCTAAAGTAAAGAATATTTGCTAGTTAATTCAAATATTTTGATCACTTGAAATGAAATATTGCTTTGCTAACCTTAAAGAGCCTTTTTTTGTTTGTTTGCTTGTTTGTTTCGTTTTACTTCAGTCTTTCAATAGTTTTCTTGGAGGATAATGACTGTAAACACATCTGTGCAAAAGTTAAGAGGAAAAAAAGTCAGTTGTTGTTGTCTTTTTATCTGAGGCTGCTGACTTCAAGTGAATATGTATATTTTTATAGCCCCTCATAACTTTCTTTTTCAGTTACCTTACTGTTTATTGCAGAGAAAAAAAAATGTAATCCTACTTGTCATAAAAAAAAATAAAACCAACAAAAAAATGAAGAGAAGGAAGTTTGTTTTCTCATCTGATCTGCTCTTTTCTTCTTTTCCTACAGCTATGCAATACAGAGGACAGAATGGGGACAAGAGCTTGTGGCTGAGGATCAGTGGGTTTACATAGTTTCATAAGAGTTCTGGGAAGAAGTTCAGTTTGATTCAGATTCCTACTTCTCTAGGCAAAATTATTTCATTTTCTCTCCATATACCAAGGCAGGATGTTGAGACTTTTCGCCTGCTTTGTGCCATGACACATCTCTATTCCTCACCGGCTGAAGCTTCATGTCTTCACCATCCAAACACTTTCTCATTCATGGCATGTTGTGGCACCGTATCACAGTACATTACAGCTTGGAAAGGACCTCAAGAGATCATCAAGTCCAACTCCCCTGCCAGAGCAGGATCACTTAGGGTAGTCTGCACAGGAATCCATACAGGTGGCTTTGGAAAGTCTCCAGAGGAGGAAACTCCACAACCTCTCTGGGCAGCTTGTTCCAGTGTTCCACCACCCTCACTGTAAAGGAGTTTCTCCTCATGTTGAAGCAAAATCTTCTATGTTTTAGCTTGAACCTGGTTAAAGCATCCAACCTGGTGTTCAAGGCCAGGTTGGATGAGACCTT
Source organism: Picus viridis (assembly GCA_033816785.1). Taxonomy (NCBI): domain Eukaryota; kingdom Metazoa; phylum Chordata; class Aves; order Piciformes; family Picidae; genus Picus; species Picus viridis. The sequence continues at coordinate 42,913,819 of CM066575.1, read as the reverse complement.
GAGCAACCTGGGCTGGTGGAAGGTGTCCCTGCCCATGGCAGGGTGGTTGGAACTAGGTGATCTTGAAGGTTCCTTCTAACCCAAACCATTCTACGAATCTGAATCTATGAACACAACACTTTAAATTTCTAAGGCACTTTTGTGTTGCTTTATTTTATTTTGTGGGTTGTTTTGCTTTGTTTTGCTTTGATTTCCATTACACACTTCAGGTTATTTAGGGGCACAGGAAGTCCACTGCTTCCCTGAAGAAATGATTTTGATATCTAACTGCTTCCAGTCTCAGGAAGAGATTGTCTACCACTCAGCTGGTGTTAGTGCTTTGCTTTTTACAGCCATTTCTTATATTTATCACATTTTATACAATAATAATTCTTTTTTGCTTTTCCTTTTCGTATGCCTTTTGCTGCCTTCGGGCATGGCTTAGCCAAGGAGCACATTATGAGCTAATGCCTCTAGCTCACTTACTATACAATCTGTTGATATTCCATTTAGGTTATATATATATATATATATATATATATATATATATATATATATATATATATATATATATAACCTCTCCTGCAAAGGAAAACAAAAAAAGAACCACAACAAACCAAACAATATATTCTAAGTATGTTTATATCAAAGTCACATAAATAGAATTATTATCTTATATTCATAGAATCAACCAGGTTGGAAAAGACCTCAGAGATCATCAAGTCCAACCTGTTCCCTAATACCTAACACCTCCTGACAACTAAACCATGGCTCCAAGTGCCACATCCAAGCCTTTTTGAACACCTCCAGGGATGGTGACTCCACTACCTCCCTGGGCAACACATTCCAATGGCCAATCTCTCTTTCCGGGAAGAACTTTCTCCTCACTTCACCTCCAGCCTGAACTTCCCCTGGCACAGCTTGAGACTCTGTTCTCTTGTTGTTGGTTGTCTGGGAGAAGAGACCAACCCCCACCTGGCTACAGCCTCCCTTCAGGTAGTTGTAGAGGGCAAGAAGGTCTCCCCTGAGCCTCCTCTTCTCCAGGCTAAACCACCCCAGCTCCCTCAGCCTCTCCTCGTAGCACTTGTGCTCAAGACCTCTCCCCAGCCTTGCTGCTCTTCTCTGGACACATTCAAGAGTCTCAACATCCTTCTTAAATTGAGGAGCCCAGAACTGGACACAAGACTCAAGGTGTGGCCTAAGCAGTGCTGAGTACAGGGGCAGAATGACTTCCCTGCTCCCCGCTGGCCACACTGTTCCTGATGCAGGCCAGGATGCCATTTGCCTTCTTGGCCACCTGGGCACACTGCTAACTCATGTTCATCTAGCTATCATCCACTACCCCCAGGTCCCTTTCTGCCTGGCTGCTCTCCAGCCACTCTGCCCCAGCTTGTAGCTCTGCATGGGGTTGTTGTGACCCATGCACATGAAGGTAAAAAGTGGAAACTTGTTTTCTTTCTGCATATGTGAAACTGTCTGCTGCTACCTTGACCCTCATTATAATTTCCAGTCACTCTCCTGACCCTCACTTGTGTGTGGAAAAGGTTTCATATTGTTTACAATAAAGCTAACACTGTTCATAATTACCTAATTCGTTATCTACTTTCTGGGGAAAGGCTGAGAAAAATGGATCTGTTTAGCCTGGAGGAGAATTTTAAGAAGAGAGATCTCACTAACACTTACAAATACCTGAAGGTATGAGTGTCAAAAAGATGGAACCAGATTCAGTGGTATCCAGTAAAAAGGGGCAATGGGCCCAAACTGGAACACATGAGGTTCCACGTAAACATAAGGAAAAAGACTTCTTCACTTTGAGGATGGCAGAATACTGGAACAGGCTGCCTAGAGGGGTTGTGAAGTCTTTGTCTCTGGAGGGATACAAAACTTGCCTGGATGTGTTCCTAGCTGATTTACTTGAGGTGATCCTGCTCTAGCAGAGGGATTTGACTAGATGACCTTCAGAGGCTTTTTCCAGCTCTTACCATCCCATGACTCTGTGTTTATTTCCTAGTTGCATCTCATTGTTATGTTCTTGTGTTGTTTACCCAGGGAGGTGGTGGAGTCAATATCCCTGGAGGTGTTCAGAATGGGATTGGACGTGGCACTAGGTGCCATGGTTTCGTAGCCATGAGGCATTGGGTGACAGGTTGGACTTGATGATCTTTGAGGTCTTTTCCAACCTCATTGATTCTATGATTTTATGATTCCATGATTCCATGATTCCATGATTCTATGATCCATTCTCAATTTACCTTCAGGATATTCCTTTACTTTCACCAGTATTTAGCCCATTTCCCAAGGGAGCAGCTAAAACTGTTATACATTACATCTTCCATTTCATTAATTAAGACAACAAATAATAAATGACTCAACTGGTGTCGGTGTGGTGTCCCTCAGGAAGCCTTCATTTTGCTGGTTAAACTCTGCTTTATAAAAACTGTCACATTTCCCTTAGCACAGAAAACAGGACGACGTGTTTCGCTTCAATCTTCCTTCTGTAATGCAGGTCAGCACCTGCTCCATGTGATATCTTGATTTAAGTCTGGGGCTTATCACCTCAATGCGCTAAACATTGCCAGTCACCTTGACTTCCAAAGTCACCATTTCTCATGATGGTATCTGACTGCCTGGTTTCAAACTTCTTTTCAAAATGTGAGAGAACATTTCTTAGTCTCCAGCCTGCTGTGTAGGTGCTCATATTCCCATTTCCCACTAAATTAATTTCAAGATGACTACTTAGATGAAAACTGAACGCTGAAGATGGACCTCCAGCTTACAAAGCAACTCTAGAGTAATAAGCAAGAAGATGAAAAACAAATCTAACCTATCTTGCATTGCCTGACTGATATGGAAAGGAAAAGTTAACACTTTCTTTTTCTCCTGGTATGTTAAAAAACAATTTTAACAGCTTTTTTTTCAGGTGTATTCTTAGCTTCAGCGATCACATAGTGATCATCAATCATTTATGGAGGGTAAAGAATGATAATCTGAATGAGATACATAAAAAAAAACCCAAAAATCATTAGTTGCAAGTTTAATGTTTCAACTAGAGATGTTGTCAATCACAACAAAAGTTCCATCTGTGTGTAAATAGGATGGAGTGGCACTGGGATGGTTTTATAGACTTTAAAATAGGCAGGGACCTGGGGGTACTGGTCGATGGCAGGCTGAACATGAGCCTGCAGTGTGCCCAGGAGGCCAAGGGGGCCAATGGCAGCCTGGCCTGTGTCAGGAACAGTGAGGCCAGCAGGAGCAGAGAGGTCATTCTGCCCCTGTACACTGCACTGGTTAGGCCGCACCTTGAGTCCTGTGTCCAGTTCTGGGCCCCTCAGTTTAGGAAGGATGTTGAGTTGCTGGAAGGTGTCCAGGGAAGGCCAACAAAGTTGATGAGGGGTTTGGAGCACAGCCCTATAAGGAGAGACTGAAGGAGCTGGGGTTGTTTAGCCTGGAGAGGAGGAGGCTCAGGGAGACCTTATTGATCTCTACAACTACCTGAAGGGAGGTTGTGGACAGGTGGTGGCTGGTGTCTTCTCCCAGGCAACCAGAACGAGAGCAAGAGGACACAGTCTCAGGCTGCACCAGGGGAGGTTTAGGCTGGAGGTTAGGAAGAAATTCTACACAGAGAGAGTGATTGTCCATTGGAATATGCTGCCCAGGGAGGTGGTGGAATCACTGTCATTGGAGGTGTTCAGGAGGAGACTTGATAGGGTGCTTGGTGCCATGGTTTAGTTGATTAGGTGGTGTTGGATGATAGGTTGGATGCGATGATCCTGAAGGTTTCTTCCAACCTGGTTTAGTCCTATTCTATTCTATTCTATTCTATTCTATTCTATTCTATTCTATTCTATTCTATTCTATTCTATTCTATTCTATTCTATTCTATTCTATTCCATGGATGCTTACAGTGTGTCACCTGTGGGGTACTCACAGTAGAAGGGTAGCCCATTTTGCTTCCCAATCATGACACTCATTACTCTGCAACACTGTCAGAAAGCTACCGAAATAAAATCACTTCACTTTGTCTCAAGTGTTACAAAGATTTTTGCAACAAAGCACTTTCCAAATTGATAAATCTACTAATTTTCTTGGGGAGAAAAAAAAAAAAAAAAAGACATAAATTGCCTTTCTTCTGGTTTTATTTCCTTGGTGACATTTAGAACTAAAAGGTAAGGCTCAACCATGGCTGTCTCAGAAGATTCATCTGTTCACTGTACACAGCACAGGATATTGTTAGAGGAATTATTTTCACAGATTCACGGAATGCATTCATTTGGAAGGGACCCTCAAAGGTCACTTTGTTCAACTCCCCTGCAGTCAGCAGGGATTCCTCCAACTACATCAGGCTGCCCAGGGACACTTTAGGTCTGATCTTGAATGTCAGAATCTCAGCTTCCCTGGGCAACCTCTTTCTAGCATTTCACCACTCTCATTGTGAAGAACGTCCTCCTTATGTCCTACCTGAATCTGTCCTGCTCCAGTTTTGAACCATTGTCCCTCATCCTATCACACCAAGCCCTTCTAAAGAGCCCCTCCCCAGCCTTCCTGTAGGTCCCCTCGCTTGGGTGGTGCAGGGGTGAAAACCTCACAGTGTTTAGCACCCCCTGTCAGTTCTGTCAAAAGCAGCAGAGCAGGAGACAGCATTTTGTCAACCAAATCATAACTTAACATTTAAAGAGGAGAGCAAGAACATTGGTGCCTCCTCCAGAAAGAATAATTTCTGTAGGAAGTTGGAACTGAACTGCTTGCAATCCAAGAAAAACACAGGATAAAAAACCCAATATCCCTCTCTAATCCAAGATTCTGTCCTGCAGAGGCTAAAGCACAGTACTTGAGTCTCTGACCATGTTGGAAAATAAGCTTATCTGGATAAAAAGGGAAAGAGATTACTTGGGTTATGCTCACAGTAGAAGTAGATGAAGCACGTGTTTCACGCAGTTCCTCTACTTTAATCTTTATAAACCCTTTGTAACCTTTGTGACTATTATGCAGTGGGAAGTTTTGTCCAGAGCATCATAGTGGTAAATGGATACCTTTCCAGCCAGCCAGAAAGGCAGCTTTGAGAACTGCTAATGCAGGAGTGGGAGGTAACTTCACAGAATCATAGAATGCTAGGGGCTGGAAGGGACCTTGAAATATTCACCATCATTGGAGGTGTTCAGGAGGAGGCTTGATGGGGTGCTTGGAGCCATGATCTAGTTGTTTGGGTAGGTTGGATTGGTTGATAGGTTGGACACAATGATCTTGAAGGTCTCTTCCAACCTGGTGTATTGTATTGTATTGTATTGTATTGTATTGTATTGTATTGTATTGTATTGTATTGTATCATCCAGTCCAACCCCTCTGCCAGAGCAGGATCACCTAGAGTAAATCACACAGGAACACATCCAGGTGGGTTTTGAGTATCTCCAGAGAGGGAGACTCCACAAACCCTCTGGGCAGCTTGCTCCAGGGCTCAGTCACCCTCATAGGGAAATAATTCCTCCTCTTTCCATGGAACTTCCTATGCCTCAATTTCCACCCATTGCCCCTTGTCCTGTCATTAAGCATCACGGAGCAGAGCCTGGTTCCATCTTCTTGGCACTCACACTTTACATCTTTATAAACATGAATGAGGTCACCCCTTAGTCTCCTAAGCTAAAGAGCTAAAGAGCCCTCATCTCCCTCAGTCTCTCCTCGTAAGGAAGATGTTACACTCCTTAATCATCTTTGTGGCTCTGTGCTGGACTCTTTCAAGCAGTTCCCTGAGGTCCTTCTAGAGGTGAGGGCCCCAAACTGGACACAATTCTTTTATTTTATTTTTTGTCTGGCAATCTTTACCTATGAAAACTGAGCTTCATTGGAATGTAGTTGGGAGCACAGATGAACAGGAGAGTTTAGAAAGCACAAATGAAAGAGTTTATTAAAAGGTAGGAAAAAAATGTTGGCATCTGTTTTGTTGTGTAGCAAAAAAGTTCTGCCACTAGCTCACACCTTGTGCATAGTATGGTTTCTTCACACAGTAGAAGCACAGAATCATAGAATCAACCAGGTTGGAAATGGCCTCAGAGATCATCAAATCCAACCTAGTACCTAACACCTCCTGACAGCTAAACCATGGCTCCAAGTGCCACATCCAAGCCTTTTTTGAACACCTTCAGGGATGACGACTCCACCACCTTCCTGGGCAGCACATTCTAATGGCCAATTACTCTTTCTGGGAAGAACTTTCTTCTAATATCCAGCCTAAACTTCCCCCAGCACAGCTTGAGATTGTGCCCTCCTGTTCTGGTTCTGGTGCTTGTGCTCCAAACCCCTCACCAGCTTTGTTGTCCTTCTCTGGACACATTCCACCAACTCAACATCTTTCCTAAACTGAGGGGCCCAGAACTGGACACAGGACTCAAGGTGTGGCCTAAGCAGTGCTGAGTACGGGGCAGAATGGCCTCCCTGCTCCTGCTGGCCACACTATTTCTGATGCAGGCCAGGCTGCCATTGGCCCCCTTGGCCTCCTGGGCACACTGCAGGCTCATGTTCTGCCTACTGTCAACCAGTATCCCCAGGTCCCTTTCTGCCTGGCTACTCTCCAGCCACTCTGTCCCCAGCACTGCATGGGGTTATTGCGACCAAAGTCCAGAACCCGGCACTTGGAATTGTTCAATGCCATCATGTTGGACTCTGCCCATCTGTCCAGCCTGTCAAGGTCCCTCTGCAAAGCTCTCCTACCCCCTAAAAGATCGGCTCTTGCCTCCAGTTGTACTCAATCCCCTTGTCCAGATCATCAGATATTGAACAGGATGGAGCCCACCACGGATCCCTGGGGAACACCACTGGTGACTGGCTGTCAGCTGGCAGTGGCACCATTCACCACCACTCTCTGGGCTCAGCCCTCCAGCCAATTCCTAACCCAGGGCAGAGTCGAAAGCTGTATGCCAGTCTTTCCTCTCAGTCCTCCCATGGAGTCGATTTACATGCCAAAGCAGCACTCCAGAACATCATGAACTTTTTTTTTTTCTCTCTCTCTCTCTGGTCTAATTAATTTTTCATTCTCTTCTGCCTACTCACACAGCCTTCACAAGGCTGAACAGTTTGTAAGGCGAGTCTCTTTCCTGGGAAATAGCTGGAGGAGTTCAAAGCCCCATAGGTAGGAAATTAAATGTGGATCTCCTACCATCTGGCCAAGTCTCTGACCAATACAAGTCAAAAAAAATGGAGAGGGAAATTTTCCCTTTTCATGTTTGATGAAGGATGAGCCCAGGTGTGGTTTTTGGAAGAAACTAAAGTAGCAGACAGCTCCTAGACCATGTATTCCACACAGCAGATATTTCCCCACGGTGTCCCATGAGGCATGAGGGAGCGAAAAAATTAAGATGAATCCTGATAAATCTGCAGACATCTGAACAATGACTATTTAAGGAATTGTCAGGTATCAAAGAATCATAGAATCACCATGGTTGGATGGCACCTCTGAAGGTCAAGAACATGGGAGTTAAGTTGAGTTAGGAACAAAGAGAAGGATAGGATAGGATAGGATAGGATAGGATAGGATAGGATAGGATAGGATAGGATAGGATAGGATAGGATAGGATAGGATAGGATAGGACAGGATAGAATTACATGGAATGGAATGGAATGGAATGGAATGGAGTGGAGTGGAGTGGAGTGGAGTGGAGTGGAGTGGAGTGGAGTGGAGTGGAGTGGAGTGGAGTGGAGTAGAATAGAATAGAATAGAATAGAATAGAATAGAATAGAATAGAATAGAATAGAATAGAATAGAATAGAATAGAATAGAATAGAATAGATTGGATAGAATAAGATAGGATAGAATTAACCAGGTTGGAAAAGACCATCAAGATCATCAAGTCCAACCTGTCCCCCAACACCTCATGACTAAACCATGGCACCCAGTGCCATGTCCAATCCCCTCTTGAACACCTCCAGTGATGGTGACTCCACCACCTCCCTGTGCAGCACATTCCAATGGCCAGTCACTCTTTGTGTGAACTCTTTATGTTGAGAGGAATGTTTCTTAAGATTCAGTTTGTTTCTCATTTTTCTGCCCTGATTTAATTGATGATAAAGAGAGAATAAATCTTATGAGGAGAAACTGAAGGAGCTGCGGCTGTCTAGTTTGAAAAAGAGGAGGCTGAGGGGAGACCTCATTGCTGTCTACAACTACCTGAAAGGAGATTGTGGAGAGGCTGCTGCTGGTTTCTTCTCACAGGTAATTAGTGACAGAACAAGAGGGAATGGCCTCAAGCTACAACTGAGTAGGATTAGACTGGAAATTAGGAAAAAAAATTTCCCAGCCAGAGTGGTCAGGGATTGGAATGTGCTGCCCAGGGAGGTGGTGGAGTCACCAACCCTGGATGTGTTCAAGTGTGGTTTGGATGTGCTGCTTGGGCATATGGTTTAGTGGTGAACCTTGCGGAGTAGGGTTCTGGGTCGGACTTGGTGATGCTGAGGGTCTTTTCCAACCTGCATGTTTCGGTGATTCAGTGATAATGAATTAAGGTAATTTGCCCAAGTCGAGTCTATTTTGCTGGGATGGACACTGCTGAGTGAACTCTCTGTCCTTATCTTGACCCTCAAGAATTTTGTTAGTTTTTTTTTCTGCCCTGGGTGGTAATAGAGCAGTTTTGGGTGGTAATAGAGCAGTTTTGGTGGGCACCCAGCATCTTGCCAGGGTCAACCCACCATGAAGACCTGTTTTGGTTTTTTATTTAGTGAAAGAAAAGGGATTTTATTAAAGGACATAGGCTAGGTCAGCTCCCACAAAAACCCACACTTGTGTTTTCTTACTGCTGCTTTCAGAGGAGCAGTCCTGTGCCTGAACTTTGCAAGTGCTAGACACAACATGCTTGAGTATAAAATCAATTTCATGCAGTCCTTGAACTCAAAATATGTAATTTATTCATGGTTAATTAACCCAAATATGATTAGGATGTTTCTGTAACTAAGAGTTTGCTGTTATAAACACTGGCATTTTTCTGTGGTTCTGTGTACAGCTTTCTGTGAGAATTATTAATCCTAGTAGTAGATACATTATTGGTAAGATACTAAGTTATTGCACAATAAATCTGATAAAACAAGCTGTCAAAGCGTAAGAAAAAGATGTCACTAGCCACAAATATAATACTTAATGGAAACCAGCATAACAGTAAAAAATAGGTTGTCCAGGAGGGTTGTGGAGTCTCCCAGTCTCCCCCTCTGTAGATATTTGAGACCCACCTGGTTATGTTCCAGTGTGATCTGCTCTAGGTGATGCTGCTCTGGCAGGAGGGTTGGACTGCATGATCTTTTGAGGTCCCTTCCAGCCCCTAACATTCTGTGATTCTGTGAAAAATGCACTCAAATGCTGCATCATTGAGTAGTATAATCACTAATCTCAGCAGATGGCTGCTTTAAGTCAGACACAAAGTGTATTGGGGACAGGACAGGAAACAGAGGAGGGAGAGAAGATTGTTAGGTGCAGAAATTAAGACAGATTAGCTTTGAAATGCTTCCCAACACCAGAGTGAAATTCCAGCCAAATGATGTCTTGTAACTCAAGACCCCCCCACTAAATTAGCTCTTTGCTCTTGTTTCTGTTGACTTTCCATATGCATTAGAGCCTTTTACAGGGGTACCCTTGAGGACACAAACACTCTACACAAGTACCCTTGAGTACGCAAAGTCTGGATTCTCTTTCACTATGCCAAAGCTTGCTCTGCCAGTGGAAGACCACTAACTGGGCTACATAGACTTGGTTTTACTTCAACAGTCTGGTCAGTACACAGCACCTTCAGTCTGTCAGTGGACATCTTAGGACTCCATGCATTGTGTTTTCCTCCCATTTACGGTTCATTACTTTTGTTTGGTTGGAGGTTGTGGGATTTTTTTAAAGCACCTCACCATTTCCACAGTCAAGCAAATATTGATCTTCTAATCTTATGCCAAATGATTTTGGGAGCTCTAAGAGACAAAAGCCTCAGAAAGCAAGGGGGCTGAAAAGAAGCAGGTTTGTTCCTCCAGGAGCAATGGAGCAAAGCTGAGCCTGGGACGAAGAGGGATGTAGTAAGGAATGTGTTGTTTTCACACATCTCTTTTAAGAGTGAGAGTCCTTAGACCAAACTAATCAGAGATGTTTGGCATTCCTAAAACTGCCTATTTCTCTCCACTGACCATAAACAGCCCTTTGAGTAGTATGTTAAGATGTAGTGGCCTGTATTGTTTCATCTACTTTTCATTCATCTGTCTGTCTCTCATTTTTACTTGGGCTTTTCCTTTTCCTTTTTCTTTTCCTTTTTCTGTTTTGCTTTTTCTGTTTCTTTCTTTCTTTTTCCCTTCTTGAATTTGTTCTTCTGAGTCTTGTCTTTGCTGTTCATGTCTAGCTGCAGCAACTTTATAGAATCATAGAATTGATAAGGTTGGAAAAGACCTCAGAGATGATCAAGTCCAACCTAGCACCCAACACCTCATGACTACTAAACCATGGCTCCAAGTGCCACATCTGATCCCTTTTTGAACACCTCCAGGGAAGATGGCTCCACCACCTCCCTGGGCAGCCCATTCCAATGGCCAATAACTCTTTCTGGGAAGAACTTTGTGCCACAGCTAACTTCTCTTTTGGCCTGTAGTTCAAATAATGAATTCTTAAAGTCTTGACAGTGGGCACAGGCATTCTTCTCAAAATATTGGAAAGAAAGTTTGAGCTCTTGGTCACACTGTGGTACAATAGGAAAGAGGAAGAGGACATTTTAATTAGTAGAGATGAAACATCAGACCTCATTAATTTAATTAATCTGTCTGTTCTGTTTACATGATTGAAGTATAAACATTCTACATATGGAAGCCTTTCTTTACACAAAAATGAATTCCAGGTGACCTGCTGCAGTAAGAATCACAGAATCACATAATGTTAGGGGTTGGAAGGCACCTTGAAAGATCATTGAGTCCAACCTCCCTGCCAGGGAAGTCACACAGGAACACATCTAGGCAAGTTTTGGAAGTCTCTAGTGAAGGAGATTCCACAACCTCTTTGGGCAGCCTGTTCCAGGGCTCTGTAACCATCACAGTGAAAAAGTTTTTCCTTGTGCTCACATGGAACCTCCTATGCTCCAGCTTGTACCCATAGCCCCTTGTCCCATCATTAGACACCACTGAGAAGAGCCTGGCTATGTTCTCCTGACACTTACCTTTCAAGTATTTATAAACATGAACAGGGTCACCTCTCAGTCTCCTCTTCTCCAAGCTCTCACAACAAAGCTGCTACGGTATCCTCACTGACCTCTCAAGAGGATCTATTTTTTTCCCAAACACGTTGAAACATGAAATATGCGACCTTTAAAAGTTGTGACAGATGCTTTAAAAGGGGAAAAAATGGAAGGCACAACGTGTAAAGTTTGTTTTGCTGATAGAATTGCTTTTCATTGCTGGGCAGTTTGTCACAATCATGTTAAGACTGTTCAAAAAAAAAAAAAAAAAAAAAAAAAAAAATCAGTGCAATGTTTGTGCTGAAAAATACTGTTTTGTCAGTATTTCGCTGAATACCAGCATCACAAAAGCATTCAGGTTGGAAAAGAGCCTCAGGATCACCAAGTCTAAGCCAGAACCCTCCTCTACAAGGTTCACCCCTAAACCATAGCCCCAAGAACCACATTCAAACCACCTTTAAACACATCCGGGGTTGGTAACTCAACCACTTCCCTGGGCAGAACATTCCAAAGCCTGACCACTCTTGCTGGGAATGTTTTTTTTCCTAATACCCAGTCTAAACCTTCCCTGTTGAAACTTAAGGCCATTCCCCCTTGTTCTAGTATTGGATAATAGGTTGGATCTCAAAGATCTTTTCCAACCTGGTTAATTCTATTCTATTCTATTCTATTCTATTCTATTCTATTCTATTCTATTCTATTCTATTCTATTCTATTCTATTCTATTCTATTCTACTCTACTCTACTCTACTCTACTCTACTCTACTCTACTCTACTCTACTCTACTCTACTCTACTCTAATTACCTGTGAGAAGAGACCAGAACCAACCTCTTCGCAACATCCTTTCAGGTAGCTGTAGAGAGCAATGAGGTCTTCCCCGAGCCTCCTCCTCTCCAGGCTAAACAATCCCAGCTCCCTCAGCCTCTCCTCAAAGGGTTGTGCTTCAAAGCCCTCCCCAGCTTTGTTGCCCTTCTCTGGACATGTTCCAGCAAGTCAGCATCTTTCCTAAACTGAGGGGCCCAGAACTGGACATAGGACTCAAGGTGTGGCCTAACCAGTGCAATGTACAGCGGCAGAGTGACCTCCCTGCTCCTGCTGGCCACACTGCTCCTGATGCAGGCAGGTGTCATCTCTAACTAAAGTCACCAGAGGTTTGCAACTTGACAACTCAAAAATCCAGCTAAATGTCCCTGACACTGCTTCAGCACAGGAGGGTGAAATAGATCCTAAAAACTTCTCAAAATGCTGTGTCCATTCCAGTAGCAAACCTCTTTTTGAATGTGGGAAACCCTTCTGTTTTCATCTTTCAACTCCCTGGGCTACTTTTGAGTCTGACCCTGCTACAAACATCCTTATTGTTTGGTGGTGGCACTAAGAGCAAGAGAGGTCAGGCATTTTTGCCTGTTAAAGTCAATACTTAAAGGGAACAATGGGCAAGCACCAACCCTGAGGAATCCTTTCATCAGAGAGATTTTGTAATTCAGTTTCTGGGCTGCACATTACAATTCATCTCCATGAGATGCTGAATTGTTATTATCTGAACCAGAAGTTCTGCTCTTTGACACTTCTCTATGAATTCTTCACTGTCTGCTTCAAGAAACAAGTTGAAAGGAGCTGCGAGCCCGCCTGTGTAAGTGCTTCTGAAGTTCAGATGAAATGAGCAGTGTGTGCTGCTAGCTCAATTCACCAAGATTTTATGATCTCACTTTCACCTAATTTCATGAAAGGAGGAAAATGCACAGTTGTCTGTCTGAGCTGGCAGTGAAAACAGCTGTTATTCTTTCCCTTGCTCAGGACCTCTGTCAGTCATCTCTGTATTACTTTTCAAAACATCAGCCAGACTGCATTTACAAGATGACCTTAAAATAGTCTTGGAAGCTTTTCTCTTTCTTATGGGTTTCTGAGGATGCAACACCTCGTTCCTGAAACTGTTTAAATGATTCCATTCATTAAGTTCCAAGGCAGAGGTATGAATCTGGAAAGGAGACAAATGACTTGCAAGCTTAACATCCAAAGTTTTCTTTGGCATAGTGACTATTATTGAGATAATTCTGAAAGGAAAGTTGAAATGGGGTGTGAAAAGATCCATCTTAAAAATAAAACAAAATCAAGAATAACCTTAGAATCACTTAAATTAATGAAAGGGTTGAAGGTGATTCCAGTAGCAGATCACATCACCATGGCATGAGAACTGCATTTATTCAAAGGGGTTTTTTTTGTGAGTGTAGCAGTTTGATCCCAGCTGGTAGCTAAGCCTCCCCGTTGCTTTCTCACACCCTCTCAGCAGGACAGAGAAGAGAATGAGAAGGGCAAAGGCAAGAAAAAAAATCATTAGTCAAGATAAAAACAGTTTAATGATTGAAGGAAAAAGAAAAAGGAGCAAGTGGTGCCAGAGCAGTCACCAACAGCAGACCAAGGCCAACTCATCTGCAAGCAACAGCTCATTTGGAAAGAACTGCCTGAGTATTGTTGCTGCACATAGAATCATAGCAGCACAGAATTGTTAGGATTGGAAGGGAACTCAAGGATCATCCAGTTCCAGCTACCCTTCCATGGGCAGGGACACAGAATCACAGAATCACCAAGATTGGAAGAGACCTCAAAGATCATAAAGTCCAACCTGTCACCACAGACCTCATGACTCAACTATGGCACCAAGTGCCACGTCCAATCCCCTCTTGAACATCTCCAGGGATGGTGACCCCACCACCTCCCTGGGCAGCCCGTTCCAATGGCTAACGACTCTCTCAGTGAAGAACTTTCTCCTCACCTCAAGCCTAAACTTGCCCTGGCATAGCTTGAGACACCTCACACTAGATCGGGTTGCTCACAGCCACATCCAGCCTGGCCTTCAAAACCTCCAGGGATGAGGCTTCCACCCCCTCCCTGAGCAACCTGTGCCAGGCTCTCACCACCCTCATGGGGAAGAACTTCTTCCTAACATCCAATCTGAATCTACCCATTTCTAGTTTTGTTCCGTTCCCCTTAGCCCTATCATCCATGAGGGTAAGTCGTGAGGGCCTTTTGTGATAGTTTTTGTCCTCTGATAAGTGATCCTTAGCATCCTCACTTTTGATCGTGAATCAAGTGATGTTTTACAATCTGAAAACAAATGCCTTATAAACTGGCTTGAGAGAGGTGTTCCCCAGGGCTCAGGGCTGGAAGCAGTCCTGTTTAACATCTATATCAGTGGTGTAGGCAAGGGGATTGAGTGCACAGTCAATAACTTTGCAGATAACAAAAAAATAAGTGGAAGTGTTGATCTGTTTGAGGGTAGGAAGGCTCTACAGAGAGATCTATATAGGTTGGATCAATGGGCTAAGGGCAGTTGTATTAGGTTTAGTAGAGCTAAGTGCTGCGTCCTGAACTTGGGTTGCAACAACCCCAGGCAATGTTACATGCCTGGAGAGGAGGAGGCTCAGGGGAGACATTATTGCTCTCTACAACTACCTGAAAGCACGTTGTAGACAAGTGGGGGTTGGTCTCTTCTCCCAGGCAACCTGTGACGGAACAAGAGGACACAGTCTCAAGCTGCACCAGGGGAAGTTTAGGCTGGAGGGGAGGAGAAAGTTCTTCCCAGAAAGAGTAACTTGCTGTTGGAACATGCTGCCCAGGGAGGTGGTGGAGTCACCATCCCTGGAGGTATTCAAAAAAGGATTGGATGTGGCACTTGAAGCCATGGTTTAGTTGTCAGGGGGTGTTAGGTATTAGGTAATAGGTTGGACTTGATGATCTCTGAGGTCTTTTCCAACCTTGTTGGTTCTATGATTCTGTGATTCTTAGCTTGGGGACGAGTGGCTGGAAAGCTGCCTGATGGAAGAGGAACCAAGTTTGTTTAGCCCAAGAGGAGGCTGATAAGAGACTTTATGATCCTCCATAGCCACCTGAAAGGAGGTAGTAGTGAGGTCACTGTTGGCTTCTTCTCCCAGGTAACTGTAACAGGACAAGACATAATGACCTGAGGCTGCACCAAGGGATATTTAGCCTGCATTTTTAGAAGCTTTTCTTCACTGAAAGAGTGGTGAGGCACTGGAACAGGCTGCCCAGGGAGGTGGTGGAGTCACTACCCCTGGAAGGGTTAAAAAGAACGAGTAGATGTGGCAATTCAGGACATGGTTAAATAGTCATGGAGATCATAGTATCATAGTATCAGTCAGGGTTGGAAGGGACCACAAGGATCAACTAGTTCCAACCCCCTGCCATGGGCAGGGACACCCCACACTAGATCAGGCTGGCCACAGCCTCATCCAGCCTGGTCCTAAACACCTCCAGGGATGGGGCCTCAACCACCTCCCTGGACAACCCATTCCAGGGCTTCACCACTCTCATGGGGAAGAACTTCTTCCTCACCTCCAGCCTGAATCTCCCTACCTCCAGCTTCATTCCATTCCTCCTAGTCCTATCACTACCTGATGTCCTAAGAAGTCCCTCCCCAGCCTTCTTGTAGCCCCCTTCAGATATTGGAAGGCCACAATGAGGTCACCTTGGAGCCTTCTCTTCTCCAGACTGAACAGCCCCAACTCCTTCAGTCTGTCCTCATAGGAGAGGTGCTCCAGCTCTCTGCTCATCGTCGTGGCCCTGCTCTGGACACCTTCCAGCACCTCCAGATCCCTCTTGGAATAGGGGCTCCAGAACTGGAGGCAGCACTCCAGGTGGGGTCTCACCAGAGCTGAGTAGAGGGGGAGAATCACCTCCCTTGACCTGCTGGCCACATTTCTCTTGATGCAGCCCAGGATCTGATTGGCTTTCTGGGCTGCAAGTGCACGTTGAGAGCTCCTGTTGAGCTTCTCGTCCACCAGCACCCCCAATGTTGGGCAGAGGGTTGGACTTGATGATCTCAGGTGCCTTTTCCAACTTTAATGATTCTGTGATTCTGCATGACTATGCCTGCACCAAACAGTTGTCTTGCACTTGAAAATGACAGCTGTATGGATTTGCTATTTTTATTAAGAAAATAGTCTTTGAATTTGCGCCCTGCCACCTGCGCTGCCTTCGTAACAAACAGCTGCAGAATTAAATGTCTTGCACAAAGCACAAATCACAGCAGCTATTGCTATACATTTGAAAAGCAGAGACTCTATAGGAAGCAAAAGCACACAAAAAAAAAAAAAAAAAAAAAAAAAAAAAAAGAGAGAGAGAGGATTATAAAAGCTCCATTATGAAGTGTGTGCACATCAGCTTAATAATAGGGGGTTTCATTCTAAACAGGTTATTTTTCCTGAGGTGTTGCTCTTCCCCTAAGGGGAAAAAAAAAAAAAAAAAAAAAACAAAAAGGAGAAAAGTATTGGAAAACCTTTAGCAAGCTGATTCATCTTGTGTACTAAAGGAAGCAATGCAAAACATACACACACAAGTGATTTTTTTTATCTCCCAGAACCATGCATGGAAACAGCAGTTTTAAATCACTGAGAGCACAGATAGAATAATTAACAAGTGTTGTGCATTTATCAGTTTTACCTCCTTCCAAGATCCATCCACTGAGCTGTATGGTCTCAGGGAAATGAATGTATAGTCTTGTGGTTTACAGATAGGGAGTTTTAAGCTGTTTTCTTTTAATTCTGTGAATTAAATTAAGATGAAACCCTATGTCCACCTCTGGGCTCCCCAGTTCAAGAAGGATAGGGTTGAAAAGGACTGATTTAGATGGTACAGCAAGGGGCTAGAAAGATGCATCAAGAGAAGCACAGCCAGCAGGTTGAGGGAGGTGGTTGAGGCCCTGTCCCTGGACGTCTTTAAGCCCAGGCTGGATGAGGCTCTGGCCAGCCTGATCAAGTGTGGGGTGTCCCTGCCCATGGCAGGGGGGTTGGAACTAGATGATCCTTGTGGTCCCTTCCAATCCTGACTGATACTATGATACTATGATTCTCCCCCTTTACTCTGCTCTGGTGACCCCACCTGGAGTACTGTGTTCAGTTCTGGAGCCCCTATTACAGGAAGGATCTGGACATGCTGGAATGGCCACGAGAATGATCAGAAGAGCCACAAGGATGATCAGAGGGCTGGAGCATTCAGTACCCTGACAAGGAGTATGAGATCTCAAAAAGGGATTAGACATGGCACTTGAAGCCATGGTTTAGTAGTCAGGAGGTGCTGGGTGACAGGTTGGACTTGATGATCTCTGAGATCTTTTCCAACCTTATTCGTTCTATGATTCTATGACCTTATTGTGGTACTGTGGCATTGCAGTGCTTCTATGGTCCTGCTCTGGCAGGGAGTTTGGACTTGATGACCTTCAAAGGTCCCTTCCAACCCCTAAGATCCCATGATCCTATGATCCTATGAACTTTATGATAGCATAGGCACAGTTTGGTTTCAGAAGACCTTCCAATTAGCTATTTGGCCATTGGAATGTGCAGCCCAGGGAGGTGGTGGAGTCACCATCACTGCAGTTGTTCAAGAGGAGACTGGATGAGGAACTTGGTGCCATGGTTTAGTTGGTTAGATGGTGTTGGGCGATAGGTTGGACTTGATGATCTCAAAGGTCTTTTCCAACCTGATCTATTCTATTCTATTCTATTCTATTCTATTCTATTCTATTCTATTCTATTCTATTCTATTCACTTGAATAAACAATCCTGTTTACATTTACTGTGGATTTGCTTTCCACTGGTCTCCAGCCCTGATAAACTGTCAAAGGTTTACACTGTTCTCATTTCATGTGAGTTGTTGGATGTTTCTTCATTGTGTAATGAGTCATTGAGGTTTTCTCTGTACTGACTCATTCTGTGCTTGCTTAAGGGATGAGCTGCTAAATGTGCTGTAGGTGACATGGGAGAGGTTGAGCAAGTGCACATCAGAGCAGAGGTGCTTCGTGGGCTGGAGAAGCTTTTTGCAGATTTGTATTCATAGGTTTCTTAGCTACAACTTCACTTCTCAATTCTGCAGCAGCTTTCTCCACCTCAGCTAAGAAGGAGTTCAACTCTCCTAACACTTTAAAGTCTGAATACTGTACATCTAAGTTTGAAGCTAGCCAAGATCAAACAGAGAATATGGAGAAGAGAGTCTACTTGTCCATACTGAATACTGGATTACTTAAAGTGGGGTTTGATCCTATTCAGTTTGTGCTACTGTCTGCAGAATTTGATCCATCCAACCCCTAAGGTTGCATGCTGGCAACCTTCTTGAAAATATCATTCTTCCTTTATTATTTGAAAGTCTCTTCCAAAGCCTGCAATATCTCAGCCTTCATAAGTGCCTCCGCTTCACCACATGTGAGCTATCCCACTGGTTAATTTCCCTCTCTCAAAAGTCTTGGTTTGTATTTCTGCCAGCCAGCTCTGGAACTTGAATGACAAAGGGACTTTTGACATAGTGACCTTTTTGTCTCTACTGTTCACTGTCTCTGCTGTGCTTCAAGCTGCATTTCCTGCTTGGCTCAGAAATGCTCCATATGATTCTATAAATATTCCAAATGCACAGACTAGTTTTGCTAGTGTAGTCCAATTTTATAGCACTTCTCCACTTCACTTCTGCTGTACAACTTCTCACTTCTTTTCACTTCTTCTAACTTCTTTGTTCTGGGAAAGATATTAACTTGCTTCTGCTTGACCTTGGCTGCATTGTTTTGGCTAAGTATAACATCCCTCTGCTCCTTTCTCTTCTCCCTTTTTTGTACAGGAGGATAAGGGGGAGGCAAAGAGGGAGAAGCTAATAGTTTCCCCTGGTCCTAGGCCACGGAGGTCCTTATGCTGTTTATTAATTGTAAATATCTGCTAAAATTGTAAATACTGTATATGTTTTATATTCTTTATATATTACCCCATGCAGTGCTACAGGCTGGGGTCAGAGTGGCTGGAGAGCAGCCAGGCAGAAAGGGACCTGGGGGTACTGGTTGAGAGTAGGCTGAACATAAGCCAGCAGTGTGCCCAGGTGGCCAAGAAGGCCAATGGCATCCTGGCCTGCATCAGGAACAGTGTGGCCAGCAGGAGCAGGGAGGTCATTCTACCCTGTACTCAGCACTGGTTAGGAAGAGGAGGCTCAGTGGAGACCTTCTTGCTCTCTCCAACTCCCTGAAGGGTGGTTGTAGCCAGGTGGGGGTTGGTCTCTTCTCCCAGGCAACCAGAACAAGAGGATACAGTCTCAAGCTATGCCAGGGGAGGTTTAGGCTGGAAGTGAGGAAGAAGTTCTTCATAGAAAGAGTGATTGGCCTTTGGAATGTGCTGTCCAGGGAGGTGGTGGAGTCACCATCCCTGGAGGTGTTAGGAAGAAACTGGATGGGTTGTTTGGTGCCATGGTTTAGTTGATTAGATGGTGTTGGGTGATACGTTGGACTCAATGATCTCAAAGGTTTCTTCCAACCTGGTTAATTCTATTGATAATGAAACTCTCCTCAAGCATCACTTACTGACACCTGTGTGAATTAACCCTAGTAGCTACCACTAACCAGAAGATGGTAACAATTTCTTGGCTGCCAACAATGAAAGCAGATACATCTCTCTCATAAAAAGCTGTTCACTCAGTAACATGTCTGCCTTCATGAAAATCCCTGCAGATTAAATAGGTTTCAGAGCACGTTTGGAATATCATAAAGTGAGAGGCACTTCAAACAAGCTGGGGAACAGCCCAATACCTACCTCTTGAACTTTCTAGAAGGCTTTTCTCTTATTAAGAACCTTTTTTCCCTCTCCTAACCATGTTTGTGACAATTACTAAGAAGTAGCTGTCAGAAGTAATTGCATAGCTTCTGGCCTCACCAGGTGAGAGCAGCTTTTTCATGCCACGAACTCACTGCTTGTCAAAATATCTTGTTGACAGCAGCAGATTCCTCATTCAAAAAGCTACTCAGTTGGTCAGACTCTGAATGTTTTCTTAGCTGCAGGCAGGCTGGCCTAGGCATGCTCACTTTGAGCTTAGATATTAGCTTCCAATTCATCTTTAAAAGTAGTTTGCATCTCTGTACTGGGGAGTTTTTTGTTGGGCACCCTCTTCCAGAGTCCCACCACCCTTGTACTGAATAGAATAGAATAGAATAGAATAGAATAGAATAGAATAGAATAGAATAGAATAGAATAGAATAGAATAGAATAGAATAGAATAGAATAGAATAGAATAGAATTGAATTGAATTGAATTGAATTGAATTATTCAGGTTGGAAGAGACCTTTGAGATCATCGAGTCCAACTTATCATCCAATACTATCTAATCAACTAAACCATGGCACCAAGCACCCCATCCAGTCTCTTTCTAAACACCTCCAGTGATGGTGACTCCACCACCTCCCTGGGCAGCACATTCCAAAGGCAAATTTTTCTTTCTGTGAAGAACTTCT
The DNA here is from genome assembly GCA_033816785.1 of Picus viridis. Taxonomy (NCBI): domain Eukaryota; kingdom Metazoa; phylum Chordata; class Aves; order Piciformes; family Picidae; genus Picus; species Picus viridis. Next base: position 42,893,400 of record CM066575.1, on the reverse strand, counting down.
TCCTAATATACAGTCTAAGCCTACTCTCCCTCAGCTTAAAACCATTCTCCTTTGTCACAGAATCATAGAATGGTCTGGGATGGAAGAAACCTCCAAAGGTTCTCTAGTCCAACCTCCTCTCCAGTGAGCAGGGACATTCTCAAATAGATGTGGCTGCCCAGAGCTTTGTTGAGCCTCACCTTATATATCTCCAGGGATGGGTCCCAAACCACCTCCCTGGGCAACCTGTTCCAGTCTTCTTCAACCACCCTCATGGTAAAGAACCTGTTCCTAACATTCAATCTCAATCTGCCCTTCTCTAGTTTGAAGCCATTGCCTCTCATCTTATCACTGCAGGCCTTTGTAAACAGCCTCCCTCCATCCTTCTTGTAGGTCCCCTTCAGGTATTGGAAGGTTGCTATTAGGTCTCCCTGGAGCCTTCTCTTCTCCAGGCTGAACACCCCCAGCTCCCTCAGTCTGTCTTTGTAGCAGAGGTGCTCAACCCCCTGATCATTTTCATAACCCTCTTCTGGACCCTCTCCATCAGGTCCATGTCCTTCCTGCATTGAGCTGGACACAGTACTCCAGGTGAGGTCTCACCAGAGCAAAGTGGCAGAATCACCTCTCTCCTTCTTCTGGCCATGCTTCTTTTGATGCAGCCCAAATGCCCTTAAGAAAAGTCCCTCTCAAGCCTGCTTTATTCTTGAGGACAGAACTGGAAATGTTGAGGAAACTTTTTTGTCCACTACTGCTTCTGTTGGAGTAGGGTAACTACTCAGAGTAGGAGTTTTCTGACCAAACTAATAACAGATGTTTGTTAACTACTCGGTTTAGTGAGAGAGAAGCTTCAGAATGATCTCTTCAGGCAATTCCACCAAGGCCTACAAAACAAGACCCTTCCTTCCTCAGAGGTATCTTATCATGTTAGCACTATATTAAGGAGAGAAAACTAGTGCTGCAGTGACTTTCTGCTGAAGTGTTCAATATAAATGGAATTAACATCTAGACAGCATTTGCATCTGTCAGTTTATCCTGCATGTCAGCCAAAACTGGTTCTAAACCCACCTCTACCACTGCTGCTGCTCCTTTCTGTCATTGGCCTTTATAAATATGCTGAGACAAATTGCAACAGGACAGATAAGGTCAAAATGGCACAACAGAGATCATCTTGCACTATGAATATAGGAAGCTGGCAAGGAGAGGGCCCCAAAATAGCATTAGATTTTTCTTCATCACCTTTTTTTTCAGTAACAAACCACCCTACAGGTTTGCCTTTATTGTTTAAGTATCTAAATTTAGTTTGAGTTTGATGTAGGATTCTGTTTCCATCCCTAGCTTACCATATCTTTTCACCTCTGCATTTGACTGCCTGACACATGTTTTGGCAGCTTTATAAGCAAACAGGGCAAAGCAGTAGATCATGGCTACTGACAGCATTTGTGACTGACAGATACTTGGCTTCTTTGCATTGTCTTATTTGAGACTTGTCTGTCTGAATAATGCTTTTCGCCCCTAAGCTTGGACAAGGTGATTCACTAAAATATTATTTTCAATTAATTGATACTCTGGTAATGGAGACACTCAGAAGAAAACATAATGATGATATACTCCTTAGGCAAATGATACTGGCTTTCACATATTTTGGATCAATTTCTTGGCTCCTAACAAGTTTGACCATTTGAGTTATTTTTCTCTGTGTCAAGTTGTACCAGGGGAGGTTTAGGCTGCAGGTGAGGAGAAAGTTCTACACAAAAAGAGTAATTGGCTATTGGAATGTGCTGCCCAGGGAGGTGGTGGAGTCACCATCACTGGAGGTGCTCAAAAGAGGACTGGATGTGGCACTTGATGCCATGGTTTAGTTGGCATTAGGTGTTAGGTACTAGGTAATAGGTTGGACTTGATGATGACCAGAGTCATTAGCCATTGGAATGTGCTGCCCAGGGAGGTGGTGGAGTCACCATCCCTGGAGGTGTTCAAGAGGGGATTGGATGTGGCACCTCATGGTTTAGTCATGAGGTCTGTGGTGACAGGTTGGACTCGATGATCTTTGAGGTCTCTTCCAACCTTGGTGACTCTGTGATTCTGTGATCTCTGAGGTCTTTCCCAACCTGTTTGATGCTGTGATTCCGTGATTTTCTAGGAACCCTTCCATTTTGTGTGGGCATTCCTGTGAAAGCTGGAAGCTTTGTCTGGATTGAAAAGCAGCATAGGTCATTGTGATGAGAGTAGCTATAGACTGCCTCTAGAGAAAGGCATCGAATGTCCCAAACAAAACACAGCTCTTCATGTAGATTACTCTGATCCAGAATACACCTACTTTCTGCTCAATAAGAAAAAGCAGACAAATAATGCTTCTCTGTGCTAGAAACTGACTTCATCAAAGTCAAACTTTCATCACCCTCATAAGCAATTAGAGGAAATGTCAAACTCCTGATAACATCGAGAGAGTTGGTTGCTGCTACAATGTGTGATAAGTAGCATACATGATAGATGGCAGTTTAATTAATATACTGGGAATCTTTCCTTGATTAATCTGTAGTATATAAATCACATTAATCAAGAAGAAGACTTTTTACTAAGTTTAATTTTATAGGTGTTATGCTGTCAGAAGGGTTTATTAATGGATATATGTAGCCTTGATTATCACAACTGGAAAAGTAATAGATTGATTCTCCTTCATCTTAGGTTTTCTTAGCTTCCTGGCTATCCTGGGAGAAACATCAACTTCTGCAAGACTTTGAGAGTAAAGGACATAGTCTTACTGAAAGAACAGGTTTGAATTTATTTCTGGGGTCAGCTCTGCTGTGTAATACATTAACTGACTATATGATGTGAGGAGGTGTAGAACTTTAAATGCTTCTACTCTAAAACAGCAGATAGAATTTCTGTAGCAATTTGCATCATGTGTTACAGCCAAGAATAAACTTTTTCTTGCCTTAGAAAGTACCACATTTCTGGGTCTTTTGGATACATGTAAGCTAATATCACCATTTCACACCTAAAGGGATACGTAGTCTCATGTATGCTATGTTCAAGCAGATATATAACTGAGCATCATTTTCCATTCCAGCTTTCATTAGTGGACAAGGTGTCAATCACAGCACTATAGAAATATCTGTGCAGAAAAATGGATGTCCTTTCTGCTTGTAAGAGTAATGAGTGAAGATTTTCTGCTATGCCTCTTAAAGATTGGTGCCAGTTTAGTTGCTTGAATGCTGAACTGATTATAAATCACAGACTGGTTTGAATTGGAAGGGGCTTTAGGGATCATCTACTTCCAACCCCCTGCCAGAGGCAGGGACACCTCCTGCTAGAAGAGGTTGTTCAAGGTATCATCCAACCTGGCTTTGAATACTTCCAGGCTTGGAGTCTCCATGACTTCTCTGGGCAACCTGTTCCAGTGCCTCACCACTCTCATGGGGAAAATTTTCTTCCTAATGTCTAATCCAATGTCTAATCTAAGGCCATGGCAGAGGGGTTGGATGATCCTTGAGGTCCCTTGCTCTAACAGTTCCGTGACTGTATAAACTAAATCTAGCTCCTTCCAGCTAATTCAAGGTGAAACTCGTATAAAGGTGTAAAAACCTTTAGGAAGAAGTAGGTAAGGCTAATTTTCCCATGACTTTGAAAACTTGGGACTATTTTGCCTGTTTGTGGTCTGTTTCAGTGCTGTTTTCTTGCTGTCCACTGTCTGCACTGGTTATGTTTTTCATCAGAGTCTGAAGTGATGTATTACAGATATTTGGGCCATTTTCCAAGGAGTGCATCTGGCACAGGTGTGTTCTCATTAGTGGAGACACTGGGGGCCATGTTCAGGTGATCTAAATGCCACTGGGATGCCTGGGCCTCCTGTGCTCATCCCTACACTTTGTTAATCTCCTCTGAGAGCTCAGGAACTTAGTTGACAGAGTGTGTCAGCTTCATTAGTGAAACTGAACACTTCCATCAGTACTCACAGAATGTTTTACGTTAGGGTGAACTTATAGTCAGTATTCTTACGATATCAAAACTTTCCTAAGGGGAAGATGGATGTTTGATTGTCCTTTATTTTAGATAAAGGAATCAGTTACAGTTGAAAATAAAATATTGAAGGGAGGCAACCTTTGGACAGTTCAGTCTGGCTTTCCCACATATTTTTTCTTGTTGCACTTTGCCAGGCTGAATGTTTTTGAAACTTTAATATGTAGTCTCGGAGGTGAATGTTTGCCTTGCTTCCTTAAGATTTACAGCTCTTCCATGGTGCCTTATTTGTCACTGTTAGCAAGTTACAGAAGTCACATGTGACTTTCATAACTAGCAGAAATCAGGCAGATAGCAACTAATCATAATGCACAGCAGAGCTCTGCATACTAAAAATCTATTTATTCAGATATGGCAACTTGACAACCTGAAACAACTTGACAAACTGAGAAGCATGCTTTATTTTCCTGAAGGGTTTCCTTTGCAGTTCACTCTCCTCAAAACTGAGGCTGTCTAGGACATTATGCTTTGAATATGACTGGGAGTCTTTGAAGTGTCTTCTCGTTCTTCAAAGTCAATCAGTAGGATTGGTTGCTTCCATAAAAATTACCTCTAAGAAGGTAAATCAACCCAACCAACCAAAAACACCAAAAAAAACCCACCCAAGCCCCAAACAACAGAAACAGCAAGAGCAAAAAATAACCAACCAATGAAAACAAATAAAAAACCCCAACAAAAACCCCAAAAAAACCAAAGAAGAAAATCAAAACAAACTACCTAAAGGCTAAAGGGGGAACTTTAGCCTACTTCTTGACTTCAAAGTCTGAAAGTAAAATAAATTGCCATTGGATGCAGAAGAAAATAATTATAAGATCTATAGAATTCATTGGCTTGGGAATAGAATAATAATAGAATAGAATAGAATAGAATAGAATAGAATAGAATAGAATAGAATAGAATAGATATAACCAGGTTGGAAGAGACCATTGAGATCATCAAGTCCAACCTATCACCCAACACCATCTAAGCAACTAAACCATGGCACCAAGCACCCCATCCAATCTCTTCCGAATGGAGGTATAGAGTAGTGGCATCAACAATTCTTTCTCTCTTTTCTTCTTCTGTCACTTCTGATTGCAACTTCTCTCCCTATCTTCTGTGGCCTTGCCAGGGGTAACTCTGTTTTGACTACTGTGTGAAGTAGAGGGAAGGAGGGAGGGAGTGGGGGAAGAAGTGAGCGAGTCCCCTGGATCTGTTCAGGGGGTCACCTCCTGTGATGGTGACTCCACCACCTCCCTGGGCAGCACATTCCAATGGCCAATCTCTCTTTCTGGGAAGAACTTCTTCCTAACATCCAGCCTAAACCTGCCCGGTGCAGCTTGAGACTGTGTCCTCTTGTTCTGGTGCTGGATGCCTGGGAGAAGAGACCAACCCCCACCTGGCTACAACCTCCCTTCAGGTAGTTGTAGAGGGCAAAAAGTTCTCCCCTGAGCCTCCTCTTCTCCAGGCTAAGCAACCCCAGCTCCCTCAGCCTCTCCTCATAGGTCTGTGTTCCAAACCCCTCCCCAGCTTTGTTGCCCTTCTCTGGACACCTTCCAGCAACTCAACATCTTTCCTAAACTGAGGGGCCCAGAACTGGACACAGGACTCAAGGGGTGGTCTAAGCAGTGCTGAGCCCAGGGCCAGAATGACTTCCCTGCTATTGCTGGCCACACTATTCCTGAACCAGGCAAGGATGTCCTTGGCCTTCTTTGCCACCTGGGCACATGTTCAGCCTACTGCCAACCAGTACCCCCTGTTCCCTTTCTGCCTGGCCATTCTCCACCCACTCTGCCCCCAGCCATATTACACATACTGTGTATTCTGTACATATTCATTGCATTCCATATCTCTGCATTTTCTTTTCCTTGCAAATGTAGCTTCATTTGTTTCCATCCCAAAATGAGCTAGTCTGGAAGTTTTATTTTGGGGGGTAGTTTCTCCAAATTAGTTGGGGGCTAGGGGGTAATTTCAACCCACCACACTACCCATAAAACATCCCCTCAAAACAACAACAAAAAAGCCCCCAACAAGCCCTGCAATCTCTATTCTGCAGTGTTTGCACAGACACTGTAGACAGAGGCACAGTGCAGATGTTTTATCATGTTTTAGCACTTTGAAAGAGCTTTTAGTCTGTCAAACTTCATATTGGAAAAGGCAACATTCTTTAAAAGGCAAGGCCCGGTCCCACTGCACTCAAGGCAGTATTTAAGTCTCCCTATCTTTTATCTCCTCACTTGGTGGTGCTTTAGAAGCAATTTTGGTACGGGTAAATGCACTGTAGCTTTTAAGGTGAATACTAGAGAAGCTTAAAGCAAAAAGTGCCTTAAGCATGCCTGAGGGGAGATTAGTTTTAGCACAGAGAATGAGAACCTTCCACAGTGATACCTTCCAGTCCACAGTGCTGTTACATCACAGCAGACCAAATCAGTACTGCCCTCACTGAAGTCAGCAAGTGAAATTCTAAGTGGCATTTGGAAAGGATCCTTAATTGTGTCCCAGATTTGGGTTGATTCATGGATATACATGCTCACTTTTAAATGAGCATCTTGGTGCTTTTCTGGAGCTCACCAGGTAAACAGGGGTGGGGTTTGGGCTTTTTTACTGATCTTTAAAAGGTTATATCCAGGCAGTGTAACCTCTCAAATGTAACTGACATTCCAGGTGAATAGAGGCAACAGCTCCTGTGTGCCCTCACAGTGCAATGGGGAGGTGTTGAACTAGGGCACAGAAATAAGTTATTCACATATTCTGTTGCCCAGAGGCAAGCAGAAGAAATGAATGTAGGGTACCAGCTCTTCAAAGCTTACCTTCACTGATTGTTAGTTTGTCCATTTGATATCTTCTCTACTCTGCCCTGGTGAGGGTGTCAGAGCACTGGAACAGCCTGTGTGATCTGTTTCCTCAGATTCTGATACTGGACAAAGCACAGAATCACAGAATGTTAGGGGCTGGAAGGGACCTCAACAGCTCATCCAGTCCACCTTCCCCCTGCCAGAGCAGGAGCACCTAGAGCAGATCACACAGGAACACATCCAGGTGGGTTTTGAATATCTCCAGAGAGGGAGACTCCACAACCCGCCATGGGCAGCCTGTTCCAGTGCTCTGTCACCCTCACAGTGAGAATGTTTTTCCTCATGTTTCCATGGAACCTCCTATGCCTCAGCTTCCACCATTGCTCCTTGTCCTGTCACTGGGCATCACTGAGAAGCACCTGACTCCATCCTCTTGGCACTCACCAGTTGTATGTTTATGAACATGAAGGAGGTTACCCCTTTCTCTCCTCTTCAAGATAAAGAGACCTCAGCTCCCTCAGGCTCTCCTTGTATGGAAGATGTTCCACTCCCTTCATCATTTTCGTGGCTCTGTGCTGGACTCTTTCAAGCAGTTCTCTGAGGTCCTTCTTAATGTGAGGGGCCCAGAACTGAACACAATAGTCTATATGTGGCCTCACAAGGGCAGAGTGGATGGGCAGGAGAACTTCTCTCAACCTACTAACCACAGCCCTTCTAATCCACCCCAGGATGCTCTTGGCCTTCTTGGCCGCAAGAACGCATCACTGGCTCATGGTCAACCTTCCATCTCTCCATTTAAGAGAAGATCTAACATAAATTGAAAGACATGAATTAGATCTGTAAGCAAACCAGAATTTGTCATTGAATGCACCTATTTTCTAGGCTGCTGATGCATTAATATACCTTATTCTCATTTTCTGCTTTGTCTCTCCTGAAACACTTATTCTGTGGGTGATTGAAAATTAAATAAACAACTCCTTACATTCCCATCTTTCTTTTCCCTCCAGTGAGCACATTCAAATAACTCATTATCTAGAAGTTACTGTGCTCACTTAACTAATAGCACTGATGCTCTGGAAAGCTCTCACAGAAATTAAAAGGATCATTTTGTCCATTGGGTCTGAATTTACAAGGTGTTTATTCTACTAAGGAATAACCATAGGAAGGAGACAGCAAGTTCAAATACACAGAAGGAAGTCTGGGGGAAGGGGAAAGGATTAATGCCACTTGATAATTAAAAGTTGAAGTAATAAAATGCATTATTAACCAACTTTATCTGTTTAATAACACCTTATATATAGCAAAGGAGAGTTAAAAGTCACAATGTGTTTGCAGTGAGCAATTCTGTTTCTTAAACCTGGTGTATAATACTCAGCTGTTTCTTCTGTAGAATGTCCCTGGTACATAGGAAACTCTTGACAGCTAGGCAAGGGCATTGATGCTCTGAATGTGCTCTAGAAGCTGAATTGGCCTCAAATGAGAAAGTGGCTGCGTTATCAGCCTGAAAGTCTTTCTAGCGGTGCCTTACATTAGGAGACAACATTCAGTTCTCTGAGTTTTGCTGCCCCGCACTGGAATCACAAGAAACTACTTCGCAATAACCTACCCGAAAGGCAAAAAGCTGTGGGAAAAGCAGTGAAAGTAGATGAAAGCCATGCATTCATTTTTTTTTAACTTTCCCATTATCTTAATAATTCATCTATATTTCCTCTGTCCTTAACTGTAGCACAGCTACACTAACAGTTTTAACACATGAGAATTTGTGCTTTTAACTGTGTAACAGCTCCTAGCTTCTTTCTTTGCTGTTCCTGTTTTCTCCTATACAGTGAACACTCAATTGTATTGAGAATATTACAGAATTAACCAGGTTGGAAAAGACCTCAGAGATCAGCAGGTCCAACCTATCAACCAACACCATCTAATCAACTCAACCATGGCACCAAGCGCCTCATCCAGTCTCTTTTTAAACACCTCCTGTGATGGTGACTCCACCACCTCCCTGGGCAGCACATTCCAATGGCCAATCTCTCTTTCTTCGAAGAACTTCTTCTTAACATCCAGCCTAAATTTCCCCTGGTGCATATTTAGACTGTGTCCTCTTGTTCTGGTGCTGGTTGCCTGGGAGAAGAGACCAACCCCAACTTGTCTCCAACCTCCTTTCTGACAGCTGTAGAGAGCAATAAGGTCTGCCCTGAGCCTCCTCCTCTCCAGGTTAATAATGTCCTGTACCATATGAAATCATGTTCAGCATATGGGGGGAGGTGGAAAGTGGAGGAAGATGTTCATAGAGATGGTGTTTGTCTTCCAAAGTAACCATTATATGTGATGCAGCCCTGTTTTCCTGGAGATATCTGAACTCCTGCAGGAACCACCACATGGGAAGTGGTGAATCAATTCCTTGGTTTACTTTGCTTGTGTGCTGGCTTCTGCTTTACCTATTTAATTGCCACTGGAGTTTTCTCTTTTGCCTTTCAAGGAGGGTGAGTGAGTGGCTGCATAAACTTAACTACTAGCTGAGACTTATCATCTTTGGTCCAGAAATTATCTGAAGGTATGAATACATGGATATACTGAAGACAGATTTATTTAGTTCTTTACTCAGTGACTTTATCCTCCAGTATCTTTACTCAGTGACATAGCCTTCCAGTATATTAAGGGGCCTACAAATATCTTAAGCCTACCAGAAAGCTGGTGAGGGACTTTTTAGGGTGTCAGGGAGTGATAGGACTAAGGGAATAGAAAAAAAAAAAAAAAAAAAAACAGAAATGGGTAGATTGAGATTGGATGTTAGGAAGAAATTCATCCCCATGAGGGTGGTGAGTGACTGGCACAGGTTGCCCAGGGAGGTGGTGGAAGCCTCATCCCTGGAGGGTTTTATGGCCAGGCAGGATGTGGCGGCTCTGTGCAACCTGCTCGAGTGTGAGGTATCTCTGCCCATGTCAAGGGGGGTTGGAACTACATGAACCTTAAGGTCCCTTCCAACCCTAACAATTCTATGATTGTAAAGATATCAGTGATCTCCATTGTTCAGTCCCTGCAACAAGATACCCTGATTATGGTGTTTCTAATGTCTAGATCAGTGAAACAAACTTGCACAACTTGGGCAATGTATTCAGTTTTATCTGACTTAAAAACCTTTTTCCTTGTTTTGTTTATCTCCCTCTTTCACACAATCTAAATGACAAGCAGTGAAAAGACATATTTACACCAAGCTGCAACCTTGCTGATTTAACTAATATCACTTTTTGCAAGGGTGTTCCCAGAAGCAAGAGTGAAGGCAACTTCACAGGAGAGACTTTTCACACATTTTGATGATTTTGCATGGGATGAAAGAGTCAGATTTGCTTGTCATTAGCACAGGGTAAAAACAGCTACACAAAACTTCATCAATTTAGTTGATATCTCGCAGCACTAAAAAAAAAGACCACAAAACAAGGAAACAAGAAAAGCATTAAATTGGGCAAAAAATATAATAATTATCAAAAGATTGTTCTGATTCTTTAGTGCAGGAGTTAATAGCTGCACTAAAAGGCTGGGGAGGGGTCTGGAGCACAGCCCTGTGAGGAGAGGCTGAGGGAGCTGGGGTTGTTTAGCCTGGAGAAGAGAAGGCTCAGGGGGGACCTTATTGCTGTCTACAACTACCTGAAGGGAAGTTGTAGCCATCTGGGGGTTGGTCTCTTCTCCCATACAACCACCAACAGAACAAGAGGACACAGTCTCAAGCTGTGCCAGGGGACATTTAGGCTGGAATTCCTAACAATTTCTTCTTTCAGAATTCCTTCCCTCCTATTTCCTTCATATTCTTTCCAAATTCCTTCCTTCATTCCTTCCTTCCAATTTCCTTCCTTCCAATTTCCTTCCTTACTTTTCAGCTAGCATTGCACTTGATAAGATTGTGTATTAACACTTCCTAGATTTGCTTATTTAATTTATCTCTTCTAACTGAACAGGGGAGGGAGCAAAAGTACTGTTTTGGTTTTCTTCATCATTAATTCACAATGACCTAATACATGAAGAACATTAGCTCAGACTTGCTGTTTAGACCTACTTTAAAAATAAAAGAAGTTCTTCTCCTCTTTACTCTTTCCTTTTTACCATTCCACTTCACACCCCAACAGTCTCTTTCTCCTTAGAACTTAAGCATCCTCTTGTCCAGCAAGCCAAGATAGTTTCAGTCTCAAGAACTTAGCACTTATTTGGATACTTACCTCATTCTGTTAATCACAGGAAAGAGCTGGCAAATTCAGGTATGTCATACCAGTGGCTCACATTTTTGTCCTCATGACTCAGAGTGAAGTTCCTTATGCTCACCCTTTCCAATGAAACTCAGACTTTTATGGATTGGTGAACATCTACACTTTCCAATCACTTGCACAAAGTCTTCTGTTTGATATATGGAACGTAACAGCCTAGACAGGGAAATCTATTTCTTGATGACTGCTAAGAAGCCAATTCCTTAGCTAATGATGAACTTGAAGAAGCTATAAGAAGGAAAAAGATTATTTCAAAGGTCTTTTCCAACCTGGTTCATCCCATCCCATCCCATCCCATCCCATCCCATCCCATCCCATCCCATCCCATCCCATCCCATCCCATCCTATTCTATTCTATTCTATTCTATTCTATTCTATTCTATTCTATTCTATTCTATTCTATTCTATTCTATTCTATTCTATTCTATTCTATTCTATTCTATTCTATATGTGCCTGGCCACTACTGTACATGTCAGGGAGGATAGTTTCACAGCTTTTTTTGCCTCCTCACAAATATGAATCCCAATTAGAATTATGGGTGAGACACCACATAAATAATATGGGGAGGAAAGCTGTGAGCTTGCAATGTCAGGTACAACGACACAAACAACCATGTGTGGGTATTTTATGTTAGATTGAGCAATATGACCTTGAAAGGGGCAAACAAAGACTTATGTAGCTGCGCTTGAATGCAAACAAAATGCAGCAAACAAGTAAAAATTCAGATGGGAAGGAACAAGATAAACACAAGTGAAATGGGAAGAACTTTTGCTAAATACAAACACAAAAAGAATGGTTGGCAAAACTATAAACAAGATAAGCAGCACTGGAAGCAGGCCTGGGAGAAGGGGAGGTAAGTAGCATAGGAACATTATGCAAGGGAACAGAGGAGAAAGAAGACAAGTTTGCCTCAGATTAGACTTCTCTTGCTCAAGAGCTCTCAAGTGTGATCACCTCAACCTTTGCAGAAAAGACAGTTTCTGTCTTTGATAGCAATATCAAAGGCTGGATGTTAGGAAGAAGTTATTTGCAGAAAGAGTGATTAGCCATTGGAATGTGCTGCCCAGGGAGGTGGTGGAGTCACCATCCCTGGAGGTGTTTAAAAAGAGACTGGATGGGGCACTTGGTGCCATGGTTTAGTTCATTAGATGGTGTTGGGTGATAGGTTGGACTCGATGATCTCGAAGGTCTTTTCCAACCTGGTTAATCCTATTCCTATTCCTATTCCTATTCCTATTCCTATTCCTATTCCTATTCCTATTCCTATTCCTATTCCTATTATTATTATTCTATTCTATTCTATTCTATTCGCTCCCATCCTATGGATCTATAATTTGCTTCCTGATGAACATGTACATTAATTGAAACAAAAAAATATAGTGTTAAAGAAGGTCTGTAAACAAGCATGGGATGTCAATAAGATCAAACTTGTGCATCCTGTGGCTTTTTAGTTCATTGTGAGCTGGACAGTAGGTGACGCTCACTAAACGAAAGCTAGCATGAAGTTTATCAACTGGGATGATGCTCAGATTTTTTGCCTCTGGGGATTGTCCTGGCCATTTAAGTAGCTTTTCTGACCTGAAGAAATACAGAAGATTATAATTTTTCAGCTGGGTGTCTGTACTGTCTCGAAAATCACGCTGAAATGTTGCACAGCAAGACAATTCTCAGGCATCAAGTTGTCACTATTGTAGCAGGTTTTGACTATCTATAGTTGCCTGTTACTAACAAGTAGAGACAATGAAAACAGTCTAAGCTGTTTCCACAAACTTTCTTGGATGACAGATAAAAACTGAGACACAAAATTGTCATGGGAAGGTTTTTTTCCCTCCTCCTTCTAACAGGCACTTTCTGGAAGAAGCCACCTCCATTCTTTCATAGGTATAAAAACAGAAATCTGCTTTCCTGCCTTCTGCATATCATTTTGAAACTGCCTCTAAAATCATTTAAGTGTACTGATTTGAATCTAGTTGTTCTGCACCACAGTGGGGGATGCTGGCAGTGCTGGTGATGAAAGTGAGTGAGCAAGAGAGCTAGTGCTGAGCTCTGCCAGGAGCTCAATACGGAAAGTCCAACCAAAATGACTTAATAAGATGACTGCTTTAATAAGACAGAATGAGAAAAGAAATACAGGTAGTGAGAAAATCTTGCATCGTTTATGATACTGGGAATCCCACACTGACAGAATCACAGAATTTTAGGGGCTGAAAGGGACCTCAAAAGATCATCCAGTCCAACTCCCCTGCCAGAGCAGGATCACCTAGAGCAGATCACACTGGAACACATCCAGGTGGGTCTTGAATATCTCCAGAGAAGAAGACTCCACAGCCCCCTGGGCAGCTTGTTCCAGTGCTCTGTCACCCTCAGAGTGAAAAAAATATTTCCTTATGATTCCATGGAACTTTCTATGCCTCAACTTCCACCCATTGCCCCTTGTCATTGGGCATCACCAAGCAGGGTCTGGCTCCATCCTCTTGGCACTCACCCTTTACATCTTTATAAACATGAATGAGGTCACTCCTTAGTCTCCTCTTCTCCAAGCTAAAGAGCCTTCAGCTCCCTCAGCCTCTCGTCATAAGCAGCATCACTTGGAATCTGGATGGATTTTTCCCACACTGCTATGGGAAGCAGATTCTGTCTGTGGTGAGAAGCTGTCCCTTTTGGCTAGGTGAGCTATCATGTCCTATCCTGACAAGATAACAACTCTGTTTCTAGAGGACGCTGTCATGGAACTTCCTGCGGCACAGTTAGATTAAGGCAAGTCCAGGCAGGTGGTGTAATCACAGGTACCAACTGGCAGCTGACTTCAGGCTCCTTCATTAAAGTGAGTTGGCTGAGTTTGTCTCGCAGCCAAGGGAACTGTGCAGCACAGCATAGCCTGAAGCCACCATGCTGGACAGAGAGCACAGCACCGGGCTGTGTGTGCTCAGGTTGTGTGTGGATCACTGAGTGCTGAAAGTGCAACCGCCTCTCAGTCAGGATCAATATGCTGTTAGAGTCCAATAACATGAAAGGTTGATTTCCATGAATATGCATGGACATGTATTAAAGAGACAAATTAAGAAGAAAATGTGTTTATTTTAAGCATGATTTAAGCAGAAAATACAAAATATTTCAGTGCATGTGTTTGTTGGGGTTTTTCCCTAAACCTGAAACCACTTTTGACAGAAAACTGTTACTAAAATATCTTGGCCTTGGTGGGGACAATTCTGGGCATGAGCAGCAGGTACTTGAGCAATAGACATCGTCAAGTTGTCTAGGGGGCCCAGTCCTGTAAGTGTACTAAAAGCATTAGAGGACACAGCTGTGCCGGGGGAGGTTTAGGCTGGAGGTTAGAGTGACTCCACCACCTCCCTGGGCAGCACATTACAATCTCTCTTTCTGTGAAGAATGTCTTTCTAAGATCAAGTCAAACTTCCCCCTACACAGCTTGAGACTGTGTCCTCTTGTTCTGGTGCTGGTTGCCTGGGAGAAGAGACCAACCCCCTCCTGGCTACAGCCTCCCTTCAGGGAGTTGTAGACAGCACTAAGGTCTCCCTTGAGCCTCTTCTCCAGGCTCAGCAACCCCAGCTCCCTCAGCCTCTCCTCATAGCAGAAGGGTGCATGACCTCCCACACTCAGTGTGTCAGTGAGTTTAGTCCTCAAACGCATATACAAGGAAGAGCAGGGTAGCAGAAGTACCTAGAGCCAGACACTTCATTTTAATGTGTCTACCATTAATACTGTGCCCAAAATATTTACTATAAATGAAAGAATCTTTTTTTTTCTAGAGGAAACAAAAATAAATTGCAAAACAAAAGGCAAAACCAAAAGAAGAGCTGGGAGGCTGGGGTTTGAGGCTGGAACACTTCTGCTATCCTTGGTGAGGAGGGCATACAACCAGAGACACTGATTCTGTTGAAGTCAGTGTATTTCTTTATACTATGTACAAGATGCATCAAACTGTTTGTACCAGGTGTAAGCAGCACCCCCACATTTCCCCCTCCTTGTCTAAGGTGGCAGATATCTGTAGAAGAATGGAATCAGTCCCATTTATATAGGATTATCTAAAGCCCTTTATCAAGTCCCAGCAGCCAAGTTGCAACTGAAAGAGCCTTTTTCATTTGTATTAATTTTCTTTCTTCCCCTCTGCATCCAATGCTGATAAGCCCTTCCTTTTGTTAGATCAAGAACTTACCAAACACTTAGGGTGTTTGTTTAAGCCATTTAATTGGCAATAGCCCTTTTCTTTTACTTTCTATTTGAGGCTCTCTTAATTCTCTATCATCTTAACGAATTAAATTTACTTAAAGGGGACTTTGATAAAGACACAAGAATAAGTACATAATGGTGGAGGCCTACCATGATGTATGAGGCATAGAGAATGAGCAGAAGGATAGTTTACCACTGCCAGGAGAAACTGATCTTCCTATCTTGGTTACTAGATTCAGTGGAAATATATTCTTCTAAACCATGGCTCCAAGCGCCACATTCAAGCCTTTTTTGAACACCTCCAGGGATGGTGACTCCACCACCTCCCTGGGCAGCCCTTTCCAATGGTCAATTACTCTTCCTGCAAAGAACTTTTCTCCTTTTAATTACAGAAAATGAGAGGTGGGGGAATCTTGGCAAACTAGTTTACAGAAAACAGAAAGAAGCAATTATTTTGTCATTGCACAGCACATGCTGGGTGCAAGAAGGTCCTGCTCTGCCCTGCCCTGCTGAGACCTCATCTTGAGTACTGCCTTCGGTTCTGGGAGCACCAGTTCAAGAGGGACAGGGATCTGCTGCAGAGGGTCCAGCAGAGGGCTACGAGGAAGATTAGGAGTCAGGAGCACTGCCTGGTGAGGAGAGGCTGAGGTACCTGGGGCTTCTTAGTCTGGGAAAGAGAAGACTTAGAGGGGATTTAATAACTCTTTATAAGTGTCTGAGTGATGGGTGTCAGGAGGGAGGGGACAGGCTCTGCTCACTCACTCCCTGTGAGAGCAAATGTTTTGGCTAGAAAAGACCTTTAGGACATCAGGTCCAACCGAGTCTGGTGCTAAACCCTCTCCTTCAATACCACATCTCTTACAAACACCTTCAGGGACAGGGATTCGACTACCTCCTAGGGGAGGCTGTTCCAATGTTTGAGAACCCTTGCAATGAAGAAGTTTCCTCTAACAAAGCATTGGCTGAGAGAAGAGCTGGCCTCCTGTAACTGTTGCACTTGAGCAGTTAGCTTATATGAATATTGTTTAAAAGCTCACTGAAGTACAAAGACTGTTTCTGACCATCCAAACACTAGCAAAGAATAGTGTAGCATAGCATAGCATAGCATAGAATAGAACAGAATTAACCAGGTAGGAAAAGATCTTTGAGATCATCGAGTCCATCAGGAATAGTGTGGCCAGCAGGAACAGGGAAGTCATTCTGCCCCTGTTCTCAGCACTGGTTAGGCCACACCTTGAGTCCTGTGTCCAGGGCACCTCACTTTAGGAAAGATGTTGAGTTGCTGGAATGTGTCCACAGGAGGGCGACAAAGCTGGGGAGGGGTTTCAAGCACAGCCCTGTGAAGAGAGGCTGAGGGGGCTGGGGATGTTTAGCCTGGAGAAGAAGAGGCTCAGGGGAGACCTTCTTGCTCTCTACAACTCCCTGAAGGGAGGTTGTAGGCAGGTGGGGGTTGGTTTCTTCTCCCAGGCAACCAGCACCAGAACAAGAGGACACAGTCTCAAGCTGTGCCAGGGGAGGTTTAGGCTGGATGTTAGGAAGAAATTCCTCATAGAAAGAGTGATTGGCCATTAGAATGGGCTGCCCAGGGAGGTGGTGGACTGGAAGTGACTGGAAGTGTTTAAAAAAGAGCCTGGATGAGGTTCTTCACAGAAAGAGGTGTTGGCTGCTTAGGGGTGCTTGGTGCCATGGTTTAGTTGATTTGATGGTGTTGGGTGATGGATTGGACTTGATGATCTCTGAGGTCTTTTTCGGCTTGCTTTATTCTGTATTCTGTATCTTGAAACTGATTACTTGGTGAACAGGGGTGGGAAGCTCAGCACAAGATTCACCTGTAAAGTACATTTTGAGTAGTAGAATTGTCCAAGCTGAGGGCAGCTCATTACAGTGTTCTGGAAATAAAAACCTGGAGCACATTTCAAGGTAATTGCACCTCTTATCTTCTGTACTGAAAAAAAAAGAAGCTCAAATATAATTGCCTTGACTGTCATGAACTTGATTCCTTAAGTATCATTAATATGTTTGTGTCCTGCATGGAGAGCCTTTTCTTACAAGTCTTTGCTTTCAAGTTCATATCAAGATTTTCAGTGTAAATGCTGGTATGTAGGCATTTAAATGGCTGTCCTGTTCTGGAAAGCTTTGAATGCTCATCAGATTCCAGTTTCTATGCAACAAAGCCTCCTTTCCCTCAAATATAACTGTAGAAAACTTTTTTTTTCACTGGCCCCCATGCTCTTTAACATCTTTATTGATGATCTGGATGAGGGCATTGAGTCCATCATCAGTAAGTTTGCAGGTGACACCAAGCTGGGAACAGGAGTTGATCTGTTAGAGGGTAGAAAGGTTCTGTAAAGGGACCTTGCCAGGCTGGACAGATGGGCAGAGTCCAAGGGCATGAGAATGAACACATCTAAGTGCCAGGTTCTACACATTGGCCACAACAACCCCATGCAGTGCTACAGGCTGGGGTCAGAGTGGCTGGGGTCAGAGTAGCTGGAGAGCGACCAGGCAGAAAGGGACCTGGGGGTACTGGTTGACAGTAGGCTGAACATGATCCAGCAGTGTGCCCAGGTAGCCAAGAAGGCCAATGGCATCCTGGCCTGGATCAGGAACAGTGTGGCCAGCAGGAGCAGGGAAGTCATTCTGCCCTGCACTCAGCACTGGTTAGGCCACGCTTTGATTACTGTGTCCAGTTCTGGGCCCTTCAGTTTAGGAAAGATGTTGAGATGCTGGAAGGTGTCCAGAGAAGGGCAACAAAGCTGGGGAGGGGTTTGGAGCACAGCCCTGTGAGGAGAAGCTGAGGGAGCTGGGGTTGCTTAGCCTGGAGAAGATGAGGCTCAGGGGAGACCTTATTGATCTCCACAACTACCTGAAGGGAGGTTGCAGGCAGGTGGGGGTTGGCCTCTTCTCCCAAGCAACCAGCACCAGAACAAGAGGACACAGTCTCAAGCTGTGTAGGGGGAGGTTTAGGCTGGATGTTAGGAAGAAGTTCTTCACAGACATAGAAAGAATGATTGTCCATTGGAATGGACTGCCTGGGGAGGTGGTGGAGTCACCATCACTGGAGGTGTTTAGGGTGCTTGGTGCCATGGTTTAGTTGATGGTGTTGGATGATGGGTTGGATGCAGTGATCTTGAAGATCTCTTTCAACCTGGTCTAGTCCTATTCCATTCCATTCCATTCCATTCCATTCCATTCCATTCCATTCCATTCCATTCCATTCCATTCCGTTCCGTTCCATTCCGTTCTTTTCTGTTCTATTCTGTTCTATTCTACTCTACTCTACTCTACTCTACTCTACTCTACTCTACTCTACTCTACTCTACTCTACTCTACTCTACTCTACTCTACTCTATCTCTGCATTTTACTTCATTACTGGCTCTGGAAATTGTCATCCTGGCAATGCTGGACTTTTAATAGGAGGTATCATTTACTATCTGTTCTACAAAGCTAGCAATGACTGAAGCTTTTTCCTTGCCTCTGGAGCCTGACACATTGATACATTGAAATCGATGCCAAGATCAGCCCATTTTTCACCCGTACTCTATTAATCTGTGCTTCGCTTGTCTCAACATCTTTAAAACTCTATTGAGTTCTCCGAACGTCTCAGTCAGACACTGCTGAAATGGTGAGCAGGTGCCACCACTGAACTTCAGAATCCATACAGTGTGGTTTATTGTTAGGCCTTGAAAATCACATTCTTTTGCAGATGCTCAAGGTTCTATAGCATGTAATGGGCACAATCCTTGGCCACAACTCTCCTGTGTCTCTACCTGTGTGTGCTTTTCAATGCATCAATTAATGCCCGGTCTGGTGAGAGGTGCCTGAATGTCACTGATGATGTATTGATTTACGCAGAGCCAGCAAGGACTTACAGCCCCTTCTGAGTACTGCAGAGTTTTATAAATATGAAATATTGCTACTAACTTGCTTTCAGTTTGCTTGCACATAAGCCTAACTGTTTTCCATGTAGAGATTTTATTCTACAGAATGATAGAATCAACCAGGTTGGAAAAGACCTCAGAGATCATCAAGTCCAACCTATTGCCTAGTACCTAACACCTCCTGACAACTAAACCATGGCTCCAAGTGCCACAGTCAAGCCTTTTTTGAGCACCTCCAGGGATGGTGACTCCACCACCTCCCTGGGCAGCCCTTTAAAATGGTCAATTACTCTTCCTGTGAAGAACTTTCTCCTTTTAATTAAAGAAAATGAGAGGTGGGGGAATCTTGGCAAACTAGTTTACAGAAAACAGAAAGAAGCGATTATTTTGTAATTGCACAGCACATGCTGGGTGCAAGAAGGTCCTGCTCTACTCTGCCCTGCTGAGACCTCATCTTGAGTATAGGTTGGACTTGATGATCTCAAAGGTCTTTTCCAACCTGGTGTATTGTATTGTACTGTATTGTATTGCATTGTATTGTATTGTATTCAATTTGATTCGATTCTGTTCTATTCTATCCCATTCCATTCCATTCTATTCTATTCCATTCTATTCATTCTATTATATTCATTCTATTCTATTCTATTCTACTCTGGCAACATGTATTGATGAAAGCAAAAACTTTGTAATGTGCCACTAGATCACATCACATGATAGCCACATCAATGTTTACTATAACTGAGTACTTGGAGTCCAACCTGGTTAAATCAATTCATTTCAATTCAATCCAATCCAATCCAATCCAATTCAATCCAATCCAATCCAATTCAATTCAATTCAATTCAATTCAATTCAATTCAATTCAATTCAATTCAATTCAATTCAATTCAATTCAATTCAATTAATTTCTATTCTATTCTATTCTATTCTATTCTATTCTATTCTATTCTATTCTATTCTATTCTGTTCTGTTCTGTTCTGTTCTATTCTATTCTATTCTATTCTATTCTATTCTATTCCGTTCCGTTCCATTCCATTCCATTCCAACCTATCACCCAACGTTATCTAATCAACTAAACCACAGCACCTGAGCTACAGGAAATAAGTAGATGGATTTTGCTCAACTGCTGTTTGTTTTTTAAACAACTCAGAATTTTTCTATGGCTTTCTTTCACATTAAAAAAAAAATACATATATATATATATATTTGAATATATTTAAAGAAACTTGCAGAGATACCATGCTGTGCAATAATTATCTTGCCTTTCCTCTTGCTCTACATATATTTAGTCTCTTCTTCCACACTAATTCTTTCCCAAACCCATGTTTTTATTAGCTTTGCAGTGTTCCCATCGCTTCTTTATTTCTCTGGTTCCCTTGTGACTCTTAGGATACATCTCCTCTTTCCTCTTCTGACAGGAGGCTGTCCTGTTTCACTTTCTGCCACTGGAAGCATCTCACACAAGCGAGCTTTCTGCTGCATGACATCCTCAACATTTGAATCTGTCACTTGAGTCTCTGTAGAATATGCTGCTAATTTTAAAACTTGCTGCCTTCTCTTTAGGCAGAGAAATGCTCAAGTGACTCTTTTAAAGGTAGATTGTCACTGCATGCAGTGGTAGATGGAATATTAGCAATTATCCTTTAGGAATTAGTCTAATAAATTGGGGGGGTGGGGTGGGGGGTGAGTGTTGAAATCTATGTTCCTGTCTGCCCTCGCTGGAGGCTTGAAATATGTAGAAGCCTATCTTCATCTCCTTCTCTGAAGTTTTAGTGACTAGGTTTAATTAATCTTTGAATGTGAAACTAAAAAGAACTCTGAGCCCTCCCAATTCAAACTTTTTTTTTTTCCTCTGGATTTCTGAGTAGTGGTGTAGTAACAGGAAAGCTGAGACACTGCGTTGCTTAGGCAGCTGCAGAACATGCAAGCACATCTGTGGCAGAAAATGCTCTTTGGACTATTTGTCATGAAAATGAGGCTTAGAAAAATCATGTAATCATGTAATTCCTCCTATAGATTGTTGATCTCTTGGGCTAATGTGAAAGGAATTTGATGGAAGAATAGGAGCCCCAATTATTTGAGTTCATACAGGCTTTCTAAACATAGCAGAGGGTAGGGAAAGGAAAGAAGTAAGTATCATCAGTGCAAATCTGGTAGGTGCCCACACAGCTGGCTAAAACCCATCATCATAGAAATGCTTGTTTGATGTTGGTATGGAATTTAATTTGTCTGCTGCTTGCCAAGCTGGCAGATGGGCATTTTGAGTGACAGAGAAGACCAGCAGTGTCTGGAAGTGACCAGGACAACTGAAACCTGGAGAAGAGGAAGTTCTGGGGAGACCTAACAGCAGCCTTCCAGTACCTGAAGAAGGTCTACAAGAAGGATGGAAAGAGACTGTTTGCAAAGGCCTGCAAGGGTCTTTTCCAACCTGGTCAATTCAATTCAATTCAATTCAATTCAATTCAATTCAATTCAATTCAATTCAATTCAATTCAATTCAATTCAATTCAATTTGATTCCATTCAATTCAATTCAATTCCATTTCATTCCATTCTATTCTATTATGGATTGGTTTTTATTTGATTTTGTTGTTGTTGTTTTATAGTATCATAGTATCAGTCAGGGTTGGAAGGGACCACAAGGATCATCTAGTTCCAACCCCCTGCCACGGGACCAGAGCCTCATCCAGCCTGGTCTTAAACACCCCCAGGGATGGGGCATCAACCACCTCCCTGGACAACCCATTCCAGGGCTTCACCATTCTCATGGTGAATAACTTCCTTCTCATGTCCAGCCTCCACCTCCAACTTCATTGCATTCCCCCTAGTCCTATCACTACCTGAATAGCCTGAGAAGTCCCTCCCCAGCCTTCTTGTAGCCCCTTTCAGATACTGGAAGGCCACAATTATGTCACCTCAGAGCCTTCTCTTCTCCAGACTGAACAGCCCCAACTCCTTCAGTCTGTCCTCGTAGGAGAGCAGCTCTAGCCCTCTGATCATCCTTGTGGCCCTTCTCTGGACACATTCCAGCACCTCCAGATCCCTCTTGTAATAGGGTCTCCAGAACTGCATGTAGTACTCCAGGTGGGGTCTCACCAGAGCTGAGTAGAGGGGGAGAATCATCTCCCTTGACCTGCTGGCCACACTTCTCCTGATGCAGCCCAGGATCTGATTGGCTTTCCAGGCTGCAAGTGCACATTGAGACCTTCTCATCCACCAGCACCCCCAAGTCTCTCTCAGGGCTGCTCTCCAGCCAGTCACTGCCCAGCCTGGATTTGTGCCTGGGATTGCCTCAACCCAGATGCAGGACCCTGCACTTGGTCCTGTTGAAACTCATGAGGTTGGCTTGTGCCCACCTCTCCAGCCTGTCCAGGTCCCTCTGGATGGCATCCCTTCCCTCCAGTTTGTCTGCTGCACCACACAGCTTGGTGTCGTCAGAAAACTTGCTGAGGGTGCACTCGATGCCACTGTCCATGTCACCCACAAAGATGTTGAGCAAGACTGGTCCCAGGACTGATCCCTGAGGGACTTCGCTTGTTTTGTTGTTGTTGTAGTTGTTTTTTAACAGAGGAGCTTTTGACCATGTTCATCAAAGAGAGAAACAACAGAGTAATGAATTTATGAACTAACACCTAAAAGAGCTTGTTGAAAATGAGTCTGTTCCGTGTACTTTCTTTCCTTGAAACATTTTTTTTTTTCAGACACTGTTAAGTTAGAAGCAGAAACTATTCTTTGACAATGGAGCAAAGGATTAAACTACAAATTCTCTCACCGGGAGAGGTAATATTTATCATGTGCATGCTGAATATAATCATATTGACAAATTTCCTGCTGCTCAGAAGCTGAGGAAGAAATAACATTGTGCCACTAGATAGGAGATAGAAGCCTTAAATTATTTTCCTGATTCTGTCTAGATTTGCTGTATATTTTTAGCCCATTTCCTTAATCACTCTGGAAAGCAACCAGGTATGAAGTTGTCCACTCCACACTGCAGGTTTTATTGGCAGTCTCCTGTGACTGCAGAATGAATTGGAATCGTGCTTAGTAAATCACATCTCTGCTACGTTTACTTACATTTTCTGTGTAAGTAGCCAGCATGGAATGAAGTAGGACTTCCCTTGATCAGAAGGAATTCTAGAGCTAGAGAATTAACTATCACTATTAGCATGTGTGTTTCCAGAAGGTTGAAGGAGGTTCTCCTGAACCTCTGCTCTGCCCTAGTGAGGCCTCATCTAGAGATTGTGTTCAGTTCTGGGCTTCCCAGCTCAAGAGAGACAGGCAATTACTGGAGAGAGTCCAAAGGAGGGATATGAGAATGATTAAGAGAATAGAACATCTGACTTATCAGGAAAGGCTGAGAGACCTAGGGATGTTTAGCTTGGAGAAGAGAAGGCTGAGAGGGGAGCTGATCAATGTTTACAAATAGCTGAAGGGTGGTTACCATAGTATCATAGTATCAGTCAGGGTTGGAAGGGACCACAAGGATCATCTAGTTCCAACTCCCCTGCCATGGGCAGGGACACCCCACACTAGATCAGGTTGGCCACAGCCTCATCCAGCCTGGCCTTAAACACCTCCAGGGACGGGGCCCCAACCACCCCCCTGGATAACCCATTCCAGGGCTTCACCACTCTCATGGGGAAGAACTTCCTCCTCATGTCCAGCCTAAATCTCCCCACCTCCAGCTTCATTCCATTCCCCCTAGTCCTATCACTACCTGATAGCCAGAGAAGAAGGTTGTCAAGAAGGTGTCAGTCTCTTTTCAGTGGTGCTCAGTAGTAGGACAAAGGGCAATAGGCACAAACTGGAATGCATGAAGTTCTGCCTGCCTCAAAAAGAGGAAAAATTTCTTAACTGTAAGGATGACAAAGCACGGCACTAGGTTGCCCAAAGAGGTTGGGGAGTCTCCTTGTCTAGAGGCTTTTGAAAGCCACCTGGGTGCATTCCTGTGCAACCTGCCCTAGGTGATCCTGGTTTGGCAGGGGGAATGAGCTAGGAGATTTCCAGATGTCCCTTTCAACCTGTACTATTCTGTGCTCCTGTGTGATGAGGACTTTGCCTGCATGTGCTTTCCAGGAGTATTTTTGAGGGAAGATGATAAATGTTGCCTCTGTTGCAAAAACAAGTCATAGTTCCATTAGTCACTTAAATTTCTCTGTAAGCACTTCTGATGATATTTCCCTAAGGAAACTGATAAACATCATTAAGGAGTTAATTTCTTTCAGGTGGGGAGGAAGATTATTTCTTGCAACTGACATTAAACACTAGCTGAAAGAAAAGGATAGAATAGGATAGGATAGGATAGGATAGGATAGGATAGGATAGGATAGGATAGGATAGGATAGGATAGGATAGGATAGAATAGAATAGAATAGAATAGAATAGAACAGAATAGAATAGAATAGAATAGAATAGAATAGAATAGAATAGAATAGAATAGAATAGAATAGAATAGAATAGAATAGAATAGAATAGAAGCAGAGTGGAGTAGAGCAGAGCAGAGCAGAGCAGAACCAAACCAACCAGATTGGAAAAGACCTCAGAGATCATCAAGTCCAACCTATTACTTAATACCTAACACCTTCTGACAATTAAACCATGGCTCCAAGTGCCACATCCAATCCTTTTTTGAGCACCTCCAGGGACAGGGATTCCACCACCTCCCTGGGCAGCACATTCCAATGGCCAATTACTCTTTCTGGGAAAAACTTTCTCCTCACCTCCAGCCTAAACTTCCCCTGGCACAGATTGAGACTGTGTCCTCTTGTTGTCTGGGAGAAGAGACCAACCCCACCTGGCTACAACCTCCTTTCAGGTAGTTGTAGACAGCAATGAGGTCTCCCCTGAGCCTCCTCTTCTCCAGGCTAAACAACCCCAGCTCCCTCAGCCTCTCCTCATAGGGCTTATGCTCAAGACTTCTCCCCAGCCTCTCTGCTCTTCTCTGGACACGTTCAAGTGCCTCAGTGTCCTTCAATGTACTACAGTAGACCTAGAACCAAAAGGAGCTTTTGACTGGTTTCTTTATTTATTGTATATGAATATATATCAGATAACAGAGGGGTGCACAACAGAACTTGCAGTTTAGATATTTTTAAAGGATTGGTTTAGCTACTTACTTGAGTCATTAAACATTGCAGTCAGTTATGACTGAGTAACCTGGCAAATCCTAAATTATTGATGTTTTCCATCAGAGTCGGAAAAATACTGTTACTAATCCTGCTGGCCTCATGAATAGAAACCAGGATCAGATGCAGGGCTGGGCAGAAGCATAGATAGAGGTGCTGTTTTTTTCTTTTCACTGAACTAAGCAAGACGGAGCACCAGGAAGCTTGGGGTGTATCTCCTGAAAAGCCAAGGAAGGTGGTATTGTGGTTTCAGGATAACAAGAAAATGGCCTGTGGTAGTTTTAGGCTATGCCTTTAAAATATTGTTACAGATTTTGAGCAGAAAGGTAGAAAATTGTAGAATGGAATGGAATGGAATGGAATGGAATGGAATGGAATGGAATGGAATGGAATAGAATAGAATAGAATAGAATAGAATAGAATAGAATAGAATAGAATAGAATAGAATAGAATAGAATAGAATAGAATAGAATAGAATAGAATAGAATGGAATGGAATGGAATGGAATAGAATAGAAGTAAACCAGACTGGATGAGGCTCTGGCCAGCCTGATCTAGTGTGTGGTGCCCCTGCCCATGGCAGGGGGTTGGAACTAGATGATCCTTGTGGTCCCTTCCAACCCTGACTGATTCTGTGATTCTAAACACAGCATCTGAAAAGTCACACCTCTGAGACAGGTCGTCTGCTTATTGCATGGCCTGCTTTGTGCCTCAAACCTCTAAATTCCTAGCTTTATATTAAGCAGCAGAAGCTTAGGAACACACTCAGGTACCTCTCTAAATTAGGATATTTTTGTCCAGATAATCAGCACATGATAGCAGTCTTGGGTAAAACATGGAATATTATCGTGTTCCTGTGATTACAGGCAGAGTACAAGAAATTAACTCAGAGTCTTTAATGCAATTTATTTCCCTAGAATTACTTTGGGAAGATTAGTTCCCTCTTACAAATTCTCATTACATATCTACCACACTTTGGGTTTTTTAATCTGATTTTCAAAGGTGAAATTACATTTTCTTCATTGCAGAGCTACAGGGTTTTAATTTTTTAAACAACATTAATACTCCTGCTAACTGGTTTGCCTAGGAGAAACTTCCCAGCCCTCTGAGTAGTCATTTGGAATTACCTGTTTCCACAATCCACTGAGCAGCTGCATAGGAAGTGTGATGTAGGGTTGGATTAACATGAGTTAAGAAGTTGTTTTATAGCAGTTATTTATTAATATGAACAGACAAACCTAATTTTTGTGTCCAGTTCTGGGCCCCTCAGTTTAAGAAAGGTGTTAAGTTGCTGGAATGTGTCCAGAGAAGGGCAATAAAGCTTGGGAGGGGTTTGGAGCACAGCCCTGTGAGGAGAGGTTGTGTGAGCTATTCTATTCTATTCTATTCTATTCTATTCTATTCTATTCTATTCTATTCTATTCTATTCTATTCTATTCTATTCTATTCTATTCCATTCTACTCTATTCTAACTTTCATTTGTTTCTGGTAATACCAAGATGGATGGCAATAGTGTAAGTAGATACATCTCACAGGCTCATGGAATAGTTTGGGTTGGAAGGGACCCTAAAGATCATCTAGTTTCAACCCCCCTACCATGAGCAGAGACACGCTCCACTAGAGCATGTTGCTCAAGGCCTTGTCCCAGCTGGCCTTGAACACCTCCAGGGAGGGGACACCCATGACACCCCTGGGAAATCCATTCCAGCATCTCACTGCCCTCACTCTAAAGAATTTCTTCCTAATATCCAATCTAAATCTGCCATTGTCAAGCTTCATTCTATTCCCTCTTGTCCTATAATTACAAACCTTGTAAAACACTTCCTTGCTTTCTTGTAGGCTCCTTTCAGGGACTGGAAGACCATCCTACCTTCCTTCCTTCCTTCTGAAATCCTTCCATCCTTCCAAATTCCTTCCTTCCTTTGGAATTCCTTCCTTCCCTTAGAATTCCTTCCTTGTTTCCTAATTCCTTCCTTGTGAATTCCTTCCTCCCTTCTGAATGCCTTCCTTGCTTCCTATGTCCTTCCTTCCTTCTCAATTCCTTTTTTTCTTCTGAATTCCTTTCTTGCTTCCTAAATCCTTCTTTCCATTCCTTCCTTGTTTCCTAATTCCTTCCTTTTGAATTCCTTCCTCCCTTCTGAATGCCTTCCTTGCTTCCTGTGTCCTTCCTTCCTTCTCAATTCCCTTTTTTCCTCTGAATTCCTTTCTTGCTTGGTAAATCCTTCTTTCCATTCCTTCCTTGATTCCTAATTCCTTCCTTCTGAATTCCTTCCTCCCTTCTGAATGCCTTCCTTGCTTCCTATGTCCTTCCTTCCTTCTCAATTCCTTCCTTTCTTCTGAATTCCTTCCTGGCTTCCTAAATCCTTCTTTCCCTTCCTTCCTTTCCCTCCTTTCATTCTTTCCAATATTTTGAACTTCAAGCAAGTGCTTGGCTCTCACATTTTCTTTGTCATCCATACCTTCGCTCCAGGATGTGATGCTTCTGGAAACACATTACCATGAAACACTTGACAGAGTCATGGGGATTGACAGCACTGGCACTAGGTAGCATATTGGAAATGGCAGTCATTGACGTAGGCCTGGAGTCTTTATGTACATCACAATAAAATGTTATTCTGGGAGATATTGTCAAATGCTTCCGCCACAACATTTGCTCTTTTTCATTTTTATTGTGTTTGAATAGCCTCTCCAGTGCCTGTGAGTACTGCATTAGGGCATTCTGGTAGAAAATAAGCGTTGTGACTGAAATTGGAAGCTCTCAGTAGAGCAGAGCAGTTTCCTTAACCACAGGGAGTGACATTAAAAAAAGGCCAAGTACTAGACTCGATGCATTTTTATGCTGTCCTTCCTAAGGGCTGAAGGATCAAAGCTGTCATAACACTTAGAATGATTAATTGAAATAAGAGAGTGGGGGTTGGTCTCTTCTCCCAGGCAAGCAGAAACAGAACAAGAGGACACAGTCTCAAGATGTGCCAGGGGAAGTTTAGGCTGGATGTTAGGAAGTAGTTATTCACAGAAAGAGAGACTGGCCATTGGAATGTGCTGCCCAGGGAGGTGGTGGAGTCACCATCACTGGAGGTTTTTAAGAAGAGACTGGATGAGGCACTTGGTGCCATGGTTTAGTTGATTAGATGGTGTTGAGTGATAGGTTGGACTTGATCTCAAAGGTCTCTTCCAACCTGGTTAATTCTATTCTATTCTATTCTATTCTATTCTATTCTATTCTATTCTATTCTATTCTATTCTATTCTATTCTATTCTATTCTATTCTAACTTTCATTTGTTTCTGGTAATACCAAGATGGATGGCAATAATGTAAGTAGATACATCTCAGAGGCTCATAGAATAGTTTGGGTTGGAAGGGACCCTGGAGATCATCTAGTTCCAAACCCCCTACCATGGGCAGAGACACACTCCACTAGAACATGTTGCTCAAGGCCCTGTCCAAACTGGCCTTGAACACCTCCAGGGAGGCGACATCCATGATATCCCTGGGAAATCCATTCTGGTGTCTCACCTCCCTCACTCTAAAGAATTTCTTCCTAATATCCAATCTAAATCTGCCCTTCTCAAGCTTCATTCTCTTCCCTCTTGTCCTATCATTACAAACCTTGTAAAATCATAGAATCATAGAATCATAGAATCAGTCAGGGTTGGAAGGGACCACAAGGATCATCTAGTTCCAACCCCCCTGCCATGGGCAGGGACACCCTACACTAGATCACGCTGGCCAGAGCCTCGTCCAGCCTGCTCTTAAACACCTCCAGGGACTGGGCCTCAACCACCTCCCTGGACAACCCATTCCAGGGCTTCACCACTCTCATGGGGAAGAACTTCTTCCTCACATCCAGCCTGAATCTCCCCATTTCCAGCTTCATTCCATTCCCCCTAGTCCTATCACTACCTGAGATCCTGAGAAGTCCCTCCCCAGCCTTCCTGTAGGCCCCCTTCAGATACTGGAAAGCCACAATGAGGTCACCTGGGAGCCTTCTCTTCTCCAGACTGAACAGCCCCAACTCCTTCAGTCTGTCCTCATAGGAGAGGTGCTCCAGCCCTCTGATCATCCTCGTGGCCCTTCTCTGGACACGCTCCAGCACGTCCACATCTCTCCTGTAATATGGGCTCCAGAACTGGACGCAGTACTCCAGGTGGGGTCTCACCAGAGCTGAGTAGAGGGGAGAAGCACCTCCCTTGACCTGCTGGTCACACTTCTCCTGATGCAGCCCAGGATCTGATTGGCTTTCCGGGCTGCAAGCGCACATTCCTTGCTTTCTTGTAGGCCCCTTTCAGGTACTGGAAGGCCACTGTAAGGTCTCCCTGAAGTCGCCTCTTTTTCCAGGCTGAACAGCCCCAACTCTTTCTGTCTGTCCCAGTAAGTGTTCAAAAGGGATTGGATGTGGCACTTGAAGCCATGATTTAGTTAGTCATGAGGTGTTGGGTGATAGTTTGGACTTCATGATCTCTGAGGTCTTTTCCAACCTTATCGATTCTATGATTCTATGATTTAAATGAAAGCACATATGCATTGCTAGTGAAAATTAATGCTAATCTGGCTAACTGGTCAAGAAAAATAGAGCTGAACAAACTATAGTCTCAAATGTTTACCAGCAACATGATTACTGACAAATAAATTCTGGATTCTTTGTGTTGGATTTCTTAACTCCTGCTCTGACTCTGGACTGCCGAGATCTGGTGGGGCTCTGTGCTGAGGCTGATGGCACATCAGAGCAACACTGCACAGCTTTTTGGATAATTCTTGCTGCAGAGTGATCTGCAAAAAATGCTAAGGATTGAGAATGTTCCTTCAGGGCAAAAAGCTTGGAGTCATTGACTTTGAATTAATATTATCTGCCAAAGACTGACTGCATCGTTAGCACCCAGTTGGGCTATTGATTTCAAACAAAGCATGCTTGCTTTTCTCACAAATGATTTAGCAGTGCTTGACTGACCTGGCTCAAACACACTGGTACTATGAGGAAATTGTCTTTCTTTTTGTTTTACTTTTTGCCTGTTTTTGTTTGATGGTTGGTTTGGTTTGTTCTGCTTTATTTTGGTTTGGTTTGCTTTATTTTGGTTTGGTTTGCTTTGTTTTGGTTTGGTCTACTCTGCCGTGGTGAGGCTGCATCTGGAATATTGTGTCTAGTTCTGGGCCCCTCACCTCAAGAAGGACCTCAGGGAACTGTTTGAAAGAGTTGGTTTGGTTTGGTTTATTTTGGTTTGGTCTGCATTGCTTTCGGTTTGGTCCTCAGGGAACTGTTTGAAAGAGTTGGTTTGGTTTGCTTTGGTTTATTTTGGTTTGGTCTGCATTGCTTTGGTTTGGTCCTCAGGGAACTGTTTGAAAGAGTTGGATTGGATTGGTTTGCTTTGGTTTATTTTGCTTTGGTTTATTTTGGTTTGGCCTGAATTGCTTTGGTTTGGTTCTCCAGGAACTGTTTCAAAGAGTTGGTTTGGATTGGTTTGCTTTGGTTTATTTTGGTTTGGTCTGCATTGCTTTGGTTTGGTCCTCAGGGACCTGTTTGAAAGAGTTGGTTTGGTTTGCTTTGGTTTATTTTGGTTTGGTCTGCATTGCTTTGGTTTGGTCCTCAGGGACCTGTTTGAAAGAGTTGGTTTGGTTTGCTTTGGTTTATTTTGGTTTGGTCTGCATTGCTTTGGTTTGGTCCTCAGGGAACTGTTTGAGAGAGTTGGTTTGGTTTGCTTTGGTTTATTTTGGTTTGGTCTGCATTGCTTTGGTTTGGTCCTCAGGGAACTGTTTGAGAGAGTCGGTTTGCTTTGGTTTGGTTTATTTTGGTTTGGTCTGCATTGCTTCGGTTTGGTCCTCAGGGAACTGTTTGAGAGAGTTGGTTTGCTTTGGTTTGGTTTATCTTGGTTGGTTTGCATTGCTTTGGTTTGGTCTACTCTGGCCTGGTGAGGCTGCATCTGGAATATTGTGTCCAGTTCTGGGCCCCTCACATCAAGAAGGACAGCAGGGAACTGTTTGAAAGAGTCCAGCTCAGAGCAACAAAAATGATGAAGGGGGTGGAACATCTTCCTTATGATGAGAGACTGAAGGAGCTGAGAGCTCTGTAGTTTGGAGAGGAGGAGATTACATTCATGTTTATAGATATGCAAAGGGTGAGTGCCAAGAGGCTGGAGCCAGGCTCTGCTGGGTGATGCCCAATGACAGCACAAGGGGCAGTGGTAGAAGTTGAGGCATAGGAAGTTCCATGGAAACAGAAGGCAAATATTTTTCCACTGCAAGGGTGACAGAACATTGGAACAGGCTGCCTGGGCAGGGTTTTGGAGTCTCCTTCTCTAGAGATATTCAAAATGTAAATGTGATGTTTTAACAGCAGTGATGTCTCCATTGCTTTCTCAAGCAACTCGGTGCCTTTTCAATCCATTGCCACAAAGGCAAATTATTACTGCGGGAGCACAGAATCACCTGATTGTTTCAGGTGGCATTGTCTGTCTGATGTGTCAAAACAGCGGTGGTAATGTATCAGATTGAGAGAAGGGAGGAGAAAATGCTATTTTTAAAGTTTAATAATGGCAGGCAGTACAATGTAGAGTTAAAATGAAAAGTCAAGCAAGGGGGTGAAGCTGGAATTTGGAAAGAAAACTGAAGCATCACAGAATCACAGAATTATCGAGGCTGGAATAGATCTCTGAGGTCACCAAGTCCGGGCTAAGACCTAACACCAGCACATCAACCAGACCATGTCGCAAAGTGCCACATCCAATCTTTCCCTAAAGACCTCCAGTGATGGTGACTCTACCACTTCCCTGGGCAGCACATTCCAAGGTCTAATCTTCCTTTCTAACATTCAACCTAAACCTCCCCTAGTGCAGCATCAGGCTATGCCCTCTCATCTTGTCACAAGTTGCCTCGGAGAAGAGCCCGACCCACAAATTACTGCAACTTCCCTTCAGGTAGTTGTAGAGTAGGATAAGGTTCCCCCTGAGTCTCCTCCTCCAGGCTAAACACCCCCAGCTCCCTCAGCCTCTCCTCATCAGGCTTTCCCTCCAGTCCCTTCCCCAGTCTGGTTGCTCTCCTCTGGACCCACTCCAGCACCTCAAGAACTTTCTTGCACTGAGGGGCCCAGAGCTGCACACAGTGCTTGAGATGAGGCCTCCCCAGACCTGAGTACAGGGCGGAATTCCATCCCTAGTCCTGCTCGACACGGTATTCCTCATACAAGCCAAGATGCCATTGGCCTTCTGTGCCACCTGGGCACACTGCTGGCTCATGTTCAGCCAGTTATCAACTACTACTCTTGAGTTAAATTTCTATAAAGATCTTCATCATAGCCCTAACATCTTTAATGGATCTCAACATGAAGAATGTGTGTGTGCCTGGTGACACCTTTCATGCTTTGTCTCTGCTCATGTAAGATTTTTGCAGGTCTGGGGGAAATAAGTTGAGTTTTTTTGTTTGTAAGAAGGTATTTACTTGACAGAATGATGCAGATATCTGTCTTGGCTTGAGCTAGAGCAGAACCAATTATCTGTTCAATGATTTTACTTTTCAGCTCAGGCTCTGCTAAATTACTCCACTTTCTGAAGTGAATGGCATGTTTTTGAAGACAATGTCTACTTCTAGAAGTGTTACCACTTGAAGTTCATAGTTACTACTAAGGCTTGGTATGCAGAAATTTATACTTGCTTATGCTCCTAATTATATTTGCTCCTGGAGAAACCAAGGTCATTGCAAAGCCTTGTGTGCCAGGTTTTGGTGACAAAAGTGAAAGAGTCATTAGTAAAAGGGTGGCACTTGGGGTGAGGAACAGACAGGAGAGGTGACCTGAATCAGACTAACAAGGTATTACATTCCATGTAGGCCACGTTCAGTGTAAAGTTGAAAAAAGATCAAGCACTGTTCTTCAATGGGCACTGTCCAAGGAGGATGATGTTCAATCCACCTTCAATCACCACCCATGGGTCCCTGATGCTAGTTCCAGAATCAAGCCTCCAATCCATCGCCTGTCTGCCACTGAGCCTAGTCTGGGATGTCCCCAGTGCCTGTCCTGCTGTGTCACTGGTGGTGTGATCATCACTGAGGGAGTTCAGTATTGATTTTGTGTATATTTCATTATTTTCTTCTCAGTATTATCAGGGGAGACCTTATTGGTGTCTGCAACTACCTGAAGGGAGGTTGTAGCTGGGGGGTTGGTCTCTCTGAGTTGGTCTCTTCTCCCAGGCAATCAGCACCAGAACAAGAGGACACAGTCTCAAAGTGCTCCAAGAGAGGTTTAGGCTCGAGATGAGGAGAAAGTTCTTCACAGAAAGAGTAATTGGCCATTGGAATGTGCTGCCCAGGGAGGTGGTGGAGTCACCATCCCTGGAGGTGTTCAAGAGGGGATTGGTCATGGCCCTTGGTGCCATGGTCTAGTAGACATAAGGTCTTGGGTGACAGGCTGGACTTGATCTTTGAGGTCTTTTCCAAACTTATTGATTCTATGATTCTATGATTAAAGCTGATTAAGTTTTCTTTTTCAGTCCAAAAGTCTCTCCCTTATAGAATCATAGAATTCTTAAAGTTGGAAGGAACCTCAAGGATCATGTAGTTCCAACCTCACTGCCATGGGCAGGGACACCTCGCACTAGAGCAGGTTGCTCACAGCCACATCCAGCCTGGCCTTAAAACCCTCCAGGGATGAGGCTTCCACCACCTCCCTGGGCAACCTGTTTCAGTGCCTTACCACCCTCACGGTGAAGAATTTCTTCCCTCATTCCCATTCCATTCCCTTTCTGGGAAGGGAAAATAGTTAATAGAGAGCACCTGTAATTTGTCTAATGGCCATCCCAGCCTCAACCTGTGATATGTTTGTTAGCATATGGGCTCACCCTCATTTAGGAATAAGAGTAATTGCTGATATTTTTAAATTGACTAATTAATTAAATTAGATTAAATTTAGCTATGGCCTGTAAATGAACTTGAATAAGCTGAGGTCTCTCATTTTAAACAGTTTTCAAGCCGTGCCCTTGACATGCAGTACAACTGGAGGGCATGATGCATTGCCAGCACATGAATGTGCATTGTGTGAAAAATGTATTTGGGCTGATTTTGCAAAAGTCTACAGGTTTCATGGAGTATTTCTTTCACACTGGTTAAAGCCTCAGATAAATGCTTTGTTGAGTTTTAGACACTACACTTCAAGGAAAATAGGGATCAGGTGTAAAGAGTCTCAAGGAGATCAAAGGAAATAATCAGAGTTCTGGAAAACATGGCAACATTATGAAATATGAAATAACTGGGGATAGATAGAGAGGCCCAGGCATCAGGATGGAAAAGAGGGCAGGGTTACAAATGGGGAGCTGAATTTTTACTGGTTGATAGTAGGCTGAACATGAGCCAGCAGTGTGCCCAGGTGGCACAGAAGGCCAAGGGCATCCTGGCCTGTATCAGGAAGAGTGTGGCCAGCAGGAGCAGGGAGGTCATTCTGCCCCTGTACTCAGCACTGGTTAGGCCACACCTTGATTACTGTGTCCAGTTCTGGGCTCCTCAGTTTAGGAAAGACGTTGAGATGCTGGAACGTGTCCAGAGAAGAGCAACAAAGCTGGGGAGGGGTTTGCAGCACAGACCTACGAGGAGAGGCTGAGGGAGCTGGGGTTGCTGAGCCTGGAGAAGAGGAGGCTCAGGGAGACCTTGCTGTCTACAACTACCTGAAGGGAGGCTGTAGCCAGGTGGGGGTTGGTCTCTTCTCCCAGGCAACCAGCACCAGAACAAGAGGACACAGTCTCAAGCTGCACGAGGGGAGGTTTAGGCTGGATGTTAGGAAGAAGTTCTCACCTGTGGCTCACCACCTTCATGGGGCAGAACTTCTTCCTAACATCCAATCTGAATCTACCTATTTCTAGTTTTTCTCCATTCTCCCTAGTCCTATCACTCCCTGACACCCTAAAAAGTCCCTCCCCCACTTTCTTGTAGCCCCCTTCAGATACTGGAAGGCCACAATTAGGTCTCCTGGGAGCCTTCTCTTCTCCAGACTGAACGGCCCCAACTCCCTCCTTCTGTCCTCAGAGCAGAGGTGCTCCAGCCCTCTAATCATTCTTGTATCATTATATTCTTTTCATGTTATGCTGACCTTCAAAATACTATTTTTAAAGCATATGGCTATAGGTTCTGTCTTCTCCTTTCCCAGTTTGAAAGACATCACAAGTTCTAGCATTTATTAACCAGTTGGGCTCAGTATAAAACTTGCTTACAGTGCAGCTCTTCAAATATTAGCACTCGCACTTATAAAAAATACGTGTCTGTGTGCTAGCTGTGAACAAAGAGTGGGATTTATTTGAAATGCCTTTTGGAGCCCATTCAGGTCTGTATGAAGTCTCCCACTTTCTTGACAAAGAGATAAACACACCAGGGTTAGCTGTATTTTGGTGCTCTTGGAAAAGCAGTTTGGCTGACAGAGCTCTAAATCTAAGGGCATGTTCTTTCCCAAAATGCGATCAAGCCACCAATGTAAGCTTAAAAAACCTCAGACTTTCTACATGAGTTGTAAAGCATGTGAATTCCCAGTTGTTCCTTTTCAAGAAGGAGCTGTTTTATCTCCAGCAGACAAATAAAAGCTACTTTAACTGTTTGAGTTAAGAGACTACCTGACAGAGATCAATTCTGACACTAGGAATAGTAAGATTTAGTGTTGTGACATCATCTATAACTACCTGAAGGGAGGTTGCAGCCAGGAGGGGTTGGTCTCTTCTCCCAGGCAAGCAGCACCAGAACAAGAGGACACAGTCTCAAGCTGTGCCAGGGGAAGTTTAGGCTCAAGGTGAGGAGAAAGTTCTTCACTGAGAGAGTTGTTAACCATTGGAATGTGCTGCCCAGGGAGGTGGTGGAGTCACCATCCCTGGAGGTGTTCAAGAGGGGATTGGACGTGGCACTTGGTGCCATGGTCTAGTAGTCACGAGGTGTTGGGGGACAGGTTGGACTTGATGATCTTTGAGGTCTTTTCCAACCTTATTGATTCTATGATTCCATGTTCATGGCACAGACTCAGGAATCCAGTTTGGATGCTCATTTGAGCTTGAGACCCAGGACTTTAGCCTTGTTAACTGTATTTGTGCAAGTATTAGTAAAATTCAGAATTATTTGCCTTGGTAAATTATAGCATTTTTTTTCTTCTTCTTCAAAATATGAATCATATTCATGCTTACAGGGCACCACGCCTGGGCTCTCCCCTCAGGAGCTGTCTCCATTCTCATATGGATGTGAAGTCAATGGCAAGACTCCATTTGACTGCAGAGGGGCATGAATTGCTTGTTTGGCCTCTATCCCCTGTGGAACAGCAGCAAATTATTCACATGGCTGGTTAAAAATGATTGCCTGGTCATTACAAATTTAAGGTCCTATTACTCATCTATGTTACAATGTGAAGATAAAGCTGTAACAGGTACTATTTAGGCTCAGGTGTATGAACTGTTCCCTGCCTCATGTACAAGGTGATGAAAATTGTCATAGCAATGACATAGAGATGACCCTGGATAAAAGTGAAAGAGAGACCAAGTGGTTATGGTTCTGTGATTCATCCTCCCTGCTGTCTTGAATGTTTCTACAAGAGGTGCTATTCTACTATGAAATAGATAAGGTATTTTTTCTCACTGTAATGTTTGTGATAGTAATACAGAAACTAAAGAAGCCAATACAAGTCAAGATGGGCACAAAAATACACCAATGTAGAACTCTTTATTATAGTTTTAACTTAATTTTATTTAAGTAAATGACTACTAAACAACTATTGTCCTGGTTTGAGTCATGAAGTGGAGGAAAAAAGGGTATTTTACCCCAAAAGGAGTAAAACAAAAGCTCTCTGGTACTCTGGAGGGATTATCTCTATGGTACTCAATCTACAACACCTATGCAGAGCATATATTTGGACATTTTTCTATATCTCCTATTTCTATATCTCCTGTTTCTACATCTCTGTGGTGGGCTATGCCCATCCTGGAAAAAAAAAAAAAACAGGGGGGGAGGGCTTGTGAGAGGCTTTTTGCCCTCCCTGGAGGGCCTGTCATTGTTACAGAAATATATATGTATATACACTATTGAAAGAAGAATTCTTTGCATCTCTACTTCCAAGCCGAACCCAAATGATTTCTTGGTAGATTTGCTCCCCTGCCTTTTTTTTTTCTCTCTCTATTGAGGAAGAGGAGCAGGGAAATGGGGGAAGGATTCTCAGCCTTGCGCCCATCTGAGCTTTTAAGCCCCAGAAAAGGCTCAAACCACCACAATCTCCTATTCTATATCTCCTATCTTCAGCCAATTTAGAACACCTTAAGTTATTCTTAAACAATATGCAGTACCCAGGTGATGCAGTACCCAGGTGATGCAGTACTGTGATACTGTGATGCAGAGATCCTGTTTCTTCTTCTGTAAAGAAATTATTTGCATAATCATAGAGTCATAGAATGGCCTGGGTTGGAAGGGACCTCCAAAGGTCAGCCAGTCCAACCCCCTCTGCAGTCAGCAGGGACATCCTCAAGCAGATCAGGTTGCCCAGAGTCCTCTCAAGCCTCGCCTTGAATATCTCCAGGGACAAAGCCTCAACTACCTCCCTGGGCAACTTATTTCAGTGTTCTACCACCCTCATGGTGCAGGACAGAGTCTCAAGCTGTACCAGGGGAGTTTTAGGCTGGATGTTAGGAAGAAGTTCTCCATAGAAAGAGTGATTGGCCATTGGAATGTGCTGCCCAGGGAGATGGTGGAGTCACCATCCCTGCAGGTGTTTAGGAGGAGCCTGGATGATTGTGCTTGGTGCCATGGTTGAGTTGATTGGTGATAGGTTGGACTCAATGATCTCAAAGGTTTTTTCCAACCTGGTTAATTCTATTCTATTCTATTCTATTCTATTCTATTCTATTCTATTCTATTCTATATACTATACTATACTATACTATACTATACTATACTATACTATACTATTCTATTCTTCTCTAACTTGAAAACATTGCCCCTCCTCCTATCACTACAGGCCTGTGATAATAATAAGTTAGCACTAACTAAATATTGCTGAGGAAGTCTTAGTATTGAATTGATTTGGGCTTGGAGGGAAAAAGGAAATATGGTTTAGTCATAATGGTGACTCTGTTCCTGTGATATGAAGTTTTCCCTAGATATGCTTTAAAAAGAGGATTGAATCTGCTAGCTGAATGGGACTATGAAACTGGAAGGATTTGAAGGTCCAGGGGGATTTATTTAGTTTAGTTTCCTGTGTCTTGCTCTCCTATTACAAAATTTCAAACAGCAACCACCATAAAGGAGATTTATGAAATAGGTTTACAGACAAATCTCTGAAAATTGACAGCTTTTGTTTAACGTTGCTAAAGTTAGAGCTCATCTGTTAAATGTAGTTATAAGCAAAATTTGTCTTGAACATATCATGAATACTTTAAATCCCTTAAATGATGCAATATTTTACTTCCATAATTTATACAGGGGGAAAAAAAGGTAAAGAAGCCTTCTAGGAAAATGAAATCACAAGGAAATTAATCTTGCACATAATACTCTTTTTTTACAAATCCAGTTTCAGTATACTGAAGATTTAATGTATCTAAGGAGTTTATGCACAGTGTTAAAAATCATAGAATCACAGTATCAATAAGATTGGAAGAGACCTCAAAGATCATCAAGTCCAACCTGTAACCCAAGACCTCATGACTACTAAACCATGGCACCAAGTGCCATGTCCAATCCCCTCTTGAACACCTCCAGAGATGGTGACTCCACCACCTCCCCGGGCAGCACATTCCAATGGCTAACAACTCTCTCTGTGAAGAACTTTCTCCTCACCTCCAGCCTAAACCTCCCCTGGCACAGCTTGAGACTCACAGACTCACAGAATCAACCAGCTTGGAAAAGACCTCAGAGATCATCAAGTCCAACCCATCACCCAGCACCTCCTGACAACCAAACCATGGCTCCAAGTGCCACATCCAAGCCCTTTCCGAACACCTCCAGGGATGGTGACTCCACCACCTCCCTGGGCAGCTCATCCCAGTGGCCAATCTCTCTTTCTGGGAAGAACTTTCTCCTCACCTTGAGCCTAAACTTCCCCTGGCACAGCTTGAGACTGTGTCCTCTTGTTCTGGTGCTGGTTGTCTGGGAGAAGAGACCAACCCCCACCTGGCTACAACTGCCTTTCAGGTAGTTGTAGAGAGCAAGAAGGTCTCCCCTGAGCCTCCTCTTCTCCAGGCTAAACACCCCCAGCTCCCTCAGCCTCTCCTCACAGGGCTGTGCTCAAGGCCTCTCCCCAGCCTCGTTGCCCTTCTCTGGACATGTTCAAGTGTCTCAATGTCCTTCTTGAACTGAGGGGCCCAGAACTGGACGCATTAATGTTTTAGTGCCTGTGAATGTTTCAGTGCCTGTGCCCAGAAGGGAAAGTAGATTACAGTCCTTGTGATATAGCATCCTATACAGCAAAAGACAAAGGAGAAGAAACATTTAGGAGCAATCACGAAAGAAAAACTGCAACAAAGAGACGCGACTATACTAAAAAATAAAATATATGTGGTGAGACTTCCTCTTCTTTTGTGTTTGTGTGTGCTATGATTGAAGAGAATGTCAATATTTTATCGAGATAAGTGAAAAATACTGCACTGGAATGAAACTAAAGGGGAGCAAAACCAGACTAGATTTACATGGTTTATATTGGGAAAGGGAAAGTGAAACGGAAAGGGAGAG
The DNA here is from genome assembly GCA_033816785.1 of Picus viridis. Taxonomy (NCBI): domain Eukaryota; kingdom Metazoa; phylum Chordata; class Aves; order Piciformes; family Picidae; genus Picus; species Picus viridis. The sequence continues at coordinate 42,853,517 of CM066575.1, read as the reverse complement.
GAAAAAAAAGGGGAAGGGAAAGGGAAAGGGAAAGGAAAAGGAAAGGAAAGGAAAAGGAAAAGGAAAAGGAAAAAGGAAAAGGAAAAGGAAAAGGAAAAGGAAAAGGAAAAGGAAAAGGAAAAGGAAAAGGAAAAGGAAAAGGGAAAAGAAAAAGGAAAAGGAAAAGAAAAAAGGAAAATGGAAAAGAAAGGAAAAAGGGAAAAGGAAAAGGAAAAGGAAAAGGAAAAGGAAAAGGAAAAGGGAAAAAGAAAAAGAATGTACAGGGAAAGGGAAAGGGAGAAGGAAAGGGAAAGAAAAATACAAGGAAAAAGAAAAAAGAAAAGGGAAAAGAGAAATAAAAAGAGGAAGAGAAAAGGAAAAAGAAAAAGAAAAAGAAAAGTAAAAAGAGAAAGAAAATGAGAAAAGTAGAAGGAAAAAGAAAAAGGGAAAAGGAAAAGTAAAAAGAGAAAGAAGAAGAGAAAGAGAAAGAAAGAAGAAGAGAAAGGAAAAAGAAGAAAAAGAAAAAGAAAAGGAAGAAAAAGAAAAAGAAGAAGAGAAAGGAAAAAGAAGAAAAAGAAAAAGAAAAAGAAAAAGAAAAAGAAAAAGAAAAAGAAAAAGAAAAAGAAAAAGAAAAAGAAAAAGAAAAAGAAAAAGAAAAAGAAAAAGAAAAAGAAAAAAAAAGAAAAAGAAAAAAAGAAAAAGAAAAAGAAAAAGAAAAAGAAAAAGAAAAAGAAAAAGAAAAAGAAAAAGAAAAAGAAAAAGAAAAAGAAAAAGAAAAAGAAAAAGAAAAAGAAAAAGAAAAAGAAAAAGAAAAAGAAAAAGAAAAAAAAAAAAAAGAAAAAGAAAAAAAAGAAAAAGAAGGTTTACCTTAAAAAATATCTAACAATATGAATTACATAAAATAACTCTAAGATCAGACAAAAAGCAGGAAAGGAAGTAACCTGAGGAAATAGGTTGGTTGTCTGAATGATTTATTATTGTCTGCCTTGAAGGACAGGACATCCTGAACAGAAACCTGTTTAGCTGGGAAAGTCACCTCAGTGTTCTCTGAATTCAGAGTTTTCATTCCTTTATAGAATGAATTAGAAACTCAGCATTTCTCAGGCCACAGGTGGAAATCGTTCTCACCATTATCTGCAGAAATAGGAAAGCTTCAGGAATTGCAGCTGTCTGCCAGCAATGGAAGAATGAGAACTAGACAGTGACAAAAAAATTAAGCTTAGTTACAGTTTTATCACGGACTTGTTAGGGTTGGAAGGGACCTCAAGCATCATAAAGTTCCAACCCCTCTGCCACGGGCAGGGACACCTCACACTAGATCACGTTGCTCAGAGCCACGTCCAAGCTGACCTCAAAATCTTCAGGGATGCGGCTTCCACCACCTCCCTGGACAACTTGTTCCAGTGTTTCACCACCCTCATGATGAAGAATTTCTTCCTAACATCCAATTTGAATCTACTCATTTCTACTTTCGTCCATTCCCCCTAAGTCCTACCACTCCCTGACACCCTAAAACATCACTTCCCAACTTTCTTGTAGCCCCTTTCAGATACTGGAAGGCCACAATTATGTCCTCTTAGAGCCTTCTCTTCTCCAGACTGAATAATCCCAACTCTCACAGTCTGTCCTGATAGGAGAGGTGCTCCAGCCTTCTGATCATCCTCATGGCCCTTCTCTGGACACCTTCCAGCACCTCCAGATCCTTCCTGCAGTAGGGGCTCCAGAACTGGATGCAGTACTCCAAGCGCTGTCTCGTCAGAGCGGAGTAGATAGATAAATGTAAAAGTAAACATGGTATCCATCAAAGTGAGCATCAGAATATTAGTAATTTTTTGTTAGGATGATGTTTTTTTTATATGCATTGAAACAAAATGTCATTATTGGTTCAGAAAAAGATAAAGTAAATGTCAATAAACTTGAATTGAAAAAAAAACCCCAAACCGTTGCTTTCCATCAAGGTGTAAAATGTACAGCAGCATAACAAGGCTGGTGAGGGGTTTGGAGCTCAAGCCCTATGAGGAGAGGCTGAGGGAGCTGGGGTTGCTTAGCCTGGAGAAGAGGAGGCTCAGGGGAGACCTTACTGCACTTTACAACTCCCTGAAGGGAGGTTGTAGGCAGGTGGGGGTTGGTCTCTTCTCCCAGGCAAGCAGCACCAGAACAAGAGGATACATTCTCTTGCCCATCGGAATGTGCTGTCCAGGAAGGTGGTGGAGTTGCCATCACTGGAGGTGTTTAGGAGGAGACTTGATGGGGTGCTTGGTGCCATGGTTTAGTTGATTAGATGGTGTTGGATGATAGGTTGGACTCGATGATCTCAAAGGTCTCTTCTAACCTGGTTTATTCCATTCCATTCCATTCCATTCCATTCCATTCCATTCCATTCCATTCCATTCCATTCCATTCCATCCCATCCCATCCCATCCCATCCCATCCCATCCTATCCTATCCTATCCTATCCTATCCTATCCTATCCTATCCTATCCTATCCTATCCTATCCTATCCTATCCTATCCTATCCTATCCTATCCTATCCTATCCTAAAAAAATTGTCTTCTTTTATGTTAAAAACGTAATATTGTGTTGAAAATAATGCTACTTATTTTTTTCAAACTAAGGAGAAAATGGTCATGACTGAAGTTAATGACAAGCTAGCATGTCACGGTTCCATGTTGCACTACTAATCTGAACTTGCTCAGCAATTTCATGTTCTCCTTTAAATTGTGTCAGAATCACACAAAAACATATTTAGAATCGGGTTTTGCACCAGAATTTAAGTTGGTGTTAATAGTAACATCTGGATAGATGAAATGATGTTAATTTTGTTAAACTGTTATCAATCCTAAACTGTGCAGTAGATACTTGGCTCAGTATCAGAGAGAAATGTGATACCTGAGTCATGCTATCACACTTTGTGCTTTACCTTTTACATTGCTGTGCTGTTTTTTTTCCCTGGGACAGAATTCAGGTTCCTCACAGTAGCTAATATAAGGCTGTGGTTTGGATTTGTGCTGAAAACAGTGTTGACACAGGGACAGTTTTGTCAGACTGGACATGAGGAAGAAGTTCTTCACCATGAGAGTGGTGAAGCCCTGGAATGGGTTATCCAGCAAGGTGGCTGAGGCCCCATCCCTGGAGGTGTTTAGGACCAGGCTGGATGCGGCTCTGTCCAGCCTGATCTAGTGTGGGGTGTCCCTGCCCATGGCAGAGGGGTTGGAACTAGATGATCCTTGTGATCCCTTCCAACCCTGACTGATTCTATGATTCTATGAATGCTTCCCCAGAGTCAAAAAATTCTGCATGGGCTTTAGGCCAGTAAATAATCTCAACCTAGTGGCCTGAAGAAATCAGCTGTCACTGGATAGAATTATTTGCTAGTATTTGTTGTTTAGGTGGGTTGGATTGGTTGATGGGTTGGACACGATGATCTTGAAGGTCTCTTTCAACCTGGTGTATTGTATTTTCTGTCTGAAATCAAGCTTCAATTTGTTATCTCCTTTGGTTTCTTCTGGAGTTAATATAGATGGTGGCAATGGTCTAAATTATGGCTATTTTCTCAATTATTTATAAAGGTTTCTTGAAAAACTTCAATTCTTAAACTGAGTTTGCATGACTGGTGAGGTCTTTTGCCTAAATTAATTCAAATGATATTTATCACATTTTCATCACGTTCAGTAATAGGTTTTCCTGCTGTAGATCTTTTAATGCAGCTCATCTTAACCAGGCTTAAGGTTAGCTTCTAAAATGTTTCTGCTTCCATTATTGCATTAGATTCACTGAAACTTGGTAATAAATGGAGTTACCTGGCGTGGGGGAAGTTTTATTCATGCAGCTTTTACACTCTTTCCAATAATATTAAATTTTAATGAAAATAATATTTGTCATTTTAATAGCATTTTCCATCTCAAAGGAGCTAAACTGCTTCATATACTTTATCTTGTAAATGGCATGGTTTATCCACTAATGAAATCCAGTTTGACAATACAGGACTATAAAGACATGTTTTATTTTGTTGGTGGTGGGGTTTTTGTTCCTTTCTCAGCTTTCATGCTGCCAGCTTGCAGTGGAATTATATTTTCTATAGACACATATAGGTGTCTGTGTAGCGTGGCAGTGATATTAACAGAAATATGTGAGAGTTGTGTTAATCAGTGGGATATTGATTACCACAGAAGGATCTAAGAGCATGAAGCATACCAAGTATATAAACATTGGATCATTCTTAATGAAAAAAAAAAAAAAATCTGAAAATAAAGTTGGGGAAAGTAGTGTGATTCTTGCTTTGGTTTGTTTTGTGGGGTTATTTTAGGGTTGGGATGTTTAAGTAAGGGATAAGTACAGGAATGACTGTTAAAAAGGGAAGGCATTCTGCCCCTGTACTCGGCACTGGTTAGGTCACACCTTGAGTCCTGTGCCCAGTTCTGGGTCCCTCAGTTTAAGAAGGACATTGAGACACTTGAACATGTCCAGAGAAGGGTAACAAGGCTGGGGAGAGGCCTTGAGCACAGCCCTGTGAGGAGAGGCTGAGGGAGCTGGGGTTCCTTAGCCTGGAGAAGAGGAGGCTCAGAGGAGACCTTATTGCTGTCTACACCTCCCTGAAGGGAGGCTGTAGCCAGGTGGGGTTGGTCTCTTCTCCCAGGCAAGCAGCACCAGAACAAGAGGACACAGTCTCAAGCTGCACCAGAGGTGATTTTGGCTGGATGTTAGGAAGAAATTCTTCACAGAAAGAGAGATTGGCCATTGGAATGTGCTGCCCAGGGTGGCAGTGGAGTCACCATCACTGGAAGTGTTTAAGAGACCTGATGAGGCACTTGGTGCCATGGTTTAGTTGATTAGGTTGTGTTGGGTGATAGGGTGGAATTGATGATCTCAAAGGTCTTTTCCAACCTGGTTTATTCTATTCTATTCTATTCTATTCTATTCTATTCTATTCTATTCTATTCTATTCTATTCTATTCTATTCTATTCATCAACCAGGTCGAAGCCCAGGGGAAGCTATTATCTCCTCCTTTTCTACTCTCCTGTCCAAAATGGAGAAAGAGAAGGGAGTAGAGAAAATTTTTGCTAGACCTAACCAAAACAATGTAGCCAAGGTCAAAGAGGAGACTCGAGGAGAGGAGACTCGAGGAGAGGAGACTCAAGGAGAGGAGAGACTCGAGGAGAGGAGAGGAGAGAGACTCGAGGAGAGGAGACTCGAGGAGAGGAGACTCGAGGGGAGGAGACTCGGAGGAGAGGAGAGGAGACTCGAGGAGAGGAGACTCGAGGAGAGGAGAGGAGACTCGAGGAGAGGAGACTCGAGGAGAGGAGAGGAGACTTGAGGAGAGGAGACTCGGAGGGAGAGGAGAGGAGACTCGAGGAGAGGAGACTCAAGAGGAACTCAGGAGAGGAGACTCGAGGAGAGGAGACTCGAGGAGAGGAGAGGAGAGGAGAGAGGAGGGAGGAGGAGAGGAGAGGGGAGGGGAGAGGAGGGGAGGGGAGGAGGGAATTGTTTTGGTACAACCAATCTTATGGCAGATATCTCTCCACTGGAATTCTTCAGAATTATCTTGCTTTTCCTTTTTACACCCAATAGTGATTTATTTACATTTTGCCTCTTCTCTGCTCGAGATCTGTGAAATATTTTTAAGGGCATAGCCTAAAACTAGCACACCAGTGATTATCTCATTGCTTTTCAATTATAAAGAACATTTAAATATTTAATTTAAATGAATGATTAGCAATTTTCTGGAGCTGGAAATGCCACTTCAAGCCCGTGGAGTTGAATCTGTGCAATCAAGTGTTAGCTGCCCATTTGCATATCCTTGCTGTGAATACTGTGGTTATTTTGACACATGGCAGCACTGGATCATCATATTTAACGTATATTGTTTTCTTGCATGTTTTCTGCTGTAGTAAAAAGGCAGGAATCAAAAGCATCACAAAACTCTGCATGCATGATGTGCACTTTGTTGTTCAAGACATAAATCCCAGTCATCTTGAGAATGACTATGACAAAACATAATATACTATGTCAGTTGCTAAAAGCATTAAGTGTTAAAAAGGATCTTAGCTGCTCTTCAAACCTTTGAATGATAAACTTACACTCTCATTCCTTATTCCTTTCTCAGACTATTTCTAGAGAGTAGTTCATGTATAATGATGATTGCTAGAATATATTATGAATGCTATATATCTCACATTTATAACTTATTATGGGATGCATGGGATGAATCCATGATCTCTGCCGACACATGCGACGCAGATACATGTGCATATATTCATAGTTCTATCTAAAAACACTAGAGGAAGTTAGAAAGTACACTAAAACCTAAGGAATCTAGCTCATGTAGTAACCTTACCCATTGGGAGGTAGAATAAACTAGAATAGACTAGAATAGACTAGACTAGAATAGCATAGCATAGCATAGCATAGCATAGCATAGCATAGCATAGCATAGCATAGCATAGCGTAGCATAGAATAGAATTAACCAGGTTGGAAAAGACCTCAAAGATCATCAAGTCCAACCTATCATCCAACACTATCTGATCAACTAAACCATGGCACCAAACACCCCATCCAGTCTCTTCCTAAACACCTCCAGTGATGGTGACTCCACCACCTCCCTGGGCAGCACATTCCAATGGTCAGTCTCTCTTTCTGGGACGAATTTCTTCCTAACAACCAGCCTAAACCTCCCGTGATGCAGCTAGAGACGGTGTCCTCTTGTTCTGGTGCTGGCCACCTGGGAGAAGAGACCAACCCCCCCCCCCCCCCCAGATGTCAATCACAGATATTAAAAGTGTTGCTTAATATGGTCATGACAGGCAATGGAAAGGGAAGTCCTTCGTGTGCACACATGAATGTCGAAGGTGCCTGCCTACTCCTCTTTCATAAACTTTACCTGATTCCTCAAAGCTAATTGGTCAAGAGCAGATAACAACTTTATGAGGCATCAATTCTTCTAATCACTTTTAACATGATGTTACTGGAAATATAGAGAGAGGCTTTATGTGAACCTGGAACATTGGCATTTCTCTTTGAGGAAAGAGTCTTGCAGATTCTTGCTGGTGGACAAGAAGCTCAACAGGAGCTCTCAATGTGCACTTGCAGCCCAGAAAGCCAATCAGATCCTGGGCTGCACCAAGAGAAGTGTGACCAGCAGGTCAAAGGAGGTGATTCTCCCCCTCTACTTAGCTCTGGTGAGACCCCACCTGGAGTACAGCATCCAGTTCTGGATCCCCTATTACAAAAGGGATATGGATGTGCTGGAAGGTGTCCAGAGAAGGGCCACGAGGATGCTCAGAGGGCTGGAGCACCTCTCCTATGAGGACAGACTGAAGGAGTTGGGGCTGTTCAGTCTGGAGAAGAGAAGGCTCAGAGGTGATCTCATTGTGGCCTTCCAGTATCTATAGGGGGCCTGCAGGAAGTCTGGGGTGGGACTTCTCAGCTATCAAGTAGAGATAGGACTAGGGGGAATGGACTGAAGCTGGAGGTGGGGAGATTCAGGCTGGACATGAGGAAGAAGTTCTTCCCCATGAGAGTGGTGAAGCCCTGGAATGGGTTGTCCAGGGAGATGGTTGGGGCCCCGTCCCTGGAGGTGTTTAAGAGCAGGCTGGATGAGGCTCTGGCCAGCCTGATCTAGTGTGGGGTGTCCCTGCCCATGGCAGGGGGTTGGAACTCAATGATCCTTGTGGTCCCTTCCAACCCTGACTGATACTATGATACTATGATTCCTAGTGTAGGCATAGTCTAAACCCAGCACAGTTGTTGCTTTTGTTCATGGTAGAAACATCTGCTTGAAGCAGCAGCATTGGCTGCTCCAGATGCACAACACAATCTCCAGCATTGCATGTGCACTGAGCTTTTGTGCAAAGTCATGAATAAAGCTGTGCATGATATATTTTTTCTGAAAGCTGCTTAAGCTTGTTCTATTACCAGAGACAAAGCTATTTAGTCACTCCATGGCATTAAACATTTGGGCAGGGGAGGAGGTCGCATGATTTTCAGACATGCACAAGGAAAACACAGGGCAACGAACTAGAACACATCAGATATGTTTCTTTGTGCTTTTGTAGTTTTCACATGATTGGATTATATTTCCAGATATGTCTATGCATGTTATCATAGAATCATACAGAATCACTGAATGTTAGGGATTGGAAGGGACCTCCAGAGATCATTGAGTCCAACTCCCCTGCCAAAGCAGGATCACCTAGCGCAGACCACACAGGAACATGTCCAGGCTGGTTTGGAATGTTTCAAGAGAAGAAGACTGCACAACCTTTCTGGTCAGTCTGCTCAAGGGCTCCAGCACCCTCACCATAAAGAAGTTTCTCCTCATGCTAAGGTGGAACTTCTTGTGGTCTAGTTTATACCAGTTTTTCCCTGTCCTGTTACTGGGAACCACCAAAAAGAGCCTGGCACCTTCATCTTGACACCAGCCCTCAGATATTTACAGGCATTAATAAGATCCACTCTCAGCCTTCTCTTCTCAACACTAAACAGTCCCTATTCTCTCAGTCTTTCCTCATATCAGAGATGGTCAAGTCCTGCAGTCATCCTCATAGGTCTCCATTGGACTTTGTCCAGTAGATCCTTGTCTGTCCTTTACTGGGGAGGCCAAAACTGGACACAGTATGCCAGGTGTAGTCTCAACAGGGTAGAGCAGAGAGGGAGGACAACCTCCCTAGACCTGCAGGACACATTTCTTGATGCATCCCAGCATACCATTGGCTCTCTCAGCCACAAAGGTACATTGTTGTCCCATGGAGAACTTCCTGTCCACTAGGACTCTGAAGTCTTTCTTCATGGAGCTACTTTCCAGCAGGATGACCACCTAGTCTGTGCTGGTGCCTGGTTTTATGCCTCCCCAGATACAGGACTCTACACCTGGAGAGTTTTGTATCTTTGCTTTTAATACTTCCATTTCATACATAAACGTACACCCTATACAATCTTTGCCAATAAAACGTCTGAAATATGTTCCTAATATTGAAGACTACAGGAGATTTCTCTTTTCTCTTCTCTGCCTCTGTCCCTGCCCCCTCCCCCACCCCCAAATAGCTAATAGAGAAATACACATTTTTTTCATGGAGTTTCTCTGAATGCAGCTATAGCTTTCCTCCTCACTGTAATGTCCTTGGGGCAGGTTATTAATGTATGTATGATGAAAGATGAAATACACCCTGCCTCTTTATGGCCTTGGTATCATAAATTACTATGTAATTACAGAATGAAAGGGACTATGCCTTTAGAAACCATGGAAGATTTTGGGTTGGTGGCTGGTTGGGGTTTTTGAAGAACTTCCAGGAGAGACGTTAGATGTAGTCTTCCAGCCAGTAACTGAATGATGAAAGGCACAGTTTGTGAGGCAGAGTGTGAAGGACATAGTGACCTGAGTACCCAATGCCCTTGTCAAATCTCCTTTGAACAGAGGGTACCAGGTTGGTTGCACATTTCAAAAAGGATGCCCATATGGCAAGAGAATGAGATAGCTATTGCTCTACTAGGGCAAACCACTGAGAACTAAACTTGTGCCTTGCCTGCTTTTCACCCTATTGCAAATTAATTACAGCTTTGTCTTATTAGAGTAGCTCTCATGCAATACTGGGACAGTTTTGTGGTCCTTGTTATGAATTAAGTTTAACTCAGCAGGACTGACTGTACTTATAAGGTTTTGGAAGCTTACCCTGATAAAAGTTTCATTCCTAGAACTCATCAAAGAAAAGGAAATGCAAATTATTCAAAAACTTAAGGGAGTTTTTCTTCAGAGTTGTTAAGTGAAAATGTGGTGACATCATTGGCCAACAGCAGCCCAACCTGCAAATTTAGGGAGGGTTTGGGAATGTATCCTTCTGGCATTAGGTATCACAACAGGATTTTCTTCAATCACATCACTCAGGTGTGGTGAATGGTGTTCAAATCCATTTTGTTCAATTAAAATAATAGAATCATAGAATCAATAAGTTTGGAAAAGACCTCAAAGATCATCAAGTCCAACCTACCACCCAACACCTCATGACTAATAAACCATGGCTTAGAGTCCATGTCCAATCCCTTTTTGAACACCTCCAGGAACAGTGACTTCACCACCTCCCTGGGCAGCACATTCCAATGGCCAACCACTCTATGAAGAATTTCTTCCTAACATCCAGTCTAAACCTTCCCTGGTGCAGCTTGAGACTGTGTCCTCTTGTTCTGATGCTGCTTGCCTGGGAGAAGAGACCAACCCCCACCTGGCTACAACCTCCCTTCAGGTAGTTGTAGACAGCAATAAGGTCTCCCCTGGGAATATTCTCCTGTGAGTTTTCTTAGTTCCTGTGTGTTACTGCTCTGGATTCAACATTCATAATTGAAAGTAAATCAATAGGTGAAGAAAATGGAAAGAGTGAATAAACAGAAAGAATGATGCTGGCTTGTTTAGGAATGAGATGCTAGGATTTTTAATACTTTTCCGTAGCTTCCCAAAGATTTAACATGTTGCAACACTGATACTACTTAGCAATTCAATTGCCTTTATTGGACCATACAGGCAATTTGTCACTTGGCATGACCAGTGACTGCACAGCATGAATTAAGGAGACAGTATTAGGAATGAGGACAACATCTTAGTCCTTTTTGTTTTGTTTTGTGTTGTTTTTTTTACAAGAGATAAGCCAGCACAGGTCACACAGGAATGCATCCAGATGCATCTTGAAGCTCTCCAGAGAAGGAGACTCCACAATCTCTCTGGGGAGCCTGTTCCAGTGCTCTGTGACCCTCACAGTGAAGAAGTTCCTCCTTGTGTTGAAGTGGAACCTCCTGTGCTGTAGTTTACATCCACTGCCACTTTTCCTGGCAGAGCCTGTCCCCTCCCTCTTGACACCCAGCCCTCAGATATTTATGAGCATTTATTAAATCCCTCCTCAGTCTTCTCCAGACTAAAAAGCCTGTTCAGGTCCTGCAAATATGTGTCACTGATATAAATCCACCCCAGTGGTAATGTATTATCAGATATGTAACATGGTCTCTTGGTTGATCCCTTCTCCAAGGCATCCAGCACCAGAACAAGAGGACACAGTCTCAAGCTGTGCCAGGGGAGGTTTAGGCTGGATGTTAGGAAGAAGATCTTCCCAGAAAGAGTTATTTGCCAATGGAATGGGCTGCCCAGGGAGGTGGTGGAGTCACCATCACTGGAGGTGTTTAGGAAGAGACTGGGTGAGGCACTTGGTGCCATGTTTGAGTTGTTTAGATGGTGTTGGATGATGGGTTGGACTTGATGATCTCAAAGGTCTTTTCCAACCTGGTTAATTCTATTCTATTCTATTCTATTCTATTCTATTCTATTCTATTCTATTCTATTCTATTCTATTCTATTCTATTCTATTCTATTCTATTCCAGGCCAGGCCAGGCCAGGCCATTCCATGCCATTCCATGCCATTCCATTCCAATCAATTTTACCACATAATTCAATAGCACTTTTTGAAATTACACTTTTATTTATAATACAAATTTAACTCAGCTCTGAAACAAAAACAAACAAACAAAAGCCCCAACAATACAATACAATACAATACAATATAATACAATACAATGCAATACAATACAATACAATACACCAGGTTGGAAGAGACCTTCAAGATCATCAACCTATCAATCAATCCAACCCCCCTAAACAACTAGATCATGGCACCAAGCACCCCATTAAGTCTCCTCCTGAACACCTCCAACAATGGTGACTCCACCACCTCCCCGGGCAGTCCATGTCAATGGGCAATCGTTCTCTCTGTATAGAACTTCTTCCTAACATCCAGTCTAAACCTCCCCTGGTGCAGCTTGAGACTGTGTCCTCTTGTTCTGGTGTTGGCTGCCTGGGAGAAGAGACCAACCTCCAACTGTCCCTTCAGGTAATTTCTTGTGAAAGTGCTCAAAACATCCATGAAACCTTTGAGAGCTGTTTGTCCTTTCATAAGTCTCACCACATTCGTGCTTGAAGGTCACCGATATTTTCAGTACTTTTACAGACCAGATGGCAATGCTTTTGCTTTTGTACCTCATTTTTTCACGCTGTGCCTCATTCCCACTGAAATTAGAAGGAACTGGGCATCTTGGCATGAGTTCATAGTGTGTTAGTAAGGCTTCTACTAGAGAACAGAGACTGTTCTCTCTCCGCGTTAGTAATATTACTCCAATTTGTTTTGGTGCCTGTGCCAAAGTCCTGTGCTTCCCTTAAAAAGGGTAGATTCCAAGCAGCTGTCTTTCACTTCTTTTTTTCAGACAGAGGAGCATGGAGAGATAATTTGGTGTGACTTTTTAGTTTTACACCACATTCAAAGCTATTTCGTTGCTCAAATGCTTTGCCTTACACATCTTTGGATGAAGCCCAAACGATCAAATTGTGGCCTAACTTTTGGCGGTTCTGAGATTTCTTGGGGTTTTTTTTTATCTTCTTGACCCTTCTTGTAGAATTAGTATTTCCAAATTGTATTAAAATCAACATTTAAAACAAAAACAAACATTGCCAGCATTGAAGTGGATTTCATTCATGTGCTTATTTATTTTGCACCTTTTTGACTGTAATGCCAATGGGCATTTTAATTGTTTCCACCTTTCAGTTCTTGAAGGATTGCAAAGCCAGGAGGGCAAAATTTACCGTGGTGAAAGCATCTCAGAAAGTCACAGATGAAAGGCTTGAAAATTAACAGCTGTTGAAATGCAATTCATAATTGGTCATTAACTTTCCCAGTCTCTTTTGATTTCCCTGTGATATATGTTTGAAGCAGACATTCAATTCCGGGTTCTGTTATAGATGAGAATTGCATGAAGCCACGAGACTTTGAAATATCTGGTTGTAATAAGTCATGTTTTGCCATTAGCATTCCATATTTTGTGGGACATTTTTACCAAGTTCTTCAAAGAATCTGTATGATTTTTCCACTTTTCAGCTGCTGAGGCCCTTCATAAATTGAGAGTTGTACTGGGATTCTTTGGAAATCAGTATAGCTCTAGGTATGATTCAGACCCAGGATTGAACAAGAGGACACAGTCTCAAGCTGCCCCAGGAGAGGTTTAGGCTGGATGTTAGGAAGAAGTTATTCACAGAAAAAGTTTTTGGCCATTGGAATGTGCTGCCTAGGGGGTGGTGGAGTCACTATCACTGGAGGTGTTTAGGAAGAGACTGGATGGGGTGCTTGGTGCCATGGTTTAGTTGATTAAATGGTGTTGGGTGATAGGTTGTACTCAATGATCTCAAAGGTCTTTTCCAACCTGGTTAATTCTATTCTATTCCAATACATCCATTGTTGGTGACCCAACCACCCTTCCTGGGCAGCACATTCCAATGCCTGACCACTATTTACATGTTTTTTATTTTTTCCTAATGTCTGTTTGCTGAGAACTTGTGGGACTATGTGTGCCACAATTAAACTGAATCTTGAGTTTCCACTAAGACTAAGTAACACTGTGGGTTAATAGATGTGTTTTGCTATCAATGGTAGATTATCCAGCTATCAAACCCAACGGAGTTAACTGTGAAAGAACTATGCCTGTCTGTGCCTAAATCCAAAGCTGGTGTCTGACACTGCAAAAGATTTGATTTAAAATTCCTTACCAAATAGCTTAGAAAGTAGCCCAAGCAAGATTCATCTATAGACATACCTATTTGTATCCTAATTAATTGAGAAATAGTTGATTTCAAATTCCTTACCAAATAGATTAGAAAGTAGCCCAAGTAAGATTCATCTATAGACAGACCTATTTGCATCCTAACTCATTGAGGAAGATTTGATTTCAAGTTCCTTACCAAACAGATTAGAAAGTAGCCCAAGTAAGATTAATCTATAGACAGACCTATTTGCATCCTAACTCATTGAGGAAGATTTTATTCCAAATTCCTTACCAAACAGATTAGAATGGAACCCAAGTAAGATTCATCTATAGACAGACCTATTTGCATCCTAATTCATTGAGAAAGATTTGATTTCAAGTTCCTTACCAAATAGATTAGAAAGTAGCCTAAGTAAGATTCATCTATAGACAGACCTCTTTGTATCCCAATACATTGAGAATGAGATGATTTCAAATTCCTTACCAAATAGATTAGAAAGTAGCCCAAGTAAGATTCATCTATAGACAGACCTATTTGTTTCCCAATGCATTGAGAAAGAGTTGATTTCAAATTCCTTACCAAACAGATTAGAATGGAACCCAGGTAAGATTCATCTATAGACAGACCTGGTTTTATCCTAATTCATTGAGAAATGGTTGATTTCATATTCCTTACCAAATAGATTAGAAAGTAGCCCAAGTAAGATTCATCTATAGACAGACCTATTTGCATCCCAATACATTGAGAAAGAGTTGATTTCAAATTCCTTACCAAACAGATTAGAATGGAACCCAGGTAAGATTCATCTATAGACAGATCTATTTTTATTCTAATTGTCCTCAGAGGGTTGTTGGTCTTTTTTTACCACTAGAAAAAAAAAAATGCAGCTATAACATGTTGCATATTCAGGGCCTGAGAAGCTACGTTTTAACTGCTTTCAATCTGATGCCATTGTAGTAATAGACAACAATCTAATGGTTCACTACTCTGATTATGTCTGTCTAGGGCAACAAGTTGCATATAAAAGTTATGAAATTACTGATGTTTTTAATGTAATGTGCTTAAAAAGTATGCCCAAGTATATTAGCAGTTCTGTAAATGCTTCATTCTCTGGGTAATGAAATTACTTTTCAGAGCTACAAAACATTCCACCAAACAGAATTTTTATTTTCCCAGTGAGCCCTCAATTAAAGGTCAAAATTGATTGATACATCTGAAGGCCCAGCTTTTATGTCAATCATTTCTCTAATAGAAGTGCTCATTATGATGGCAGGAATGGTTTAAGCATGAGCTTATGCGTGCCTGTGTGTGCAAATGCATTCACTACAAACTTCTCTGCTTTAGTTATGATCATCCACACAGCTGTTAGTACATAAATTTCTGCTAAGGTAATGGGAGAGAAGTCATTGCCAAGTCAGTATGGATATGTAAATTATGCCCCTAAGGAATCACAGTGTAATTTTCAGGATTTCCATGGAAAGATAGCAGCATTCCTCAGTCATATCCCAATGCTTTGTAGTGCCACAGCGATCAACTGGAGACAGCCATTCCACGACATGTAAAATCACCTCATCTTGTTCGACTTCCAACGTATATAAAACTACAATTAAGACAGAAATTGCCAAAAGAAATGTTTGTGGCTGTGTTTGGGATCATGCTGCTGAGCCACCTGCTAACCAATCTATCCCTCTTCAGTTGAAATATTTTCTTCTCCAGTGAAGTATGTGTTGAGCCTGAGGGCTTCTCTGCATTTACCTTTTGCAGGGTTATAACTTTGTTATATCCTGCGGTCAGCTGTGGGGAAGAGAAACTATGCTACAGCATGCTCAGGCTGACCTTCTGTAAGAGCAGGGAGGTCATTCTGCCCCTGTACCCAGCACTGCTTAGCCCACACCTTGAGTGTTTAGTTCTGGGCCCCTCAGTTTCGGAAAGGTGTTGACTTGGTGGAATGTGTCCAGAGAAGCGCAACAAAGCTGGGGAGGGGTTTGGAGCACAGACCTACCAGGAGAGGCTGAGGGAGCTGGGGTTGTTTAGCCTGGAGAAGAGGAGCCTCAGGCCTTATTGCTCTTTACAACTCCCTGAAAGGAGGTTGTAGCCAGGTGGGGGTTGGTATCTTCTCCCAGGCGGCCAGCACCAGAACAAGAGGACACAGTCTCAAGCTGTGCCAGGGGAGGTTTAGGCTGGATGTTAGGAAGAAGCTCTCCCCAGAAAGAGAGATTGGCCATTGGAATGTGCTGCCCAGGGAGGTGGTGGAGTCACCATCCCTGGAGGTGTTTAGGAAGAGACTGGATGGGGCGCTTGATGCCATGGTTTAGTTGATTAGATGGTGTTGGGTGATAGGTTGGACTTGATGACCTCAAAGGTCTTTTCCAACCTGGTTAATTCTATTCTATTCTATTCTATTCTATTCTATTCTATTCTATTCTATTCTATTCTATTCTATTCTATTCTATTCTATTCTATTCACTATGTAAGAGTCATCTAGCAGTAACAAGTGCTCCATTTTATAATATTTAATAATCATGTTTATAATAATAAAATTTATTTTACAATAATATTTTATAATAACATTTATTTTACAATAATAGTTTAGAGTAATTATTAGTTCATAATATTATTTATCTTATAGTACTACTTTTATAATAATTATTTAGAATACTTGTCATTTTTTATTATTTTATCCTGATATTTTATATTGGTGTTTTATTCATGCCCTGTATTAAATGAATCAAAATTTTTACCTACACTAATTTAAACAAATTTAAAGGTTGACCAAAAGTTATAAAAATATTTAAAAATTAGGGGAAAAAAAAAAAAACAACACAAAACAAGAGAGGGGTTTTTTTCTCCTTATCCTGTCAAGCATTTCTTGCAGTTATTACAGAATTAGAGGTTAAGCAGCCTCGGAATTTCGACACTTTTACAAGGCCAACTGATTTAGCATAGCCTTTTTAGCATTCCCCTAGAATTAAAAATATAGCCTCAATTCTGTCATGTTGAAACCTTTAACAGCTGCCTATGCCATGTGCAATTATCTAATCACAAATGCCTTGAGCAAAGAAGAGATGCAAGAAGAGCTATTGTAATTAGCTCATATTACTTAGCTGCTATTTTTCTTGTAGCATCACACCTTGAGTCCTATGTCCAGTTCTCCTCAATTTAAGAAGGACATTGAGATACAACAAGGCTGGAGAGAGGTCTCGAGCACAAGGAGAGGCTCAGGGAACTGGAGGTGTTTAGCCTGGAGAAGAGGAGCCTCAGGGGAGACCTTCTTGCTCTCTCCAACTACCTGAAGGGAGGTTGTAGACAGGTGGGAGTTGGTCTCTTCTCCCAAGCAATGAGCACCAGAACAAGAGGACACAGTCTCAAGCTGTGCCAGGGAAAGTTTAGGCTGGAGGTGATGAGAAAGTTCTTCCAAGAAAGAGAGATTGGCCATTGGAATGTGCTGCCCAGGGAGATGGTGGAGTCCCCATCCCTGGAGGTGTTCCAAAAAGGATTGGATGTGGCAATTGGAGCCATGGTTTAGTTGTCATGAGCTGCTAAGTATTAGGTAATAGGTTGGACTTGATGATCTTTGAGGTCTTTTCCAACCTGGTTGATTCTATGATTCTATGATATAAACCTAGCTGTTTAATGTTTTGCTTAATAATGTTATGAGATATATTTTTCTTGTTTTTTTTTTTTCCACCTCTGTGTTAGGTGAGTAGCTCAGTCCTTAAGATTATTTTTTTTAATCAAAAGAGAGATAGTATAGCTCTATAGGGGAATGAACTGTGTTTTGTAAGGCAAGCAGCTATGAATTGAATACTTCTTTGGCAATAAGGTCTTCACAGAAAGCACTTTTTCTTGTTAGTATGAATAAAGTTACAAAGATGATTCTTCTGCTTTGCTCTCATAAGAACTCACCTGGATTACTGCTTCCAGCTCTGGAGTACACAATACAGGAAGGATATGGACCTGAGGGAGTGGGTCCAGAGGAGGGCCATGAACATTATCAAGGGGTTGGAGCACCTCTCCTGTGAGGACAGGCTGAGTGAGCTGGGGGTGTTCAGCATGGAGAAGAGAAGGCTCTGGGGAGACCTAATAACAGCCTTCCAGTACCTGAAGGGGGCCTGCAGAGGCATTGTTTACAAAGGCCTGTAGGGACAAGATGAGAGGCATTGGTTTGAAATTACATAAGAGTAGATTTAGATTGAAGTTAGGAACAACTTCTTTACCATCAAGGTAGTGGAACACTGGAACAGTTTGCTAAGGGAGGTATTTGAGGCCTCATCCTTGGAGATATTCAAAGCCAGGCTAAGCAAGGCTCTGGGCAACTTGATCTAACGGAGAACGTTCCTGCTTACTGCAGGGTGGTTGGACTGGATGACCTTTGGAGGTGCCTTCCAACCCAAACCATTCCGTGATTCTGTGAAACAAATGATGTATTTTCCCCACTGATTCTGATGGTGTAAAAAAAATACTGCCTGTGTAGTTAGCAGTGCAGATTATGATGATGGGGTTCATTCCACCCAGGAAGGAAATCAGAAGTTTCCAGTGAATGTTAAGCCTATGAGAATAATAATGTGGCACAACAGCTTCTTGAGAAATCTCTTATTGTGATGTAGTTTGCTCTGACAAATGATGGCTATATTTGTCATTTTGCATTCTTGCTCTAGCAGTATCATTTATTCACTTTGTTCCTTGAGGGATTGCTGAGGTGTGAGAAATCTTGAGTGTATTTGGAAGGATTAGACTGTCAAAGGGTAAAGTTATCATTCATATGAATGTCATTCTTCATAGGATATATAAAATGTGAAATGTGTCAGGTGGCCCAGAGTGGAAAGAATCCACAGAGACTGCTGCAGAATCTGCTGCTGCTGCCCTAGCAGATCTTCTTTAGAACAACTGTAAAATAGATGGGGATAATGGGAGGGCCTTCAAATGCCATAATAAAAGTGCACCTGTCCAGTTTCACATTATTCCACTTCACATTTAGATTGGATATAGAAATAGTTAAGATGAGCTACCAATACTCATATTGAAATCACCGGTCTATAATCAGCTGAACTAAATCTGAGCAGCAGGCTGACCTAGAGAGAGAAAAAACATAATTACCTCTGAGTAGTAAAACCTTAGTTTGAGATTTGATAGCATGGAGATGATTTTTCCCTACATGCATTTATTGCACTCTTTGAGATGGCCTGGTGTTGGATTAAAAAAAAATAAAATTAACTGACTGCATGATTCTCCATCTTTTCAAGTACTGTATTGAATCAGGATTTTGTTGTTTTCCTCATCAATTGTAGCAGAAGTGATAAAATGGATAAATGGTGCATCCTTTCATCCAGTTAATGATCTGAGGAAAGAAATATGTGAATAGTTTTGAAAAATCACTCATTTGCTTCTGCGTTTCCATGACTGAAAGCATGGGGCAAAATGTGGAAGGAATACAATACACTGTGAAAACACATCTCTGGTTAAACATGGGCACTGTAAGCTTGATTTTTGTGTAGGCTTAAGCAGTGGCTTGTAAAAGTCACATGCGCAGAGTCACATAACATTAGATGTTGGAAGGGACCTCCAGAGAGCATCAAGTCTGACTCCATGTCAAAGAAGGAGCACCTAGGGTAGTCTGCACAGGAGTGCATCCATGAAAGTTTAGAGTGGAATGGAATGGAATGGAATGGAATGGAATGGAATGGAATGGAATGGAATGGAATGGAATAGA
The DNA here is from genome assembly GCA_033816785.1 of Picus viridis. Taxonomy (NCBI): domain Eukaryota; kingdom Metazoa; phylum Chordata; class Aves; order Piciformes; family Picidae; genus Picus; species Picus viridis. The sequence continues at coordinate 42,834,264 of CM066575.1, read as the reverse complement.
ATAGAATAGAATAGAATAGAATAGAATAGAATAGAATAGAATAGAATAGAATAGAATAGAATAGAATAGAATAGAATAGAATAGAATGAATAGAATAGAATAGAATGAATGGAATGGAATGGAATGGAATGGAATGGAATGGAATAGAATGGAATGGAATGGAATGGACCAGGAGAAGAGACCTTTGAGATCATCGAGTCCAACCTATCATCCAACACCATCTAATCAACTAAACCATGACACCAAACACCCTATCAAGTCTCCTCCTAAACACCTCCAGTGACGGCGACTCCACCACCTCCCTGGGCAGCACATTCCAATGGCCAATCACTCTCTCTGTAAAGAATTTGTTCTTAACATCTAGAATAAACCTCCCCTGGCACAGCTTGAGACTGTGTCCTCTTGTTCTGGTGCTGGGTGTCTAGGAGAAGAGACCAGCCCCCACCTGGCTACAACCTCCCTTCAGGTATTTGGACAGAGCAATATGGTCTCCCCTGAGCTGCCTCCTCTGTCTCCAGAGAAGAAGAATCCACAACCATCTTACAAGAAGCATTTTCAAGCAAAGCACAGCTCACTCAGATCCTTATTGTAGCTGAGGAATGTAGATTGGCAATGCACTGAAAACTGCACAAGGATCATTGAAACATCAGTTCCCAAAGCCTCTTACATTGTACTTACTTTTTTTTTTCAAAGCAGTTATAGCTGCTCAAGCAATTCTGGCAGATACACTGAGAAGGCATAAGCTTAATTCTTGCTCTTCCTGCACTAATTCTTTGTGAAAGTTTTTTAAACAACTGAAACAAAACTCTGAATCAGAAGCCCCTGAACTGTAGTAAAAAATCAGGCTTAGAGGAAATCTGAACACATTAGTGGGATGTTTCCCTCATCCCACAGCATTCTTCTTTCCCCCCTTGAGTTGTAGAACGAAGATATTTTTATGCTGCTGTCAGTTCTGCCTCACCAAGAGATCCCTGCATGGTTAATCTCCTCCAGGGACCTGTTAGGCACTGCTCAGAATACTTTCAATGACTGAGGTTTCATCACTGCACATATGTGGCAACTTAGATTATGCTAAAGTATTTATAACCTCCTCAAGATCTGTTGTTTGGATTTTTTTTCAACTTAATGTTCTGTAAGTACTCAGTTTATCATTATGTCTTTTAGGAAAATATTCATGGAAAGCTGTTGTTTTCATTTGAAAACTGTGATTCTTTTCTTCAGTGAAGATGTAGCCATTTTTATACTGCTAAGGGTTTGGGGTTGTAGAATAGAATTAACCAGGTTGGAAGAGACCTTTGAGATTATCCACTCCAACCTATCATCCAACACTATCTAATCAACTAAACCATGGCACCAAGCACCCCATCCAGTTTCTTCCTTAACACCTCCAGTGATGGTGACTTCACCACCTCCCTGGGCAGCACATTCCAATGTCCAATTACTCTTTCAATGAAGAACTTCTTCCTACCATCCAGCCTAAACCTCCCATGGCACAGCTTGAGACTGTGTACCTTTTTTCTGGTGCTGGTTGCCTGGCAGAAGAGACCAACCCCCATCTGTCTACAACCTCCCTTCAGGTAGTTGTAGACAGCAAGAAGGTCTCCCCTGAGCCTCCTCTTCTCCAGGCTAAGCAACCCCAGCTCCCTCAGCCTCTCCTTATAGGTATGTGCTCCAAACCCCTCCCCAGCTTTGTTGACCTTCTCTGCACACCCTCCAACAAATCAACATCTTTCCCAAACTGAGGAGCCCAGAACTGGACACAGGACTCAAGGTGTGGCCCTAACCAGTGCTGAGTACAGGGCACAGTGACTTCCCTGCTCCTGCTGGCCACACTGTTCCTGATATAGGCCAGGATGCCATTGGCCTTTTTGGCCACCTGGGCACACTGCTGGCTCATGTTCAGCCTACTCTCAAGCAGTACCCCCAGGTCCCTCTCTGCCTGGCTGCTCTCCAGCCACTCTGACCCCAGCCTGTAGCACTGCATGGGGTTGTGGCCAATGTGTAGTACCCAGCACTTAGATGTGTTAAATCTCATGCCCTTGGACTCTGTCCAGCCTGTCAAGGTCCCTCTGCACAGCTCTCCTACCCTCTAACAGATCAACACCATGCCCACCTTGGTGTTTTCTGCAAAGTTACTGATGATGGAGTCAATCCCCTCATCCAGGTCATCAATACAGATGTTAGAGCATGGGGCCCAGCACTGGGCCCTGGGACACACCACTAGTGCCTGGCTGCCAGCTGGATGTGGCACCGTTCACCACCACTCTCTGGGCTTGGCCTTCCAGCCAGTTCCTAACCCAGCACAGAGTGCTGTGTCCAAGCCAGGGGCTGACAGCTTGGCCAGGAGTTTGCTGTGGGGGACAGAGTCAAAGGCCTTGCTGAAGTTCAGGTAGACTACATCCACAGCCTTCCCCACTTCCACCAGGCAGTCACCTTATCACAGAAGGAGATCAGGTTGTTGAGGCAGGACCTGCCCTTCCTAAATCCATGCTGGCTGGCAAGGGCATGTCCTTTTTTCCTGTTTCAGACCCTTGCATGTGTATTCTGTTCTGGAAGTTAGGCTCCTCAGAGTGAAAGTTGTCCAAGAAATGAAGACATTAGCAAAAGTTATCATCCAAAGATAACAGGGGACAGTGAATGCTCTTTTTGATATGTTACTCATATTCACAGAAGTTCACCCCTATGATTGATTTGGCTCCTTTGCAACATACCAGGAAAGATTAAATACCTTGCACCTCCTAAATAAATAAAGAGTTTCAGAGATTCAATATTTTCCCTAACTTTTGATCATTTGAGTCGTCTATGGAACAGGTGGTAGAAAAATCTATACCTGTCCTAACCTAGAAGGAGAAATCAAATTGAATTCAATTTAAAAGGTGTATCCAATAAACTAGTGGAGAATGATATAAACTGGAGGCACTGGAGAATCAGTTCAGGGTCCACAACTCCTAAAAGCCTCAATGATAAAGAATGAGGGTATTTATTTCTTTGACAGAGTCTAAGAAGACCAGAGTGAACAATTCAATCTTAATATGTCTATTAAGAAAGTTTGGAGAGAATCTTCCTCACGCCAGATGAATGAAAGAGATTATTAAAAGAAAAGCACAGACATTTGCTTGATGTGCCACAAAGCATATTTTAAATCACCTGAAGACTTCTCAGTGGGCCTGGAACTAGCTAAAGAATCTCTTGCAGCTGATTTTTGGCTTTATTGAAGTCATTGAACTATTTTGCAGTTATTAAAGTGATTGAATAGATACAGTCATGGTATGATTAATTTCTATCTTTATAAATCTACTTACCCTAGGAGATTTATTTCCTTTCTGGTGTCAACAGCAGAAAATGCCTATGCTAGTGATTTCAGTCAAGTGAGGGTGTCAAAAGGTATGATTTCTGTTCTGTGGGAAGATGGATGGGTAAAGTTGCACAGAGCAAACTTATTATTTTGTCCCTATAGGTATTGATTTGGTTCATAGGCTGAAGTACAAGTGGTATTTTTCCACTTTCAGGGAACAAAGTTTAGCGCACGGAAAGCCTTTGGATCAGCAATGTGAATGCATCTGAAGCAGTGTGCCAGTAAAACGCTGCTCGTGTATATGAGGTGCTTAATAGGGCTCTTACATAGCTATGGCTGCATTTGCATTAGAGAGATCATCACACACTATTAGTGTTGGATGGCCAGCTTAGCTGCTCAGTCTGTGACACTAATAACTTTACAGCTGTGGCTATAAACTCTCAAGCTGCTTTTAACCTCTTCTCCATTGTCATCTCTCTTCAGCAAATATCTAGCTATCTAAATCTGAGTGTAAAACCCACCTCTAGAAGTGGGTTTTTTGCTTTGATGGGGTTTGAAGTTTTTTCCTTAAAGACCAAAAGGCATGGATTTGTGTCTTGATGGAACGTTTTGAAGTTACTAAGATCTGACTGATTTTAAAATTTATTGTTTTGGTTTGATTTTTTTTTTCAGTTTTGTCATGGGGTTGAGCACTGGAAGTCTTAACCACAGAGACAGAAAGTCCTCCAGGGGCTAGACAGTCCAGGAAGTGGACCCAGGAAATTGTAATTAGAATAGAATAGAATTAACCAGGTTGGAAAAGACCTGTGAGATCATCAAGTCCAATCCATCACCCAACACCATCTTATCAAATAAACCATGGCACCAAGTTCCTCATCCAGTCTCCTCTTAAACACCTCCAGTGATGGTGACTCCACCACCTCCCTGGGCAGCCCCTTCCAACGGCCAATAACTCTTTCTGTGAATAACTTCTTCCTAACCTCCAGCCTAAACCTCCCCTGGTGCAGCTTGAGACTGTATCCTCTTGTTCTGGTGCTGGTTGCCTGGGAGAAGAGACCAACCAAGAGACCATGTTACATATCTGATAATGCATCACCCAACACCATCTAATCAACTAAACCATGGCACCAAGAGCCCTATCCAGTTTCTTCATTTAAGAAGAGACCTCCAGTGATGGTGACTCATGCTATTCAATCCCATAATTCTGCTCTTTATAAGCAGGCTGTATGATTTGTTCTCTTTCTTTTCTCCCTCCTTTCAGTTCTACAGAGGGAGTTCATATTGAGTAACATGGGGGGAGTAGGTATTTTTGTGGCTTTCAGAGGCCTGACTAGTTTTTCCTGAGCAATTTCAGCCTGCTTGAACCTAATGGAAGTGAGACAATGAGGGGAAGATGAGGAGAAAAGGAGCACTTGGGGTTTGTGGTTTAGTCTGGTTGGGGGAAGGTTTTTGTTTGGGTGTGTTTTTTTCTGTATCCTGTATATGTATTAGGTGCTAATGACTCATCTGTTCTGTATTTTCCTGTATATGTTTGAATACAATGCTGTATTTCTCTCCAGTTCAACAGGAGCCTCTTTATTTTACTCTTATGGGAACATAAAATTATTTCTGTCCACTCTTCAAATGAAAACACAAAATTCTTTGCACTTTCAGTGCTTTCAGACATCAAAAATTCAGTGCCTGTGTTATCACAGAATCACAGAATTTCAAGGGCTGGAAGGGACCTTGAAAGATCATCCAGTCCAACCCTTCGTCCAGAAGCTGGATCACCTACACCAAATCACACAGGAACACATCCAGGTGAGTTTTGAATATGTCCAGAGAGGAGTCTCCACAACCTCCCTGGGCAGCCTGTTCCAGGGCTCTGTCACCCTCACAGGGAAAAATTTTTTCCTCATATTTACATGAAACTTCCTATGCCTCAACTTCCACCACTGCCCCTTGTGCTGTCATTGGGCACCACTGAAAATAGCCTTACTCCATGCTCTTGGCGCTCACCCTTTCCATATTTATAAACATTGATGAGGTCTCTTCTCAGTGTCCTCTTCTCTAAGCTAAAGAGTCCTCAGCTCCTTCAGTCTGTCCTCATAAGGAAGATGTTCCACTCCCTTAATCATCCTCACAGTTCTGTGCTGGACTCTTTCAAGCAACTCACTGTCTTTCTTGAACGGAGGCGCCCAGAACTGGACACAATATTCCAGATGCAGCCTCACCAGTGCAGAGCAGAGGGGGAGGGTGTGTTATGTGATACTGTTTGCTAACAATGATATTTCACACTATACATGAATTAAGAAATCCTTCTTCCTAGTTAGAAGAGCCAGCTAACTTCATTCTTTTAACATACTTTTTAAAGCTCACATCAAGGGATCATACATCTGAGGAATTTATTAATGTTACATGCAGAAGTGAAAGCTCTTCTCACTCTTTAATTAACCAAGTGTGAATTCAAAGTTTCAGACATATAGATTTGTAATGTTCTTATTTCCTATAAGCAGGCTGTATAATATAACTGCAACTCTGCTCCAGGCCAAAGGCTGTCTCGGTAGATCATCTCCATGAATGGCAACTGGAAGCTCCAAGGAAAACCACAGAAGAAACAGTTAAAGTAGGGACTAAGTGTTTCTGGTTATCAGTAGTTTTTTAGGGTATAGTCCAGAAGGCAAATCACATCCTGGGCTGCATCAAAAGATACATTGCCAAGAGATCCAGAGAGGTGATTCTGCCACTTTGCTCTGCTCTGGTGAGACCTCACCTGTAATGCTGGGTACAAGCATTACAGTCCTCGATATAGGAAGGACATGGACCTGATGGAGCAGGTCCAGAGGAGGGCCATGAGACTGATCAAGGGGTTGGAGCACCTCTGCAATGAGGACAGTCTGAGGGAGGTGGAGGTGTTCAGCATGGAGAAGAGAAGGCTCTGGGAAGACCCAATGGCAGCCTTCCAGTACCTGAAGGGAACCTACAATAAGAATGGAGAGAGACTGTTTGCAAAGGCCTGCAGTGATAGGATGAGTGGCAATGGCTTTAAGCTGGACAAGAGCAGATTTAGATTGAATGTTAGGAGCAAGTTCTTTACTATGAGGGTAGTAAACCAGGCTGCCCAGGGAGATGGTTGGGGCCCCTTCCCTGAAAATATTCAGAGGGAGCTCGACAAGGCCCTGGGCAGCCTGGACCAGTTGGGGATGTCCCTGCTGACTGCAGAGAAGTCAGACTGGATTACCTTGGGAGGTCCCTTCTGGCCCAGACCAGTCTATGATTTCTGAGCTTTCATTTCATGTCAGACATTGATCCTAATACTCATTTTTTATCTCTTTTGTGTCTTTACCTAATCCCTTCCTGATATCCTTTATCTTGGTAGGTTTCACAGGAAATACATGGAAGGATATGAGCATAGTTAATAATCTCTTTTCACTGTGAGAATTGCCTGTTTACTACAATTCTTTGCTGTCTTTTAAATCAGCATTCAATTAGAAATTTAAGTTCTTTTATATCTTACAACACTTCAATTGCTTTATTATTTTGGTGAGTCATATCATCAAAATCTTTCAGAAGACCAAGTGTGTTATATCAGCTCCACAACCTAGATGAAAATGTTTGCTGGGACACTAGAAGAAAGACATTGCAAAGTGTCACATCCCTATGTTAACTCCCCTTAGTATGATAGAACTCTGTTGGCTACCTAGGATGTCTGTACTAACTGTTATAACTCTTATCAGATAGGTTAGTGCAAAAATCAGGGTTTCACAGCTGCACTTTGCAGGTTCAGCTCTGAAACTATGCTGAAATACAAATGTGGCATTTGCCACCTTTCATGTCTCTGGCACCAAATTTGCTTTAGACAGAGAAACTGCTATTTAACCAGGTGTTATGACTACACAGAGACATCAGGTTGCTGCAGAACTGTCTGATCCTATTGACTGGCTGTTGTTCAATTTGTTGAATTTTGGTTTGTGCTGTGTATGACTTTTAGTTGGTTTAAAATGTCTGAGCCTCTGTTGACTGTGGGTCCCTACCCAGGTTTGATGTGAAAACTGTAAATAAGCACTTTAGCTTTTCTGCAGTAGCCTTAGCCTCACTGATTTGCCCTTTTACTTCTTAATCATTATCAGCCCTTCTTCCTTTTTATTTTCACAGAATCACAGAATTCTCAGGGTTGGAAGGGACTTCAAGAATCATATAGTTCCAACCCCCCTGCCATGGGTAGGGACACTTTCCATTAGATCAGGTTGCCCAGAGCCACATCCAGCCTGGCCTTAAAAACCTCCAGGGGTGAGGCTTCCACCACCTCCCTGGGCAACCCGTGCCAGTGTCTCACTACCCTCATGGTGAAAAACTTCTTCCTTTCATCCAATCTGAATCTAACCATTTCTAGTTTTGTTCCATTACCTTTAGTCCTATCACTCCCAGACACCCTAAACAGTACCTCCCCAGCTTTCTTGTAGCCCCCTTCAGATACTGGAAGGCCATAATTAGGTCTCCTCAGAGCCTTCTCTTTTGCAGACTGAACAGCCCCAACTCTCAGCATGTCCTCATAGGAGAGATGCTCCAGCCCTCTGATCATCCTTGTGGCCCTTCTCTGCTCCAGCATGACAAAATATTTCTTGTAATAGGGGCTCCAGAACTGGACACAGTACTCCAAGTGGGGTCTCACGAGAATGGTGTAGGGGGAGAATCACCACTCTCAACCTGCTGTCTACACTTCTAGGTTCTAAGAAGGGAGATTTTTGATTCGTGACGTAACAGCTGGTAAGTTGCTCCCTAGCCCTTTGGGCTATCCTGTTGTGATATTCAATGTGTACTGCTAGAAATTAAGTTGTTCACCATCTTCCTATTCTATAGCTCCCTGAATATATCTTTCTGATATCTAGTAGTGTTGTCTTCAGCATTATTTTTTTTCCTTCCAAGGAATAGAAAGGGAAGAAGCGAAAGGAAGTGGTAGAGGGGAAGCGTGTACCAATTTCAGTGTCTAGATGTTATGTCTTTAAATGATCTCCATGTCCTCTGCAGGCATTTTACATATTTAACTGCTCCATTTTTTATGAAATTGAATTACTCTTGTGTGAAGTTTCTCTCTTTACGTGCTAAAGATTGAGTGCTTCGTGAACTTTGTCATTTCACACAGCAAGCAAGCAAGACTCCATGTACTTCCTGATGGCATCTTTCATGTCTGTGTTCTTAATTAGATTCCCAGTGGTGTCTATGTCTCATCTTATTGGCCGAAATGCTTGTCTTCAGGGGAGCATGCCTGGAGCAAGAGGCTGTATCTATATTCTCACATGAAAATCTGGTGCAGCTTTTTAGATCTCATCTTAACCTCAGTCATTCTAGAATTAAGCTTCACGTCAGGAGCTGAACACTTCCAAAGTACTGTCTGTCATATTTAATATCTAGGACACGTTGCACCATTTTGCCTTCCAACGTCATGCACTTCACTCTAGTGTCTCTGATGGAAAAAGATGAATGAACTTTGCAGAGAGGACAGAGGGATACTGTACTGGCAATGTCTGAATATAATTTAATTTCTAAAGGCAGAGGTACAGAATAAGTGTTCTCAGACAAATGAATCACCAGCTGCTAGATATGACTACGCTTGAGCTGCTAGCCTGTGATAAACTCAAAGTGGGTTTATTGAACCAATAACAATTGGCCACAGCTGTTTGGGCTAGAGTGTGCATAAGCTCAGATAATGTTGTTCAGGGGATAAACAGGGTCAAAACTACCGTTGCATTGCAATGTTTGATCCTATGCTTGCAGATTTAGAGCTGGAGATTTTCTATAGCCCTGAAGCAGCAGATTTACAGCTGCTGTGTTTATGGCTGCTTTTAAAAACAGCTTTCATTGACAATGGGTTCCACAATTTAATCACAATATGAAAAAAACTTGACTTTCATCAGCAGAGCATTTGTCATCTTTGTGCATAGTCAAATATTTCTTTGTCTTAGGGAGGGAGAACACAAATTTTGCACAAAATCATTTCGCCGTTCTTTATGCCATTACATTTATTGTCGCCATCTACATTTAGTGTCACCACTTTCATCCTTTTCTTTAGCATATCCAGCCCTTGTACTTTTCAATCATCTTTTTTCTCAGATCCTGTCTCAATCTGGAGAAGGAAAGAGATTCAGGTTTTTAATGAATATTCCCGTGTTGTGAAATTAGAGGCACAAACGAGGCCAAAATATCAACAGCTAGACTATTGATTACATAACTACAGTGGATGGACATAAATAAAGTGGAGGGATCAGAAGGGGAGAGAGAGAGAGAATAGGAAGAGAGAGAAGAAAGGGAGAAGAGGGAAAGAATTATATTACCACACCCCTCACCCCCCAAGACAGTTTGAGTCTGTGGAGGAAAGGTGCTGCAGGAGATGTTGGGTCTGTAGAGAAACGGTGCTGCAGGAGATGTTGGGTCTGTAGAGGAAGGGTGCTGAGGCTTTGGCTGTAGAAGGGAGGAGGTCCTCTGGGCAGCTTCTTCAGCTCCATGAGTTGCAGCAGGCGGAACTTAGGGCACGGAGAGTCCAAGATCCATTGTGTTGGCCCCGGGATGTTTCCAGCGAGTGGTGCCATCTGCTTTCTTCTGCATCTTGCTTCTCCAATTTTCTCCTCCCAAGAGCCAGTAGTTGCTCCAGTCTTTTATACAGTTTTTTAGCCCTTAGGCAAGTGTCCAGGTGTTGTTCCCCAGGATATCATTCTGGGAAATCACCTTTAGGTCCATGTATCCTTCCCCAGGAAATCTGTCTGTGTGCTCAGGTGAGTTTGGGCAGCCCCTGGATGGAGGGGGAAGGCCTCCGCCTCCTCCTGCTCCATCTACCTACCCGCACACTCTTTTCACATCAGGAGCCATTGTCCTTTCCTGGGGTATCTGATGGCTGGAAATGATCTTGTCCTGAAGGTGTGAATGCTGGGCCCTTGGGCCATTGTTGTAGGCCAGCTGCAGTCCCGTGAGCAATGTTATCTTTGCACCTTCCAAGAGTCCTTCCAGTGGCTCTGCCCAACGCACATCAGCTATTGTCTGGACAAACAGCAAGTGATTTTATCTTTGTTGAGTCACACCAGGAGAGACAAGCTTTAGTCTCTCACAGATCCTTGGCCATATCTATCACTTTCCATTGAGTGTTTTATTAAGTTTTGCTTCCTTTTAAAGCTGTATAAAGAGTGTATGATTAAATCTCAGGAAACTACTGCAAGTGAAATACGGGAATGGTATTCTCCTCTGTTGGGGAAGCAGCTACAGCAAAGGTGAGGAAAGAAACACATGAGTAGAGAATAGTTCAGGTAGCAAAAATATCCAACCCTGTGTGTTACCTGCCAGATATTCCTTACTTCTTTGGGATTTAGTCTAGATGCTGTTTTTAGCAAGAACAACTCTGTTAGAAGCCTGCCCCTTCCTTTTTCTTATCACTGCTGCATAAATTCATAGATTAGTAAGCTCACATCTTTAAATTAAAGACCTAAAATCAGATGACCTGAATCAGAGAGACTAGTAAAAGTTTTGGTTATTTTTCCTTTTGGTACTCGAATGAGTGGTTTGATACCTTTGAAATTCTAGCTTTGATTTGCTTAAGATTAAGTAGGACACCCCAAGCCAATTAGGAAATCGAATCCAGGTTGTCTTTGTTCAAAGCTAGCACTGAAATAGCTATTCCATTTCTGCATCCCAGAAAATATGCAAATTCAGAGACTCCTGTTCTGCCTTCCCTTTTCTTTGCTGTATTATTTAATCATGCAGAGGGCAATATAAACAGTGACATTTCAGAAACGCTCCTTTTAGTCACACAATTACAGAGAGATAATGCTCACAGTTTCTTTGCAATGATCTCCTATTCATAGTATCATAGTATCAGTCAGGGTTGGAAGGGACCACAAGGATCATCTAGTTCCAACCCCCCTGCCATGGGCAGGGACACCCCACACTAGATCAGCCTGGCCAGAGCCTCGTCCAGCCTGGTCTTCAACATCTCCAGGGATGGGGTCTCAACCACCTCCCCAGATAACCCATTCCAGGGCTTCACCACTCTCATGGTGAAGAACTTCTTCCTCACATCTAGTCTGAATCTCCCCACCTCCAGCTTCATTCCATTCCCCCTAGTCCTATCACTACCTGAGATCCTGAGAAGTCCCTCCCCAGCCTTCTTGTAGCCCCCTTCAGATACTGGAAGGCCACAATGAGGTCACCTCGGAGCCTTCTCTCCTCCAGCCTGAACAGCCCCAACTCCTTCAGTCTGTCCTCATAGGAGAGGTGTTCCAGCCCTCTGACCATCCTCGTGGCCCCTCTCTGGACACCTTCCAGCATGTCCATATCCTTCTTGTAATAGGGCCTCCAGAATATTGAAAAGGTTTTAAAATCTGTTTTAATAATCATTATTATGGAAGGTTTGGGGAGTTTGTGGGCTTTTCTTTGGTGGTATGTTTTATTGGGTTGGGGTTTTTTTTTGGTTGGTTGGTTTGGGTTTTTTCCCTTGTTCCTCTTCTCTCTACTGAGTATACAACTTCTCTTCCTTTCATGTAGTGTTCTTCATTTTGAGACCCCCACTTCTGCAAAATCTGTGTAAATCCCTTTTTCATTGCATAAATAATGGTTGCCATAAGTGAAGGAAAATAAACCAAATCCATTTGTACTTACCTTAATATTCATAAAAGCTTAGCTTGCTTTTCTCCCCCAATCTATTTTGGGCCTAATTAAAGTCGCAGAGCCTCCCCCTCCCCCCCGCAAGCTATTAAATTCCTCACAGTCTCTTTTGAGTCCTGATGTGCCATTTCATTGACATTTTGGAATTAGTTCAGAGATCACAACTGCCAAAACCCTTTGATCACACAGAGCTGGCCCTCCTGCTTCTGTTGCTGTGCAGAGCATTCGTAGCCGCAGCTGCTCAAAATGAGATCAGCCAGCTTACTCTCTGGGCTCTCCACAAGCTTGATCCTCTAGGTGTTCTTCCACCTGCTCTTCCCTGAGTAAAGCATTGCACAATGACCAAAGGAGCACCAAGTGAGGTGCCCTGGCTCTTGCCTTCAGCCCAGTGCAGCTCCAGTCAGAAGAATCACAGAACTGTCAATATCTGACTTTCCTTTCCATCCAGGAGCTGGGCACAAGAGGAATCTGTTCCATTACTGATTAACTGTTATGTATCTAGTAAAAAGAGACAGCTTTGTGTCCATTCTGCTGTTCTTTCTGTCCTATCTAACATAAAACCTACATTGACTGCAGCTTAGTAATAGCTTATATGTGCTAAATAAATGATGAATTGATGTCTTAAACCTGTTTTGCACTTGAATTTTGTTTATTTATGGAAAGATGTATGTTACTGATGACAATAAGTGAATTAGTATCTGCATGTTAAATATTGCTTGGGCACAAGTACATGAAACCTACTACCTCCTGATTTTATTGAGCAATCTAACAACTATATGTAAATTATCTACAATTATACCTTTAGTATCAAACAAAATGAAACATTGCATTGAAAGGCTTATAATGAATTTGTGTAATTAGAATTTATGGTGTGATTTATATTTCACAGACTTCTGACAGAATCGCAGAATGTTAGGAGTTGGAAGGGATCTCAAAAGCTGATCCAATCCAACCCCACTGCCAGAGCAGGATCACCTACAGCAGATCACACAGGAGCACATCCAGGTGGGTTTTGAATATCTCCAGAGATAGAACTCCACAACCCCCCTGGGCAGCCTGTTCCAGTGTTCCATCCCCTTCACAGTGAAAAAATGTTTCCTCCTGTTTCCATGGAACTTTCTATGCCTCAACTTCCACCCTTTGCCCCTTGTCCTGTCACTGGGCATCACCTAGTAGAGCCTGGCTCCATCCTCTTGGCACTCACCCTTTACATATCTATAAACATGACTGAGGACAGCCCCCAGGCTCATCCTCTCCAAGCTAAAGAGCCCCAGCTCCTGCAGTCTCTCCTCATAAGGAAGGTGTTCCACTCCCTTCAGCATTTTTGTGGCTCTGCACTGGACTCTTTCAAGCAACTTGCTGAGGTCCTTCTTGAACTGAGGGGCACAGAACTGGACACAATATTCCAGATGTGGCCTCACCAGGGCAGAGTAGAGGGTGGGGAGAACCTTTCTCAACCTACTAACCTCACCCGTTCTAATCCACCCCAAAACGGCATTGGCCTTCCTGGCCACAAGAGCACATTGCTGGCTCATTGTCAACCTTCTATCCACTAGGACCCCTAGGTCCTTTTCCCCTTCACTACACTCCAACAGGTCAGTCCCCAGCCTATACTGATCCATGAGGTTGTTCCCAGGTGCAAGACTCTACACTTGCCCTTCTTGAATTTCACTCAATTTCTCCCTGCCCAACTCTCAGCCTGTCTAAGTCTCCTTGAATGTCAGCACAACCCCCTGGTGCATCAGCCACTCCACCCACACATCTTGAGCATTTTTCCTCCAAATCATAGAATCATAGAATCAATGAGGTTGGAAAAGACCTCAAAGATCATCAAGTCCAACCTGTCACCCAAGACCTCATGACTATTGAACCATGGCACCAAGTGCCACGTCCAATCCCCTCTTGAACACCTCCAGGGATGGTGGCTCTACCACCTCCCCAGGCAGCACATTCCAATGGCCAACAATTCTCTCAGTGAAGAACTTTCTCCTCACCTCCAGCCTAAACCTCCCCTGGTGCAGCTTGAGACTGTGTCCTGTTGTTCTGATGCTGGTTGCCTGGGAGAAGAGACCAACCTCCACCTGGCTACAACCTCCCTTCAGGGAGTTGCAGAGAGCAATACTCTGAGCCTCCTCTTCTCCAGGCTAAGTAACCCCAGCTCCCTCAGCCTCTCCTCATAGGGCTTGTGCTCAAGACCTCTCACCATCCTTGTTGCCCTTCTCTGGACACATTCAAGAGTCTCAAAATCCTTCTGAATTTCAACCTCTACAACATTTTCAAAAGAAACAAACAGCAAAGCCTGGTGGAACATGCTACCAAATATATTGCCTCATGTGGGAATATCTGAAACATTTGTAGTACTAATGGCCCACTGTTTGACAAGTAGTTACTCCCTTCCCTGGATGCAGCCTATTACCATCCAGAGCTGATACTTGTCCCACAAGACTTGTTCATTATTTTTTATGTTTGAGCTAGTTAATTTGGTTTTGTTGATATGAATTTAATGCTAGGGGCTATGAACAACAAGGGCCCAGCAGAGTTAGGGTGCAGGTTATGAAAGGCTCTCTAGCTGCTATCTCAGGAACTTCAGATTGCTTTATGTGCTATTTCTATTCCTCTGTCTTTCAAATTTCTATATTAACAGATCATCTAATCATTTCAACTCACATTTCAGTAATTAGCTCTTTCTTGTTCAGGCACATTAGCTTGTTTTCTCTACTTTAATTTCTCAAAAGAGTTTAAGAATGCATCAAGTACAGACCCTGCAATTGTTTCCAGTGTGCAATAATAGAATTCCCACCCATATGATTTATTTCCTGTACCTGATGATTTCCTATGTCCCTATTTCTTTTTTCCTTTGCTCTCCTAACCTTCTTCTCTCTCTCTTTTTTTGCTTTCTACTGGCTCTGGCTCTCTCTTTTCTGCTGGTGTGATAGTTTTAGGCTATGCCTTTAAAATTTTTCACAGATCTTGTGCAGAAAAGTAGTAAAATGTAAGTAATCATCATGTGGAGGTGGAGCCTCCTGTGTTGTAGTTTATATTCATTGCCCCTTGTCTTACCACAGGATGCAACTGAGCAGAGCCTGTCCCCTCCCTCTTGACACTCAGCCCTCAGATATTTAGAAACATTTATTAAATCCCCTCTCAGTCTTCTCTTCTCCAGCAATCTTCTCTTCTCCAGCAATCTTCTCTTCTCCTCAGCCTCTCCTCACGTGCTCCAGTCCCTCAATCATCTTGGTAGCCCTGTGACTGGAATTTTCCATCAACACTTAACAAGCCACTCTCTGTATCTCTCTATCTTTGTATCTCACATTTTCATTTAGCCTTCAAAAGAATCGCAGAATCAATTTGTTGGAAAAGACCTCTAAGATCACTGAGTCCAACCATCAACCTAAGACCACCATGGACACTAAACCATGTCCCCAAGTGCCATATGCTTCCATCCCTTGAACACCTCCAGGCATGGTGACTGCACCACCACCCTAGACAACCCATTTCAATACCTGACCATCCTTTCAGT
Organism: Picus viridis; assembly: GCA_033816785.1. Taxonomy (NCBI): domain Eukaryota; kingdom Metazoa; phylum Chordata; class Aves; order Piciformes; family Picidae; genus Picus; species Picus viridis. The sequence continues at coordinate 42,818,821 of CM066575.1, read as the reverse complement.
AAAGAAATTTTTCCTAGTACCCAATGTAAAACATTCCTGGCACAATTTCAGGCCATTTCCTCTCGTCGTATCACCTGATGTGAATTAGACCATTTGAAGCCTTTATGTGATCAGTTTTAAACAGCTCTAAACTGGGCAGAAGTCTTCAGGAGTGGGAAGTCCACTGAGACTGCAGCACTAAGGAGGGTTTAGCATTGTAACAAATAGATTTTCTAGGGTATATTTAGCCAAGGTTAGTCACAAAGATGGTCTTTGGTCATGGGCATAGTAGGGGTATGGTGTCTGCATAGGTGACTTTATTTGCCAGTGTGATTGGCTATATGGGACTGAGGGATACACAGGTAAAGCACTACATGAAAGGCAGATTCTTGTCTCTGATGCAGGTGAGGACTTCAAGGTTGCATTTTCATTTGCATGATGCTGTATTCACTTTGCATCTCCACTATTGAGATTTTGAGGTACTTTGCTACAATCCCTATATAAATAACATCACAATTTGATTAGAAAATTTTACTGCATTCCTTTGGTGCAAGGCATGGAAGGAAACTAAGGCATTTGAAGCAAGTATTCAAAGTAAGCAACCTTTAGTAAGCAACCATATGTCACAGGAATGATTCCCTGTGCAGTACACCCCTGCTGTTCCAGTTGCTATTGACTGTGTGGATGGGTTTGCTGGATCGTTTGGGGTTTGCTTTTTTTGAGTGGTGGTGATAGAGTAAGAGAAGAAAATCTGGTAAAATCAGAGAATGAAAGCTGAAAAGGATGCAGGAGGTGTGATTCTCACCAGGTAGCTTCCCTGCCTACTTTTATTTGCAGTTACCAGCTTCCAGTGGTGAGGAAGGCTGTGTCACAAGGAGGAGGCTGCACCCATAGCTTTGTGGCATGGGCAACCAGTGCAAAGGTCTGTTCCTATGCAGAGGTTCCCTCCACAAAACTACATCCTGGTCTGGTCTATTCTATTCTATTCTATTCTATTCTATTCTATTCTATTCTCTACTCTATTCTATTCTGCTATGCTATGCTATGCTATGCTATGCTATGCTATGCTATGCTATGCTATGCTATTCTCTTTTGCCCTATGAAATGGAAGGATGGTGCAAGAGTTCCATCACCTTTGAGAAAAGTAACACCTCCTTTTCTTGCCACCAAAAAGATAGGGGAGGAAAAATTGAATGGGATAGAAGAACTATGCTGGGAAATAGTTTATTTTTAATGGGGAAGAGGAAGGAAGACAAAAATACTGAAGAGACTGAAGGAAGCAGACATTCAGCAGTGAAGTAGGGGTACTTTAGCTTTGACTCAAAAGGGTGTCCATAAGAATGTAATTATGTAAATGTCAAGAAGGCTAGAAGTGGGTTTAATGTTGTACATTAAGATATATATTAATAATATGATGAATTAGGAACAGAACGGCCTATACTCAATATCATGAAAAACGTTCTGACAGGAAGACACATTAGGCTGTGGAATAGTTTTCCATAGGGAAGCCATCACTTAAGGGCTTTTTCTTCCATCAGAAAGTTCCTCAATTCTGTGAAGATTCACATCCAGCTCTTCATGTCCAAATGGAAAATTAAACAAGAGAGATAATTTAAGCAGGTCCCTGAGTCCCTCAATAATTTTAAGGAAATTCAGTTACAACCTCTTATCAAAATATCCCTTGCTGGGGCTAAGAATAGACCTCTGTATATATATTTTATCAAGTTCTGTTAAAAAAAAAAAAAATTTATTTAATACATTTAAGAAAACAAAGTGTAGAATAGAATAGAATAGAATAGAATAGAATAGAATAGAATAGAATAGAATAGAATAGACCAGACCTTCATGTCATCGAGTCCAACCTATCATCCAACACCACCTAATCAACTAAACCATGCAACCAAGCACCCTGTCAAGTCTCCTCCTGAACACCTCCAATGATGGTGACTCCACCACCTCCATGGGCAGCCCATTCCAATGGGCAATCACTCTCTCTGTATAGAACTTCTTCCTAACCTCCAGCCTAAACCTCTCTTGGTGCAGCTTGAGACTGTGTCCTCTTGTTCTGATGCTGGTTGCCTGGCAGAAGAGACCAACCTCTGCCTGGCTACAACCTCCCTTCAGGTAGTTGTAGAGAGCAATAAGGTCACCCCTGAGTCTCCTCCTCTCTAGGCTAAGCAACCCCAGCTCCCTCAGCCTTTCCTCATAGGGCTTGTGTCCCAAACCCCTCACCAACTTTGTTGCCCTTCTCGGGACACACTCCAGCAACTCAACATCCTTCCTAAACTGAGGGGCCCTGAACTGGACACAGGACTCAAGGTGTGGCCTAACCAGTGCAGTGTACAGGGGCAGAATGACCTCCCTGCTCCTCCTGGCCACACTGTTCCTGTTGCAGGCCAGGATGCCATTGGCCCTCTTGGCTGCCTGGGCACACTGCAGGCTCATGTTCAGCCTACCATCGACCAGTACCCCCAGGTCCCTCTCTGCCTGGCTGCTCTCCAGCCACTCTGACCCCAGCCTGTAGCACTGCCTGGGGCTGCTGTGGCCAATGTGCAGACCCCTGCACTTGGATTTGTTCAATCTCATGCCATTGAGAACATTCTCCAGATTTTGATCTGAGTCCTTCTGTGATTTTTCTGTCACATACTTTGCCACTCTGCAAAATTCTGACTGTATCTTTGGGGGTGGAAAAAGAAACAGAGATGCATAAACTGTTTTAAGTTTGAAATACTGTGTGAAGTGCAGCTTGCACGGACTTTCAGAGCTCTGGGTTCAAAAGAACAGCTACACATTTCATTGCAGAGGCACAGCTGCATTTCCAGGTTGCCTATATCAGTGATCTGTGTGTGGCAGAAAGCAAACCGAGCCTCAAGTCTGCTATCATCTCTCAGCTCTAGTCTTGGAGACAAGGTGTCTGTTTCTGTTATGATGATTAAAACGTTGGCCTTTGAAGCAATGGGGCATATCCTGAGGTAGGGAAACCTCAGGGTAAAAAGAAACTTTTGCCAGAAAGCTAAGAGTTTTGAATGCCAACTTTCCCTGAAGTTTTCATTCTTTCCTTTATTTGCCCTAACCTTTCTGATGAATGATTTTTACTGATTGCTTCAGTTTTCAAATAAAGCATGAGGAGTATTTTCTGATGTCACTTTCATTAGCATTGTGGTTTGGGCTTGGGGCAAGACAATTTTTAAGATCTATTATTCTTTTCACTGTAGCTATGAAAGGAAGGGTACTTAGTGCACTAGCCTTGGTCTGGGAAATGAGGATTTAATTAACTTCTCTGTCATAAGTTATCTGTATGGGATTAGGCACCTTGAGATACAAAGAGATTTTTCAGTAATGGGCACGAGGACTGAAAAGTGGAAGACAGCACTTTGAGAAAGATCTGCACAAAGAAGAATATATCATGACACAGCCTTCTGCATGTTCATCTCGTGTTCTATGAAATCTTGAGTAATTTACTCAAATCTCACTTTACTTATAAGGATATTTAATGTCTATATTAAGACTGTGTCCAGCAGATCGAGGAAGGCTCTCCTCCCCCTCTATTCAGCCCTGGTGAGATCTCATCTTGAGTACTGCATTCAGTTTTGGGACAGGGATCTGCTGGAGAGGGTCCAGCAGGGGGCTATGAGGATGATTAGGGGACTGGAGCACTGCCTGGGGAGGAGAGGCTGAGGCACCTGGGGCTTTTTAGTTTGGAAGAGAGAAGACACGGAGGGGATTTAATAACGGTTTATACATAGCTGAGGGCTGGGGGTCAGGAGGGAGGGGACAGGCTCTGCTCACTTGCTCCCTGGGATAGGACAAGGAGCAATGGATGTAAGCTACAGCACAGGAGGTTCCACCTCAACACAAGGGGGAACTTCTTTCCTGTAAGGGTCACAGAGCACTGGAATAGGCTGCCCCAAGAGGTTGTGGAGTCTTCTCTTCAAGGCCCTTCTGGATGCATTCCTCTGTGACCTGAGCTAGGTTGTATGGTCCTGCTCTGGCAGGGGGTTGAACTCGATGATCTCTTTGGGTCCCTTCCAATCCCTGACATCCTGTGATCCACCTGAGTGGTACTGTAGAACAATTTGACATGATATGTAACAGCTAAAATACAGAGGGGAGGGGACAGATAATTGACTTGTGCTTTCTCTTAATTAGACAGTTGCAAAATTGCATTTTTTGGCTGAAGGGGAAAATTGCATTTTGCACTGTTGGTGGGTTTTGCAGTTCTGTACTCCCAGCATTGTTACCCTGGCAGACAGATGCTTGGTTTTCATATTGGTGTCATGCATTTTAATTACTTTTTGTTTATTTACATAAAAAAGAAAACCACAAAACTATATTCAGGTTATCTTGAGTGTGCTGGGTTTTCCTCTGCAAAGATGTTTCCTGCATGTTCCAGTTTTGAGCCACAGAAAACTTTACTGGACCCCTTTTTTCAAGGAGTGAAAATAAAGCTGCTCCACACTGATGGGATGCTTAAATGGAAATTCTAATTACAAATGTACACCAAAAGTATTGAGGTAGAATGAAGACGTTCACAAACTAGGCTCAGTCTTTCAGCTGGGTCTACCTGGACAATACCATCCAGAGCCTTCCAGAAACCTACACCCCCCTTCCAGAAACCTACACTTCAGCAGGGCTAAGAGCAGGACAAAACTGCCCCCCACAACCTAGAGCAGTCCTACTGCAGGCTTCTAGAGACCCTCCTTAAATAGTGAGATACCAGAAAACAGAACAGAATCACATATTACAATATCCTGGGATGGTCTGTTCATCTCCCTAGGATTCTCTCTTGCCTCTGGAGGACTGTAACTTTATGGTTTATTAAAGACACTGAGTCTCAAAACCGTAAGGTTGTAGCAAGGACTGGATATTAGTTTCTAAACTATGGATTAAACAGCACTAGAAAATCTCACATTAAAGCATTTTATTTATATATACACACACACAAGGCATGTTAAAGGAGATATATACATGCTCTTTAATACCTTTCTTGATGATCTGGATGAAGGCATTGAGTCCATCATCAGTAAATTTGCAGATGACACCAAGCTGGGGACAGGAGTCGATCTGTTAGAGGGTAGAAGGGCTCTGCAGAGGGACCTTGCCAGGCTGGACAGATGGGCAGAGTCTAAGGTCATGAGATTTAACACATCTAAGTGCCAGGTTCTACACACTGGCCACAACAACCCCATGCAGTGCTATAGGCTGGGGTCAGAGTGGCTGAAGAGAAGCCAGGCAGAAAGGGACCTGGTTGACAGTAGGCTGAACATGATACAGCAGTGTGCAAAGGTGGCCAAGAAGGCCAATGGCATCCTGGCCTGTATCAGGAACAGGGAGGTCATTCTCCCCCTATACTCAGCACTGGTTAGGCCACAGCTTAAGTCCTGTGTCCAGTTCTGGGCCCCTCAGTTTAGAAAAGATATTGACTTGATGGAAGGTGTCCAGAGAAGGGCAACAAAGCTGGGGAGGGGTCTGGAGCATAAGCCCTATGAGGAGAGGCTGAGGGAGCTGGGGCTGCTTAGCATGGAGAAGAGGAGGCTCAGAGGAGACCTCATTGCTGTCTGCAACTCCCTGAAGGGAGGTTGTAGACAGTCGGGGGCTGGTCTCTTCTCCCAAGCAACCAGCACCAGAACGAGAGGACACAGTCTCAAGCTGCACCAGGGGAGGTTTAGGCTGGATATTAGGAAGAAATTCTTCATAGAGAGAGTGATTGCCCATTGGAATGGACTGCCCAGGGAGGTGGTGGAGTCAACATCACTGGGGGTGTTTAGGAGGAGACTTGTTGGGGAGCTTGGTGCCATGGTTTAGTTGATTAGATGGTGTTGGATGATAGGTTGGACTCGATGATCTCGAAGGTCTCTTCCAACCTGGTCTATTATTCTATTCTATTCTATTCTATTCTATTCTATTCTATTCTATTCTATTCTATTCTATTCTATTCCATTCCATTCCATTCCATTCCATTCCATTCCATTCCATTCCATTCCGTGCTATTCTATGCTATTCTACTTCATATATCTATCTTTTACATGTATATATCCTTTACATACCTATATCCTTTATATATCTCTCTCTATATATCCTTTATATATATCTCCATATCCTTTATATATCTATAGGTGTGTGCATATATATCCATATATATACTTTTTATATAGATCCTTATATCTATATCCTTTATATTTCTATGTATATCCTTTAAAAATAATAATATATATATCCTCATATATATACACACACATATAAAACCTTATATATATATATATATATATATATATATATATATATATATATATCTCCATCCTTTTATATATATTTATGTTCTTTAAATTGCTTTGTTTAGCTTTCTTCTTTTTTGGCAAGCCAGAAGCTACTTGACATGCTCCTCTATGTGCATTCAGAATTTTCACTGCATGGTATGTACTGCAACCTAAATGACTTGAAAAAGACTAAGTCAAACAAGCAAGTTTAACTTCTCTGAGTAAGTGAGCTGTACTGAGCTGCAGGCGTTGTGAGAGTTTCAGCTGAACTTTTCCTCATCAATAAGTCTGTAATTTTTTTTGCTAAGAAGCTTTGCCTGGAAACCCTCTTGGGGTTTGCTAAATGAATTTAAAGCAATATAGATACCTTCCAAATCCCATAACAGAACTCACAAGTAAGCCAAATAAGCTGGGGTAAAAAAAAAAATCTCTAAGCAGGGAATAGTAAATCTTGTTGAATTAATGAAACCTGAAAAAAATCTGAATTCTCTGGCTGCTTTTAGCCTGACTCAATAACAGCCTCTGAGCAAGTAACTTAGAAAAGACAATGGAAAGTGGACTGGCCAGCTGCAAAACATTGGCTGACTACTATAACTTAAGCAATACAAATACAAGAAAGGTAAAGGCAGCAAACTGTGAGATGAGGTGTTTCAATCTGGCAGTCAACCATAAGGTCCCAGAAAACCTAAGTATAAGAAAAGAAAATAACATTTTTCAAGGTGTGTAAATCCAGAATCACAGAATCACCAAGGTTGGAAGAGACCTCAGAGATCATCGAGTCCAACCTGTCACCACAGACCTCATGCACCAAGTGCCATGTCCAATGCCCTTTTGAACACCTCCAGGGATGGTGACTCCACCACCTCCCTGGGCAGCACATTCCAACAGCTAACAACTCTCTCAGTGAAGAACTTTCTCCTCAGCTCGAGCCTAAATTTCCCCTGGCACAGCTTGAGACTGTGTCCTCTTGTTCTGGTGCTGGCTGCCTGGGAGAAGAGACCAACCCCCTCCTGGCTACTTGGTGAGGTCCAGCACTCTGCTGTTCTTTGCCCCCTGCTCAGGGGTCCCTTCCAGCCCTGACAATTCTGTGATTTTTCTTGGCATATTTAATATTTATGGGATAGAATCAAACACCTTCCAAAAACCAGCGTTTGAATATAAGATACTTAAACAGAAGCATGCCTAGAAATTAAAGTTTTCATTTTCCTGAGATAGATAATAAAATAAGATCAGAGGGCTGGAGCATCTCTCCTATGAGGACAGACTGAAGGAGTTGGGGCTGTTCAGTCTGGAGAAGGCTCAGAGGTGACCTCATTGTGGCCTTCCAGTATCTGAAGGGGGCTACCAGAAGGCCGGGGAGGGACTTCTCAGGACATCAGGTGGTGATAGGCCTAGGGGGAATGGAATGAAGCTGGAGGTGGGGAGATTCAGGCTGGAGGTGAGGAAGAAGTTCTTCCCCATGAGAGTGGTGAAGCCCTGGAATGGGTTGTCCAGGGAGTTGGTTGGCGCCCCTTCCCTGGAGGTGTTTAAGAGCAGGCTGGATGAGGCTGTGGCCAGGCTAATCTAGTGTGGGGTGTCCCTGCCCATGGCAGGGGGGTTGGAACTAGATGATCCTTGTGGTCCCTTCCAACCCTGACTGATACTATGATACTATACTGAGAGGATAAAACATTTGTGCTTGATGTTGGTCTAGAGTTAGTTCTTTGTCCAAAAGCAAGATTGTCTTATAATTTAAAATGGGCTCTGTAATAAAATTACTACTCTTGCAAACTCTCCTCTGTGTTTTTGGAGTTATTTAAACAGTTCTGACCTTCACAAACTGACTATGAGTAATTGCTTGGTTTATTTTCCTTGGAAATGAAAATGTATTACTGCATAATTTCCAAAGCATCCAATATCATTACTCTCAGATTTATTTCTCTATTAATATGAATCACAAACTTTTTGCCTTTTGGAAAAACCCTTCTAAATACTTGGGTTTCTGAATTCAGGGAAGTATTTAAGATCCCCTGATAAACTTGGGTTTTGATGTTGATCCTGAGTGGAAATTCTCATTGGGTCTAAGAATGGAATGGAATGGAATGGAATGGAATGGAATGGAATGGAATGGAATGGAATGGAATGGAATGGAATGGAATGGAATGGAACGGGACGGGACGGAACGGGATAGGATAGGATAGGATAGGATAGGATAGGATAGGATAGGATAGGATAGGATAGGATAGGATAGGATAGGATAGGATAGATAGGATAGGATAGGAGGATAGGGTAGGAAAGGATAGGAAAGGATATGATATGATAGAATAGAATAGGATAGAATAGGATAGAATAGAATAGAATAGAATAGAATAGAATAGAATAGAATAGAATAGAATAGAATAGAATAGAATAGAATAGAATTAACAAGGTTGAAAAGACTTTTGTGATCAAGTCCAACCTATCACCCAACACCACCTAGTCAACTAAACCATGGCACCAATCACCCCATCCAGTCTCTTCCTAAACACCTCCAGTGATGGTGACTTCACCACCTCCCTGGGCAGCACATTCCAATGGCCAATCACTCTCTATGAAGAACTTCTTCCTAACATTCAGCTTTAACCTCCCCTGGTGCAGCTTAAGACTGTGTCCTCTTGTTCTGGTGCTGGTTGCCTGGAAGAAGAGACCAACCCCCACCTGGCTACAACCTCCCTTCAGGTAGCTGCAGAGAGCAATAAGATCTCCCCTGAGCCTCCTCTTCTCCAGGCTAAGCAACCCCAGCTCCCTCAGCCTCTCCTCATAGGGCTTGTGTTCCAAAGTTTTGGAGCACATGGAATTGACTACAAGGCTTTTGTTGGGTTTTGGGGGGGCTAGGGGGAGAAATTTTCCACAACCAAGTTCTTGTAGAACTTTTTTATCTTTGTTCACTCTTAAAATTTAGCTTAGTAGAATACTGTGGTTTTCTTGGTTTGCTTATTTCCTCTGTGACCCAGAAGAGCCTGAAGGAAAGGCTTATATTCTTTTCTTTTTTTTGCTTTGCTTTTTAATATCAGATGAGGGTGACAGAGCACTGGAACAGGCTGCCCAGACAGGTTGTGGAGTCTCCTTCTCTGGAGACTTTACAATACAATACAATACAATACAATACAATACAATACAATACAATAACCAGGTTGGAAGAGACCTTCAAGATCATTACGTCCAACCCGTCAACCAATCCAACCCACCTAAACAACTAAACCATGCAGCCAAGCACCCCATCAAGTCTCCTCCTGAACACCTCCAATGAAGATGACTCCACCAATGCATTCCTGCACAGACTACCCTAAGTGATCCTGCTTTGGCAGGGGAGGGTTGGACTCAATGATCTCTGGAGGTCCCTTCCAACCTCTAACGTACTGTGATAAATATCAATATTATTTCCATATCATTTCAAAGAGTATAAAAAGAATGGAATAGAGCTTTTGAGCTCTTAACTATAGGAACCATAAAAACTTGGCTTTTTATTCAACATCATATTAATCACTGCTCTCCTGTCCTGTTATTAGTGGGCTAACAACCACAGAGCAATGTAAAACCAACTTGTTCTGCAAATTATTTAGAAATTGCATGTTAACTTATAAGAAGACTACAATAATGATCATCTTACAGCATTTCAGCAGCACTCTTTGCAGATAACATTGTATGCCTCCTTCAATTAGATCAGGTTCAATGCAAAGAACAAGTAAATTCCTAGACTGCAGCATGTATTTATGAATTTATAATACATATCTTAATATATTGATAGCATTTCCTATAACTGGAGTGAACAAAAGCCTTGTGTAACAGAAACACAGGCTTGACTTCAATGCAAATTAGCAGTGCTCTGAAAGGTGGAAGGAGGATGATAGGAAGAGATGACAAGTATGAAAGTAAGATGGAAGAGCAGGAGAGATTTAATTTCCTGGCAAATAATTATCCTCAAGCTACTTAAACTTGCTTAAACAAATATTCTAAAAACTAACTAACAAAACCACCAATTTATCATTTCAGCACAAGTGACAAAAACTGAAGTCTATATATTTACACAGGCTAGCAGCCCCCACAGGAAGTCACCTTTGACTGCCCTTGCTCTCATCAGCACCACCAGCGGTCAACATCTCTATTCTCACCAGGTTGCACTTTGTATTGAAACCAAATACATTAAAGGAACATATAAAACAAAGATATAGACTTGCTTATGAGCCCATAAACATGGAGCCAGCAATGGCCACAAGACCACATTGCTGGCTCATGCCCATCCTTCCATCCACTAGATGAGTTTAAATATACAAAGTAAGCACACACAAGAAAGAGAGGGTTTGGTACAAATGAAGAGAAGAGAATTAACCAGGTTGGAAAAGACCTTCGAGATCATCGAGTCCAACCTATCATCCAACACCATCTAATCAACAAAACCATGACACCAAGTGCCTCATCCAGTCTCTTTTTAAACACCTCCAGGGATGGAGACTCCACCACCTCCCTGGGCAGCACGTTCCAATGGCCAATCTCTCTTTCTGGGAAGAATTTCTTCCTAACATCCAGCCTAAACTTCCCCAGGTGCAGTTTGAGACTGTGTCCTCTTGTTCTGGTGCTGGTTGCCTGGGAGAAAAGGCCAACCTCCACCTGGCTACAACCTCCCTTCAGGTAGTTGTAGAAAGCAATGAGGTCTCCTCTGAGCTTCCTTTTCTCGAGGCTAATCAACCCCAGCTCCCTCAGCCTCTCCTCACAGGGCTGTGCTCCAAACCCCTCCCCAGCTTTTTTGCCCTCCTCTGGACACGTTCCAGCAGCTCAACATCTTTCTTGAATTGAGGAGCCCAGAACTGGACACAGGACTCAAGGTGTGGCCTAACCAGTGCTGAGTACAGGGGCACAAAAGATTTGTTAATCAGTAAGTAAAGATGGTGACAAAAATACCAAGACTATCCATGGTGCCATACAAAGTAATTCGCAGAGGGGGTTGGGAGACCCCAGACCACCTGCACAGGAGCAGATACACAAATATTTTGCAGAAGCATGCCCCATGAATATGTAATAGGTAGGAAGAATAATTTGCATTACATTGGTGTGACTTTGTAAAAGCTCATGTATAAATAACCATGAAAACCTTTCATCAGTGCTCCTGGGCCTTGAGGGTGATCCCCCACGTGCCTTCTTCAGCGATGAATAAATGCAGCTTCTTATGCGCAACGGTGTCGAAGGAGATTTTGATTCCAGTGTCAAGTCTGTTATCAGCAAGGCTATCACATTTCAGTACAGAAAGCTTTGTGAGCTTATGAAAAGTGCTCCATTCAAAATAAATTTGACAGAGCACTTTTCAGGCACATAACTCAGTCAGCTGCAACATAAACACTACATATATTTTAGCAACAAAAAAAAAGGAAAAGCTTTACCTCAATGCTTTGTAAAAGGTTAAATGGTTTGGGTTTGGTTGTTGTCAGTGACATGAGTCTAATTAAACTCAATCAAAACACTGTCAATCAAAACATTGCCAATCAAACCAATGGCACTTGGTGCCACTGGCAAAATATTGTCACTCAAAACAAATGTGTTTATTTGATCTTAAACACGTGTTGGGGTGGGGTCATTTAAGCAAGACAACCATGCTGTTTTCGAGCCAACTAGCTAAATGTTTTTCCTATCTGAGATGTTGGATAGTGGAAAATTTGCCCAGCTTGATTGGAAATGCCTCTGAATATTATCAACATCAAAAATGCAATTAAATTTGTCAGTGTAAATGTCACAGGCTGCTTAGTTTGTACATCCAGTTCCTTAGGATACACAAGCACTTTCCCACATGTACCTGCACATATGCACGCTTATCTTTGGACAAATGTGGGAGCTGCATCTCATAAGTACTCTATGTAAAGAATAAGCATAGAATCCTAAAACTGTTAGGGTTGGAAGGGACCTCAAGGATCAGCCAGTTCCAACACCCCTGCCATGGGCAGGGACACCCCAAACTAGATCAGCTTGCTCACAGCCACATCCAGCCTGGCCTGAAAAACCTCCAGGGATGAGACTTTTCCTCCATAGATGTTTATACCATACCTTGAGTTGTATAGAAACCTATTAATGTACATTTTACTAAGCCTAGAGAAATGTATTCTGTTCATTCCAAAGACAGCCACAAGAGTAAACAGCAACTGGACCTTGCAATAAAAATATTCTGAAAATAAAAATATTGCCTTGGGCTGTGGCTCTGAAATCCTCTGTTATGAATTACTGAAATGCTTCCTGCCACATCATTCCAGTCACATCTATTCAAGAGCATACAAGGGATTTGTTTCATCTGTTACATGTGCCTTGCTAACTAGGTAGAGGAATTGTCGGATAAGACAAGAGACTGAAGAGAAAATCCTTCTGTGGCTGAGATTTTTTGACTAATCACTCAGAAAGACATGGCTTGAACAACTTGTCAATTCATGCTATGGTGAGCATATGTTCTTCTCCAAGTACTCAGTTTTAGTACACATGGATGTGGCTATCATGTGATATGATCTAGTGGCATATTACAAAGTTTTTGCTTTCATCAATACATGTTGCTAGAATAGAATAGAATAGAATAGAATAGAATAGAATAGAATAGAATAGAATAGAATAGAATAGAATAGAATAGAATAGAATACACCAGGTTGGAGAAGACCTTTGAGATCATCAAGTCCAACCTATCACCCAACACCATCTAATCAACTAACCCATGGCACCAAGTGCCTCATCCAGGCTCTTCCTAAACACCTCCAGTGATGGTGACTCCACCACCTCCCTGGGCAGCACATTCCAATGGGCAATCACTCTCTATGAAGTACTTCTTCTTAAGATCCAGCCTAAACCTTCTCTAGTGCTGCTTGAGACTGTGTCCTCTCATTCTGGTGCTGGTTGTCTGGGAGAAGAGACCAACCCCCACCTGGCTACAACCTCCCTTCAGGTAGTTGTAGAGAACAATAAGGTCTCCCTGAGCCTCCTCTTCTCCAGGCTAAGCAGCCCCAGCTCCCTCAGCTTCTCCTCATGGACTTGTGCTCCAAACCCCTCACCAGCTTTGTTGCCCAATAAAACCAATGGATACATACCCTCAGCAAGTTTGCTGACGACACCAAGCTGTGTGGTGCAGCAGACACGCTGGAGGGAAGGGATGCCATCCAGAGGGACCTTGACAGGCTGGAGAGGTGGGCACAAGCCAACCTCATGAGCTTCCAGAAGACCAAGTGCAGGGTCCTGCATCTGGGTTGAGGCAATCCCAGGCACAAATACAGACTGGGCAGGGACTGGCTGGAGAACAGCCCTGAGGAGAGAGACTTGGGGGTGCTGGTGGAGGAGAAGCTCAACAGGAGCTCTCAGTGTGCACTTGCAGCCCGGAAAGCCAATCAGATCCTGGGCTGCATCAGGAAAAGTGTGGCCAGCAGGTCAAGGGAGGTGCTTCTCCCCCTCTACTCAGCTCTGGTGAGACCCCACCTGGAGTACTGCCTCCAGTTCTGGAGCCCCTGTTACAGGAGGGATGTGGACGTGTGGGAGCGTGTCCAGAGAAGGGCCACGAGGATGATCAGAGGGCTGGAGCACCTCTCCTATGAGGACAGACTGAAGGAGTTGGGGCTGTTCAGTCTGGAGAAGAGAAGGCTCCGAGGTGACCTCATTGTGGCCTTCCAGTATCTGAAGGGGGCTACCAGAAGGCCGGGGAGGGACTTCTCAGGACATCAGGTAGTGATAGGACTAGGGGGAATGGACTGAAGCTGGAGGTGGGGAGATTCAGGCTAGATGTGTGGAAGACGTTCTTCCCCATGAGAGTGGTGAAGCCCTGGAATGGGTTGTCCAGGGAAGTGGTTGTGGCCCCATTCCTGGAGGTGTTTAAGGCCAGGCTGGATGAGGCTGTGGCCAGCCTGATCTAGTGTGGGGTGTCCCTGCCTATGGCAGGGGGGTTGGAACTAGGTGATCCTTGTGGTCCCTTCCAACCCTGACTGATACTATGATAATATGATACTACTATGATAATTGTTTTCTATAAGAAAGTGTATTTTTGAAAGGGATATCAAACACCTGTAATGTTAATCACTGTTACTTCCAGTATATATTATTTTTTCTCACTTAGAATCAAGATTGTACCACATACTTTCAAGGGCAACTGAGGGAAGGATTTTTACAGCTCAAGTAAAGAATATCTGCCAGTCCCTGCATCTTGACAGGCCAGGTATTCCAGGATAAATTGATAAAGTACTTGAATCATCCTGATCATTCTCAACTAAATTTAAAGTTCAAGTGATTAATCAATAATGTAGTAATGGAATTTTAGATGTAAGCTAGACCAATATGGATTTTGCAGCATTAATGTCATTAAGCATTAGAGTGAGCATTCACCTTAGCCTATGCATTAATGCATTTTTCTTTTTAATATATGTATATCCTAGAAAGTCTTGTTACTTATGGGATCTTATCCACAGGAAGACAAATGCTCCAAAGCTGTGAATGATTGGTGAGGGTTAGTTCATTCCTACAGCATGATTTATAATCCCATCTTGAACAGTCTGATATGATACCCCGAGGTTCTGAGCAAGGAGGAAAAGCTGTGATATTGGACTTTAAACTCTTCATTTCTTCAGGCGGTACAAGGACTTCTTACAGCCTCATTTACATTTTCCTTTGCAGAATCACAGAATCACAGAATTATTGAGGCTGGAAAAGACCTCTGAGATCATCAAGCCCAGCCTATGACCTAACATCACCACGGCAGGTAAACCATGCCAAGTGCCACATCCAACCTCTTCTTAAAGGCCTCCAGCAATGGTGACTCCACCACCTCCCTGGGCAGCCCATCCCAGTGCCCAATCAACCTTTCTGTAAGGAAGTGCTTTCTGATATCGGCTGCCCGTGGAGGTGGTGGAGTCACCTTCATTGGAGGTGTTCAGGAGGAGACTTGATGGGGTGCTTGGTGCCATGGGTTAGTTGTTTAGGTGGGTTGGATTGTTTGATGGGTTGGACGCGATGATCTTGAAGGTCTCTTTCAACCTGGTGTATTGTATTGTATAACCTAAACCTCTCCAGGCACAGTTTCAGGCCATGCCCTCTTGTCCTCTCACAAGTTGCCTGGGAGAAGAGCCTGACCCCCACATGACTACAACTGCCTTTTATGTAGTTGTAGAGAGTGATAAGGTCCCCTCTAAGTGTCCTTTTCCCCAGGCTCAATACCCCCAACTCCCTCAGCCTCTCCTCATATGACTTTGTCTCCAGTCCCTTTCGAGCCTCATCGCTCTCCTCTGGACCTGTTCCAGCACTTCTACATTCTTTCTGAAGTGAGGGCCCAGAACTGCACACAGCACTCAATGTGGCCTCACCAGTACAGGGGCAGCAGGCCCAGATGCCATTGGCCTTCTGTACCAGCTGGGCACACTGCTGGCTCATGTTCAGTTGCTGTCACACAACACTCCCAGGTCCCTCTCACCCAGGCTGCTTCCCAGCCACTCATCTTCCAGTCTGTAGCACTGTATAGGGTTATTGTGGCCAAACTGCATGACCCTGCACTTGGCCTTGTTGAATCTCATCCCCTTTGTGCAGAGACAGAGGGCAGCTTTGCATTACTGTCTGGGCTGCATGGGCACATCATAGAATTGTTAGGGTTGGAAGAGACCTCAAAGATCATTCGGGAGCAACCTCCCTGAAATGGGCAGGGACACCTCACTCTAAATCAGGTTGCTCAGACCCCCATTCAGCTTGGCCCTCAAAACCTCCAGGCAAGAGGCTTCCACCACCTCCCGGGGCAACCTGTGCCAGTCTCTCACCACCCTCATGGGGAACAACTTCTTCCTAACATCCAATCTGAATCTATCCATTTCTAGTAGGCCCCCTTCAGATACTGGGAGTCCACAATATGTTCTCCTCAGAGCCTTCTCTTCTCCAGACTGAGCAACCCCAACTCTCTCAACCTGTCCTCATAGGAGAGGTGCTCCAGCTCTCTGATCATGATCATCCTCGTGGCCCTTCTCTGGACACGCTCCAGCACGTCCACATCCCTCTTGTAATAGGGGCTCCAGAACTGGATACAGTACTCCAGGTGGGGTCTCACCAGAGTGGTGTAGAGGGCAAGAATCACCTCCCTTGACCTGCTGGCTATGCTTCTCCTGATGCAGCCCAGGATGTGATTGGTTTCTGGGCTGCAAGTGCACACTGCTGGCTCATATTGAGCTACTCATCCATCAGTGCCCCCTAGTCCTTTTCTTCAGGGCTGCTCTCAAGCCAGTCATTGCCCAGCCTGTATGGGTGCTTGGCATTGCCTCAACCCAGGTGTAGGACCTTGCACTTTTCTTACCCAGGCTTTCTCCATGGCTGAGCAACTCAGCTATGCCCTGCACTGGGGCCACTGGAGCTGGCTGCAACCAGCTATGTCCAGCATGGGGCAGCCCAGGCCACTCTTCACAGCAGCTCCTGGGCACTTACACTAGCTACACTCTCACAGAAATAAAAACTTCCTATTAAGCACAATCCTTATTTCCAAGGTTTACTTAAGCATGCACTTAAATCTCATTAGTTCAAATAAGATTTTTACTGTTGAATGAATCTGTCCAATTGCAGTTGTAATTGGAAGACCACAACACTGCAATTACATGTGTGAGGTTGGAGCTTTTCCCCTTCGTGTTTGTCATGAATGCAGTCCCATACTCATGGAAGCGAAAACACTTCAAACTATACAAATCTCATGTTTGTGTATACCTATGTATAAGTAAAGTGTGTGACAATGTAAAATGTCCACTGTGCTCAGTTATGTCATGCACCATGGAATGGTTTAAGTAGTTGTCTTCATTTAGCCTTTTTCTAGGGCTAAATGCTAGCAGTTGTTCTATCACCCAGTGA
Organism: Picus viridis; assembly: GCA_033816785.1. Lineage (NCBI taxonomy): Eukaryota > Metazoa > Chordata > Aves > Piciformes > Picidae > Picus > Picus viridis. The sequence continues at coordinate 42,801,749 of CM066575.1, read as the reverse complement.
CCTGTTCCCAGCCAAGACAACTGATTCAGGAAAAGGAGTGGAGACCTTTCACTTGAAAGGAAAACAGATTTAATGAAACAGCCAAACTAATACCAATATAAAATACACACAGTTTCATTTTACCCAGTTAGTCTGCAGTATTCACAATAAATTGGAAAGCAGTCTTCCAGGGCATACCAAAATGCAAGCCCCTCCAGAGGTGGGGAGAAGCAGGAGGACGATGAACCCTGTCCTTAGCAAACTACCCCCTTTATAATGAGTGTGATACTTAGGGTACAATTGTGACCAGCTTGGGTCACCCTCTCAGCTTAAGCTCCTGGTTTGCCTGAAACTGCTAATAGCCTGCATACAATGGCTGGCCTATGATTCTGTCTCACTAAAACCAGGACAGAAGGTAATGACTTTATTAACTTTAGTTTTACTATAAGGTAGTAATTTGCAAGGATGAAGCCAGTCAATTGTATTTGGTTTCACTCAGGCAAGTGTACATTAAAATGTATTGGTAGCTGGTTTTCACCTTCCTCTGCACCTTCATGTCCCCCAGTTGTACATGACACCTGGTATTTTTAAATCACATCTAGAATAGAATAGAATAGAATAGAATAGAATAGAATAGAATAGAATAGAATAGAATAGAATAGAATAGAATAGAATAGAATAGAATAGAATAGAATAGAATAGAATAGAATAGAATAGGAATAAACCAGGTTGGAAAAGAGCTTTGAAATCATTGAGTCCAACCTCTCATCCAACACCATCTAATCAGCTAAACCAGCTAAACCATGGCACCAAGCAGCCCATCCAGTCTCTTCCTAAACACCTCCAGGGATGGTGACTCCACCACCTCCCTGGGCAGCACATTCCAATGGCTAACGACTCTCTCAGTGAAGAACTTTCTCCTCACCTCAGCCTAAACTTCCTGTGGCACAGCTTGAGGCTGTGTCCTCTTGTTCTGGTGCTGGTTGCCTGGGAGAAGAGACCAACCCCCACCTGGCTACAACCTCCCTTCTGGTAATTCTAGAGAGTGATAAGTTCTCCCCTGAGTCTCCTTTTCTCCAGGCTAAGCAGCCCCAGCTCCCTCAGCCTCTCCTCATAGGGCTTGTGAATGGTCGAAGGTTGAGGTGCAGGTGCAGGCACCTCTACAAATATAGAGACCAAAATATTGTTCTACTTCCAGAAGTACCTGCTCAACTGTTTGGTAGAAGCTCTATTATTTGACAGTTATGTAAATATGATTTGTTGATCTGTGATTTACTTCTTGTGCCTGATTCCCATCTCCATTTATTTTCCTCTCAAGCTGTCAGTCTATGCCAGAATTGAGATGCTCCTAAACAGGGAACATTGTTTATCTGATGTTGTAACTCTGTATTGAAAGAGTAATGTATTACAGACAAGCCTGTCCAGGGTTCAGGATAGGGTTAAGGTTTCATTTTGGGGGTGTTCTGAAGGGTCAAACCCCAAAACATGTCCTAGCGCAGGCAAGGCTAAGCACCTGCAAATGTGCTAACCTGATCAGTGTCTGGGGTCCAGCTGGTCAAGGCAAATGTATAGCATGTGTGATTAACTTTGTGACACAGATGTGAACTGTGTGTGCCCCTGGCCAAGTTTGGATATGCTCCATCCTAGAGGTCCAGTTATCAGGGTTCTGTGTTACCAAAGGACATTAATTGTCTTGGGACAGTATTTAAACCAGACAAGAAGTTAGGCATCCTGACTTGTTCTCACCCAGGCAGCAACAAAAGCCAAATCCTGCCAGAATTGCAGCTGAAGGGCCTGCTCTAGTAGACCAGCTGCACCCAGACCTTGCACCTAGACCAAGGCAGAAAGGAGAAAAGCCCCAAGAGACCTGAATCCCAGAAGAGCCACAGAAAGACTACAGCCCAGTGACAGAGCACACAGGAAAGAGAGGACCCCTAGCCCTCTTCGAGCCAAGGGCAAGCTCCAGACTGTGTACTGAGCACAAGAAGAGAGAAGCCTCTAGCCCTCTCCAAGCCAAGGGCAACTTGGATTGTAGCCAGAGCATCTGGGAAGATACCAGACAGAGGAGCAAGCCATGAGTCGCTGGCTAATCTGTCACAGAATCCCATTTGTGGGAAACCACAGATCACAGCACCTGTATTTCCAGTTTGAATCACTGTATTGCTAATGTTAGAATCATAAAGTCACAGAATCAGTCAGGGTTGGAAGGGACCACAAGGATCATCTAGTTCCAACCCCTCTGCCATGGGCAGGGACACCTCACAATAGATCAGGCTGGCCAGAGCTTGTGCTTAAATAATTTGACAGTCTTTATATGTGGAATGTACCACCCACAACCAAACAGAACCTGTAAATATACTTTGTGAATAAGTTATGGCAGTGTTTGAAGATACCACCACCCAAGATATTAAATTATCAAATATATAAAAATATACATTTTATTCCGGGGGGGCTTGTGGTTTTATTTTTTCCCTTCACAAGAAGCTGGGAGAGGCCACAACCAAGACAGGCTCAGTGGAGTATTTGATACCACACTGACATGTCCGCTGTATAAGGGATGCACTGTCCAGATAGTGTGGGTGTTCTAAGCAGGTGGTTGTGCTGTGCCTTGCATCACTTGCTTTGTATACAATTTCATTGCTATTTTTGGTCCTGATTACTTTTACCTCTTTGTTCTGTTTTATTAAGCTCTCTTTATCCCAGCCTGAGGGTTTTGCCTTTTTCTCCTGCTTTTCCATCCCATCCCACTGAGTAGGTGGGGTGGCAGTTGTGTGAGTAGCTGTGTGGGACTTGGCTGCTAGCTGGGCCTGAACCACAGCAAAACCATACTGATAACTCCTTTTCAGAGTATTCAACATCTCTCCTAACAAGGCAACAGGCATAGTATTTCTTAGCACATTATCAGCAAACTGGGGCTCTTGCTTGGTTTTCAAGAGCTACATCACAGCAGAAGGGAGAAGCAGCTTTCAGCTATCTCTAAAACAGCCATGCCTGGCAGTTGCTTTCAGGCAGAGGTTTGGGCAGCCCTTCCTCAAGGCTGCTCATGAGGTGGAAAAAAGAGAGGCTATGTGAATTCAGCTCTGGTACTGTACTAATCATTGTTAAACCACCACAACTGAGATGAGGAAGCTGCACAACTGCAATTGTACAATTTCTAATGCTCTGTATGACTCCAAGAATCCTCCTTGGACCAGCTTTAGCCCTCTCATTGCATATACATGGGTTCACTCACACTCAATGTTCTCTGCCTCTGAACACTACCATGCTTTAAAAATTAAGCACTACCATGAGTGCTTAATCCAGGGCAGCATTAGTTCTAGCACCATTTTTCATTGCTTGGCAAGTACATCTTTGTAGTGAGTTGTTTGCTATCAGGTATCTTCTCTAAGATAATGCAGTGCCTGTTTATGGACTCCATTGATTCTGAGTGCTAAAAAGTTGCATGAATCTTACTGGGAGTAGTATCAGGCTTGCGAGAGCGGTATCAGACTTGTGGTAGTGTTGTTTGTAGCTCCACTGCAGAAAGGGACCAAAGTCTGAGAAGTTTTCACACAAAGTGCATATATGCAATAGTTTGCCTTCCATAACTGTAATTGCCTTGGGCATTGTAACAAGTTATTGTTCCTGAACTTAATGTTTGCCAGCTAGATGAGTCTGGAGCACAAGCCCTATGAGGAGAGACTGAAGGAGCTGGGGATGTTTAGCCTGGAGAAGAGGAGGCTCAGGGCAGACCGTCTTGCTGTCTACAACTACATGGAGGTTGTAGGCAGGTGGGGGTGGTCTCTTCTCCCAGGCAACCAGCACCAGAACAAGAGGACACAGTCTCAAGCTGCACCATGGGAGGTTTAGGCTGGATGTTAGGAAGAAGTTCTTCATAGAAAGAGAGATTGGCCATTAGAATGTGCTGCCCAGGGAGGAGGTGGAGTCACCATCACTGGGGGTGTTTAGGAGGAGACTTGATGGGGTGCTCGGTGCCATGGTTTAGTTGATTAGATGGTGTTGGATGATGGGTTGGACTCAGTGATCTCGAAGGTCTCTTCCAACCTGGTCTGGTCTGGTCTAGTCTAGTCTAGTCTAGTCTAGTCTAGTCTATTCTTCTATTCATTCCATTCCATTCCAATCAACTTTACCACATAATTCAATAGTACTTTTGAAACTACACTTTGTGCTAGATGATAGGTTGGCCTCAATGATCTGAAAGATGTCTTCCAAACTGGTTAACTCTATTTCTATTTCTAGATATGAACACTCAAAGCAAAAAAAAACACCC